>VXBQ01006556.1:591067-697697 GCA_013400175.1 Phainopepla nitens
TGAAGATGACCTGATAATTAAACAGCAAGTTAAGAGATGTGTGGAAAAACAAATGACTTGGAGAAAGAAAATGTGGGAAAGTACTTTCTGCATTTTTTTCTCTCATGACAGATTTGTTTAAAATGATACACAGGTAACAAAACAAATTTAAATTAGCTGAATTGCTTCACATGGGTTTTTTTAATCAGCTTTATCACAAGGAAGTCAGGTTCCATAATTTTTGTAAGAATCATGACTTCTTATATCTACTTAGATATATCAGAAACACTTAGGGGCAATCTTCCCCTGCAACACACACAGGCTTAAAACCACTCTTATTTTAACCTCATTTAATTTCAAATTTATTTTCTCAATGAGGCAGCAAAACAGCAAAACCCAAAGCACTAGAATATCCTTGGGGAATATATTCCAGATGAAACCCGAGACAGTTAGCTAATGGAAAGGGCTTTTTTGCTTTTGTTTAATATTTTATTTATCTATTTGTTTGCTGTAATGGTTGGTTAGTGGGTTTTAACCCAAATTTCTAAGGATACTTCAGATTTGAATTCATTCTGCCATCTTTTACTTTTCTTTTTGAAAGAGAAAAAATGGGCGAGGAAGAGGAAACAATGTGCAGAGCAGAACACTGCAGGTTACCAGCACAGAATCCCACTAAGGGAATAAATGGTAACAAGTCAGATGGTCCTTAGATATGGTCAATTCTTCTCTACAGCAGAAAATAGTGTCAGAGCTCTGGGGAGCACCCTCGAAGGAAGGCTACTTTTCCTGCTGCTGCCATGGGGGATTGCAAACCTTAAGCCAGAGAGTCACAGAGTTTAAGAGGATCAAAGTTCACTCCAGACCTTCTGAAAAGGACAAATAATAATTTAATGAGTCCTTTTTGAAATAAGGGAGACTGGCTTTGCTTTCATTTTCAAAGTAAAAGAAAACTTACATTAAGTTTTATTTTTCATAAGCCCAAAGAAAATTAGATTTTTCTCCATTTTTATTGGCAGAAAGATTTTCTCGTCTCCTATCCCAAGCAATGCTGCTCTGTCTGCTAAAGAGTATCTTAGAGGCGAGGTCTTAACTTCAGAGTGTAAGTGACGGGCATCCTTCCAACCTCTAGAGCTACCCTCTGCTTGCTTTTATTGTAACATAATAGACTGTTATGAGTAATAATGTCGATCCAGTTTCCTGCAGCGCTGAATGTGTGCGGCGTACCAGACCAAGGGATTTGCTTTTCATCGTCTCATTTGCTCTTTTTGTCTCATCTGAAGGAGGGGAAGTGGGCACACGATTCTTCGCGGATTTTTCAGCATAGACACACAGGAAGGGGAAAATAAACAATAAATGTGTCCGCAGTAGCGCATCCACATACAAGAAATTATGGATGACACAAAGAATAGGGAACTAGGAAATCTTGCACAGAAACAGCAAGGAAATTATGACAACAAACCCCAGCATTCCAGTGGTGGCATCTTTGACTCCACTAACATACTCCACGCCATGTAAACCATGCTTTTTATCTGAAATTGCTTTCTGGTTTAACTTCTTTTTTTTTTTTCTCCTAAAGTTACTAAAGAACTATTTCATTTACATAATAGCCCTCCAAGATTAAGGAAATTTTAGGTATGATGGAGACAGCAATTTATTGGTTTTAGGCATAAGGTCCTGCCCACATTCTCAGCTTTCAGAAAACAAAACAAAACAAAATAAAATCCACCCAAAAAATTGTTTCAGTGACTAAAATGACACAAAGATCTGAAGTGCTGTGTGATGGATGATATTCAGAAAAAACTTCAGAAAATAGGCTTGAGATGTGTACGAACTTAGCACACCACCTTCACAGGAGCAGAAAGCAGCATTTTCAAACCCTCCTTCTTCGTGCATGCCATTAATAGAAGGCAGCAGTGACTGCATCAGGCAGCAAGATATTCAGGGCATTGAAGCTGGCTCACTCCCAGATCCCTTCAGAGAAGAAATCTGGATGCAGAAGGACATGGTCCTCTGGGTAGTAGTGTAAAGCAGGCACACAGACTCAAAACAACCAGGACTGGGACACAATAGCAACAGATGTTATTTTTCCTCCCTAGAAAATATGAAGATGCCTTATCTAGTTCAGCTGACAAGTACAAACATGTAAGCACTGAACAAAGGGTTTCTTTTGGTTTAATTCTCTTTCTCTTTGCAGAGCTTACAGTTCTGCAATTTCACTCAAATTTTCGCAAATAGTCTGTGAGATCAGAAAGAGCAAAGTTCTTCTGCTTTCCAGCTCCCATTCCTCTCATTCAAGAGAGAGATCACTCTGTAGCTACAAGGGTTTTCAGAGAAAGCAAAATTGGCAAAAAGAACTGGGGAAAGCAGAAGGCAATGAGGTGCCAGCCACAGACTCAGGCCAATTCTTTGCTTCTAGACATCGGTGTTTTTAAAACACTGCTGCCACTCACTGGGAGAGGAGTCCATACAGACAAGGGGGTGGTGAGGAGGTGTTTGAGCAACTCAAACTGATGAGACACACCAACAGCAGAGAGATGACCCACCCACACCTCTCCTTTCCCACTCACAAGCACACATCTTTCAGCACCCCTGCCCGGCCAGGGAGATGAGAGTCACGCACTTTGCCACCTGCAATCTGCTCCCCTGCGCTGGAACATCTGCTGGATTTCATTACCACTGGCTGGGAGCAAGAGCCACGGGTAAGTACTACTGATTTGGGCTTTGATCATGACCTGTGGAACAGCAACAGTGAAGCCATTAGAAGTACCCAGACAGGTTTCATAGGGATCCAGCTCTATGTGATTATTTTTAGTTTCATCTATAACAGACTGCAGGATTACATTCAGTGTACTAGGACATCATTTCCCAACACTTAATTAGTATGCCACAAATAGCATGAGCACTATCAACAAATTAAAGAAATCACTGGGTTGCCTAATAATTTCCATTTTTAAAAGCCATGCCTTTTATCTGTGTGTTTTAAACAGTTTACAAATAGTTTGCTCTTTCTACAGTTACAGGCTTAATTAGGAGTATTAAGAGTAATTTTTCCTCATTTAGTTTGCTTGGCTAACTCTAAGCCAAAAAGAATCAATAAAAGCACTGAAACCTTTGCCATTCTCACATGCTATTAGATGATAAGACTATTCTCACACTTACATCAAGTGTGGTTATTTTGTCCTCACTGGAATGTGTTTAATTTGAGTGCTTCATTAGGATATTAAGAGAGTCATACCTTTTGAGTGAATACTGAAGAGAATGATGAGCAATAATAACTTTCTACTCAGCAGAGATTTTCATTTTACAGAAATCATGGGCTGTTTAGATGTGTGACTCTCAAATGCATTCTTAGACCATGTGTTTTATTTATTCACGTTCTGCTTCATTAGCAGTGATACTACATCAGGCCTAATAGAAAAAAGGACAAATATTTTATTGTTTGCTTCTTTTTAAAGATGCACGGCCAACAACAGCAACACTTCAAAGCTGCCGCCAGTTGGCAAGTTTTTCCAATCCAAGCAGGTCTGAAGAGCTGGAAGGTTCCACAGTGGGATTAGTATATCAAGTGATGGAACACAGGTGCAGTATTAGAGAATAAGCAGTTTGTAAAGCATCTCCAAGGGTGTACTAAAAAACTTATTGGAAACATTCTTGTTCTGCTCAAAAGAATACACAACAGAAATGCTTACAGTTCAAGAGAACTTGTCTAAAGGATATTGGCCCACTTCCTAAAACTGTCTAACCCTAAATTTTCTCTGCATCAATTTTAGAAAACTAATACCCTGGATATACAAATCTGGGCATCTTGGCAACATTTTCCACAAAGCATAAAGGCTATTAAAATTTCTTGTCTTTCCCAGCTGAAATGCATTGAGTATTTTTTATGCAGTTGCAACTGTGAGCTATTCACAGTTGGGAGACACTGAACCTGTTACATTCTGAAATGACAGCAAAGACACAAAGGAGATAAAAAATATATTTGATAGGAAAATGGGCTGGAAAGTATAAAAGAGAGAGATTTCTAACAAAGAACAAGTCACATATAAAAACAATGACTTCTGTTGAAAAGAGATATGAATGTAAACATTTGCATTAAAGCTAAACTTTATTTAGATCTAAATTAATCTAAACTTCAGTATTTTGATTTTTATCTGGAGCAATTTCTTTGAAGCTACTGCTTAAAAAAACCAAAATTCAGTCTAAAACCTTCATACCACCCTATCTAACTACTAATCTGGAAAGGAAATTCAGGGGTGGAAATAATAATATAATAATAATAGTAGTAAATTCTATATCAACACTGGCATGTTTATTTTGTACAGTCAGTGAATGCAAAGTAGTAAGATTTCAACAGGAGTCTTAGTAATATTTCATCCACCTTTAAGAGTGATATTTTCAGGAGAGATTTTGTCAAGTTTTTCGACTTTTGATGTCATCACCATTTCTGCATAGGACAGAGGACAAAATTATGCCTAACTGGTTCTGCTTATGGGGAAAGAGAAAAAGGACATCATGTACTCCAGAGAAAGAGTGCTCCATGTATATTAACAAAGCACATGGAGATGCAAGAGGGACTCACTTCAAAAGGATGCTGCAACTGTTGGTCCTCACAGATGTGTGCCTTATAACATCTGGTCTCTGAAATCAGGCTGCAAAGCAAGATGATACTAAAATACAGTCAAGATCTCACACCTCACTCCATCTCAGAGAAAACCTGAGAAGCTCCAACGTTAGGCACATCTATCCATAGCTAGATATGCACCCACTGGCGCATCAGTGGAGGTTTTGTGATTTAAATTGTATCACCAGGACAAACACTTAGAAAATTAAAAGAAAAAGAAACAAAGCAGTTCTGGGACATGCAAACCCTTCAGAATATTCAGACATCTGTAACTTCACAAGGACCAACCTTCCAAAATCTGCGCAGGTTTTGTTTCTTGAGCATCAATTTTATAGTAATGTCATTCATTCTTAACAAAATAGCAACAAACAATAAAAAGGTCAGTGGATAGCTTGGCAAATATCTAATATAGCAAAGCTTCCAAGCCACTAGTCAGGCTAGAAAAGTTGTGAGCAAAAGTAAACATTACTTAAACAGATTTTAGAGGTCTCTGTGAAACACTCTCTGACGGCTGTCAAATTTGGTTAAATGTTATTTTTACTATCAACCGTGTACACCAGAAAAGGCACCTCAAACCGGCAGCAAATGTCATTGCCCAACCTAACATGACCAATTTTATGATCCAAACATTTGGGATTTTTACAAGGGGGAAACTTATTCACTATTTAAAATTTACTCACATTCACTTCTTATCTTCTAGAATTTGAATGAACCACATAGCTAATAAGTCTTTACAGCTATTGTTATTTGCTTTTTACAGAAAAATAATTATGTGTTACTGACCACATCTTCAATCCACAAGAGAGTGACCTGCACTCCCTCTTTTCCTCTTCCCCATGCTTCTCAGCCCACCCTAATATTTCACCTCTACAGCAGGAGGGCAAATTTGGACTATTCATGACCCTGACTTGAAAAATTTGTCATGTCAAGAACTCCAAAAAGTCAACATTTCTGAGGAAATCAAGGCCAGCTTTTCAGAAGAAAAACACATGGGAATCCCAAGAACAGTCAAAGGAAATCCCTCTCGCCACTGAGGTTGGATGTGCAGATAGAGGAGATATTTATTTTATACAACCCAGTTCTCCACCTCTTTCCAAGAACAAAGATTATCATGTCAAAGTCCCTGCACTAGGTCAGCCCCACCCCCAAGTATTCATTGCAGTTGTGGAAGAAGAGCTGTATTCAAACTGCTCAAGAACTTTAGTTCTCTCTCTAGTGGTAAAAACTGGGAACATCCCAATGTAAGGGGAAAAAACCCAAATAGAAGACAAACAAACAAGACCTTTAAAAATTACTTATGAACAAAAAAAAAAAAAAAAAAAAAATGAGAAGAAGAAACCTTAGAGGTTATTAATCTGACTTATTTCCTCATCAAGCATTAGTTTCAAATGAACTGAGATTTTAAAGCAATTTCTAGCTTTAAATAAATACTGCTTCAGTCAGAATTATGTACAGAATTAAGGATTAGTTCACAAGAGAGATTATCGACTTTGAGTAGATTTTTCCTCATTAGTGCCTCATAACGCAGCAATTGTTGAATTACTAATACATTTGTCAAACCTAGTAAGTAATTACAGTCAATACACATAAAACAAATTACTGCTCCATTTCAGCATGTGAACAGCAAAAGTCCGGCATGAGGTTCTAATTATCTACTTAGTCTGAGTCGTGTCGAAACCAGTGGGACAAATCGTATCTTAACTCCCAATGTGACCCTACTGAATCCAGCTTCTCTGCCTCACGGCACCAGCCCCAAAAGCAGAGTGCCCATCAGGACTTGTCCGGCTGCAGCAGCCAGCCTGCAGACACCAAAAGTCAAAGGGCGAGAGTGGGAGCTGCCAGTTAAGAACAAATGCAACGTGCCAGCTCAAGTGATTCCTCTGAGGGGGTCAAACCTCGACCAGGAATAACTAATGGTGTCTTTTCTACACCACAGTGAAGAATAAATACTATGACACTAGCTCAAAAATAATAGCCCATACTCTGTGCAGAAAAATCTGGCATGAACAAGTGACTTTGTGTTGATAGGTTTTCAAACCGAACTATAGACCCTGAAAGATGCTAGACAGCCCAGCCTCCTACTGGCTTTCTTTTGATAGTGAAGCAGAGACAGGCTGACATTGGAGATTAGGGTTCTTTTTTAAATCCTGTTAAATAATTCAGGGCTTCATCTCTTGCACAGTCGCTCTTAGCAGTTTCTGTGGAGTGATGTGGGAGCTGTGAGCAGAATTATCTCTTAGCTTTGAGAGCTGCATGTAGCTTCCTATTACATTGTATGCTGAGAAGTATGCATTAAACCAATACAAATACTGAATTTCACAGGAGACAATGAAAAATTAAAAGTATAAAAAGGAAAATAAAGAGTAGCTTTAATGTGTTGCCATCTCACATGTCAAAGGGAAGCCAAGAAACAAATTCCACACTTTGATTTATGAACAAGCTCATCAGAGATCCAAACCATTACTCTTAAGATATCTCACATTTTGTGCATTCCTACGCCAAGAATTCAATTCTCTAAATTTTCTTTCTAAATTCAAGGAAAATATCTTTCCTGGGGGACTTGCTGGCACCAGCACTGTCTAAGGGCCAGGAAATGGTGGGATCCAGCTGAGTGGAGGGCTGTGTAAAAACACAGAAGTACACAGTAGTTGTCTTGAAAAATGCAATCCAGACAGGATACAAAACCTGGAGGAAATGCTAAAATTCAGTATTTTAGGAAGGGCTAAGAGAAAAGGAGGCTATAGGCTGTACTGAGCTGAGGCCCAACACTAAATCACAATGCTCAGTAATATGCTTCTGCAGATTCTCATCTTTCCTCAGAGAACAGGAAGTTTCTCTTTAGGTAGCCCATAAGGAACAGAGACACTGTCTATTTCCCCTTGCATCAGCCCAAATAAACCTATACACTTCTCAAATCTTCTCTCTTATGCTTTCCTCTTTGAAGCTGGTCTAACAGAATGGCTGTGGATGATGGTTTTGCCCTGGAGAAACTTCTCCAGGAGCTCAAATCTTGTCTGAAGTGAGAAAACTAACAAATAATAACTTCTTCATTTACTGCATAGCACATCTCTCCCTCTCTCCATGCTATTTTCTCCACTAGTACTGGAAGTCCCAGAAGAAGAGTATGTTTTTCACTGCTGTTTCCAAATGCCTTGCAACCTGACATTTAGAACCTCTGTGTACAGCTAAAACTTTGGAAGTGTCCTGAGAGCCTTTGGGGTGAGCCACTGGGAGAAGAGTGGGTTTGCCAAGCAGTCATATCAGAACTATAATATTATGAGACTAAACATCTTTTTATTTACTTCATTTTCAAGAGATTCTTTCAGTGTCAACAGAAAGGGGCCACAAAAATACTCAGGTCAGATGTTTATGTGACAAACAAGCTAGCAATAGCACTTGCAATAGCAGTTCTGCAAGAAGGGTTCATGTTGGGAGGCCTCCTGCTGACCTCAGGAAGCAGGAGCCAGGAGTCATAGGTAGAAATGCAAGCAAAGGGAGAAAAATAAGGCATCTTATTACTGCAACAAGTCAAAGGATTAAGGGGGGTGTACACGGCACTCATTGGCACTGTAAGAGGAAATGCGCTTCAGAAAAAACCCCAATACAGCATGTGAAGGTATGTTGGGCTAAATGAACATAGACACAGTTAATAAATGCCACCTCCATGGAGGTTGCCTTACATTTGGCACACAAATAAAGCAATTGGCCAGTTTAGAAAATTGCATTGAATGACAAGTAGCAATAATGGTACAAGATTACACAAAAGGAAGTGATTTTACAGCTGGAAAAGGAAACAGATCCTGATGTACTATGTACATCTTCTTACATCTGTCACTGCACTGCCTACAGTGAATGAACACGGATGTGGAAAATAATCCTCTGTCAAGGTTTGTACCCGACAAAAGCCAAATAAGCTGAGAAAGGCCAATTCACTCCCTTTACTGAGAAACAGGAAAAATGACCCTGGTGAAAGAGGAAGCTTCTGTTTAGGAACAAGCAGAATCAACAGCAGAAGCAGATTAGATCCACAGCTAAGAACATCTGTAGATAGATACATATTTCAGATAAAAATTTTAATGTTTATTCAAGTCAATAAATGTTTACATAATTGGTACCCTACTGCTTGATTTTTTTAATGTATCACCATAAGTCTTTTGGACTCTTAATTCCTATTACACTTTTCCACCAGTGAAATACTGTGCTTTCTACTAGAAATCAACCACGGAGCAAGACAGAGAATCAGGACACGAAAAATGGAAGAGGAAGTCTCCAAGAAGGCCCCTGAGGTAGCTCTATGAAATCTGCTCCAGCAGGGACCAACAGAAGCATCAAGGTAAGAAAACAGGTTAGAAAGTAGATCACTGGCTCACTAAATTTGTCTTAGTAAGAAAGAAACACTCACATGCAGAAAAGTCTCCTATCAAGGGCTGGCAGGCAACGTATGCTCAATGGTAGGACCACAATATGAAAAAAAGCTGTCTATGCAAGGAAGCTCGAAAATCTTCTTTTTATCCCAGAAACTGCTCAATCTCTAGTGCACCAAGGAGTTTTAACTCTCCATGGTCAAAGCACATCAATCTTGAACTGAATGTCAAAGCACATCAATCTTGAATTGCTCTTCCATCACTGGCATGTATCTGCACAGCCATGATGACATTTGCTGACAAAATCCAGTCTAACTTCTTGTGAGCTGGGATAATGACGTAAGACCTCATTCTGGTTCTTCTTTATGTCATTTGTGTAGGACAATATTAGACTTTAGCATCTGAACAGAGTTTAGCTATCACTCTGTTAAAAGACATCTTCTAATAATGATTTTAGTAAATTATTTGATGAGAGATTTCAACCTCATCTTCATCATTCCACACAAGGTAGAGTGTTTTAGAACTTCCATACAGGTACTGCAGATATCAACAAAGGCCTGATAGCAAGGAAGTTGAATTGCTGCAAACCCGAAGAACCAGAATTACAAATGGGTATATCTTGACTGAATGCCAATGATTTAACAGAAAAGCAACAACAAATTCCCAAGACAGAGCAACAGCACAGACAGACCAAGCACAGAGATCTCCCAAAATAGCAAAGAGTAGATGGAGCCACAAAAATTCTTCTAATATAAGGTACTTTCATTGTGCAACGAATGTAATGATGTTTAAAACAGAGGCATCAGGTGGGATACTGTCATATCAATTGAAACAAATCTCCAGGTGAAATGTATGTGAACACATGAAAATATATGTGAACACTGTTCATTTCAAAGCCAAGATTATTTGCCTCTACTCTACACAAAGAAGCACAAGATTTCCAGTTTGAGAGATCATTCAAAGCCTAGCCAAACACTGGGAAATATCCAGAGAGATTATGACCTAACTGTCCACATCCTGGACTAAGAATTTCAAACCCCAAAAATCCCTAATCACATTGTTATTTATGCTGAAATATTACCTAAATTTATTTGTCCATTTCTGAGTTCCAAAACACACCAATCTTCTTCATAAGAATAAATTATTTATTTCATTTAAACAGCTTTCATAGACAACCTCCAACTGAGGAAGGAATAATGAGCAAACACATGTTAGGATAAAGTATCTAAAGAGCAGAGTGCTCCTGATAGGTTTGATTTACATCTGAATGGATTTAGCATCAGCATTTAGAAATAGCAGAGTCTACATTCCCCTCTCCAAACTCAACTTTTTCAGCTCATAAACCTTTTTGAGATTTATAGCAGCTTGCTGAGCAGTGTCTTCTGCATCCCATATGGTAGGGGGATGGGTGGTTTTATTAATATTAATAGAAAATTACAGCAGCCAAATTTTGTGATCATTGACACAAATATAGAGTATACTACCTCAGAATCAAACACAGCCAAAAAAAGGTACAACTCCAAGGTGAAAGTAGCTATTTGTACCACAAACAGCAACATAAACAAAAAACCCCCTTTATAAACATGAGATCACTTTGGCAGTGATCCTAACTCAGAAAAGAGAATACAGTGAAAGTTTTAGATAAATGCAGTCACTGTGTGACATGTAGAAGACAGAGAGAGAAGCAGAGCAAGTAAGAAATACCTATCCCATTTTCCTTAATCTGGTAGGTTTTTTCTTTTATTTTAAATATCAAAATCCTATTGACAAATCCTAGGAGACCTAGCATAAGGTCATGTAAGCCACATTATTTAACCTTTCTTTATTCTCAGAACTAGACCTTACCCTTTTTCTCAAGTGAGAACAGAAAGCAAGGTTTTGTGATTGCTTTTGCTAAATGCTCCTTGCACAACATGGGCAGACACCCAGCTGAGCCTTGCACCCCACTCCACAGAAGAGCCTAACAATGCACCTTCTACTTGCTCGTGCAAAAGAGAACTGCTGTTACATATGTAAAAGATTTTTTACAATCTTTTAAGGGGGAGGGGAAAAAAAGGAAAAATTGAATGCATCTAGGAAACACAGAGCTACCCTCTAAGCAGTTCTCTCTCACCAACCCACCACTAGCGGTACATCATTGCAGTGAGCTGCTGTAGCACCAACAGTGATATATACAGCATCACTTTTATGATTTCCAGGACACATCAATCCCTGCTAATTAAATGTTTGGTTAAAATAAAATATTGTCCACTTAAATTAATACCCTAGTAAAGTATAAATATTTAATGGCATTTACAATGTATATATTACTCTACAACAAAATTTAACTCTTGCAAAAAAGAATAAAGTAAGTGAATTTTGCATTGCTGGCACTCAGTATAAGAAAACCCTGATATTTCAACTCTGAAATCAAGAGCTGCCACTACCTAAAATGCAAAACCTTTTCTCTGGGAAAATTACATAGCTAAACACAGAAGCTGATTTTTGCCCTCTGACTTAATACATCAGTCACCAATAAAATACAATATTTATTGCCAAATCCTGCAGCTGCTGTTATAGAACCTTTCACTCTTTACTATAGCTTAAAAAAAAAACAAACAAAAAAAACCCCCAGGAACTGTGAACTATGAAGGGAAATGTGATACCATTTTCTTATTGTTATACAGAAAGACATTGAATAGATATGGAAACCCATCTTTGACTTTTTCCAGATGTTCATGGAACTCTATCAGCATTCCAGCCTTTGTTTTATGTGGATATGGATTCTATGAACTTCCCTGCTCATGATTTTCCTTTTTATCATATCTATGAAAGAATTCTGACAATGTTTCAGTGGGTATATGAAAAGTCATAAAAAAAATCTCAAAATTCACGTGACATAGGTGTTGTGTAATCTAACTTGTGGAAAGGCTGTTGAGAGCACAGGATTGTAATGAACAGGTAGTATGTCACTCTCAAGGCAATGCAGTTTCATGAGCAGAAATTTATTTTTGTTAGAAGCCTGCACAAAATTATGATATGATGAGAGTACAGTAGCAGAAGAGGGGTCCAGTCTGTAGAACTACTACACCAGGCAGAACCATGACTCACATCTACATGACAGTAAGGCAAACCTGATCTCTGCCAATTACCAGAAGTTTTCATTTAAAAGTTGCATAAATTTTTTAATGGCCCTTACAAGTACTACTGGAAACTAAAGATTTTAATTAATTGAGTGCAGTGGATAAAAATTATTTATTCCCTCCCCCAAAATCTTGCTGAGGCAACAACTGTAGCAGCCTCAGACTTCAGAAAAGCAAGTCGACTATGGACTCTGAACATCCATGTCCATCTGCTGACCTTCCCTTCTGCTGTCACGTCTCCACTCCTGTGTGTTTCCTGAGCATCTGACCAGTAAGTGCAAGTTCAACAAATCACTCCTGCTCACTACCCCCATTCTGCAGAAAACAATTATTTACTTGTGTACTTGTGACCAACCCATGCACTATGGTAAGAATACTAACATTATGTCCATTTTGATATAAGACCCCTGGCTTTTTTTTTTTTTTTTTTAAGTATAACGTCCCCTATAATCTTGCCTGGTCTGTGCATATTATTGGAATGCTCCTACTTGGAGTCAAAGAAGTTGAGTTTTCATGCTATTGACCACTAGAGCACATTTTCCTTCCTCATTGATACTTACAGCTTTCTAAATCTTGGAGAATTTCATGGAATTTTATTATTGAAAAAATGGTGCTGAAATGTCCTCTTCCCCCACTTAACAACATTGTCTAATTGAGTAATTCAATCAGCCTGACTCCTGAAACTGCACAGGTTGCTGTGCAGTGCTAAAATTTAATAATCACAAAAAGTTCCTGCTGTAATGAATGAGGGCCCTCAAGATGAAATGTGCGTGCATGTTTATATAAGCAGAGAGAAGCTGAGCAAAATCTGATAGCAGTTTAAAAGGCATCTCTTGTCCCCTTCACACAGCACTGACTGTTAGTGTTTCTGCCAGTCTTGTACTTTATTCTTAGTCAAACATAAAATATCAGATAGTCAAGAATAAGGATAACTATGTAAATATTCATCTCTGAAATAATGAGAACTGGGAGACCAATAACTTTTACAAAGCTGGAATAGTTGCCAGCACAACAGCATCAGCTCCAATTATTTTTTATTCTTGCCATGTTTGTCTGGGATATCACAGAATCACAGATTCATAGAATCAATAAGATTAGAAATGACCTCTAAGATTACCAAGTCCAACCACCAGCGCTACCAGCATGTTCACCACTAAACCACATCTCAAGTGCCATATCCACATGTTCTTTTTTAACTCTTCCAGGGATGGTGCTTATAGGACTTTCACCAGTATGTCTTCACAATTCCACAACTTTCACACTGCAGCTATGTTTAATTACCACTAGACCACCACGCACTCCAGGTGTATGTAAGATTTTTTAGAATAAAAATCCAGTTTGGCACCTAAATTAAGGACTGCTTTTTTAAGAATGATGGTAATTTGCTAGACTCTACAATGGAGCCTATTCTGGGTGTAATTTGAGTCTTTCAACATGTCTACAGTGAAGGTAAGAACATGAGTTCTCTCATGAAACATTGCATTATTCGCAGACAAATTTGTGGGGTCTAGAAAAAGCAGGAATTTCCTGGAACCTGCTATGTAACCAACTGTGGCATCACCAACAAACCACATGGACACAATCCCATGATGAGGTCAAACTCTGCTGGTTCTAAAGGATGAGTTAAAAATCATCCTTTTGCATTTCAACATTCTAAATTTGTGTGCCAAAAAGAATTTGTGTGCCACCATGAAAAACAATTTGCTATTTATTTTCCGACCATAGTGACTGTCAGTAAGGTGATATATGAAAAAAAGAATATAATATGCTTGCAGTTCTTATCACTGTGTCCTCTGTACTGGGGGCTGGCTATCTTCTTTTAAAATGCAGGACTATATACTTAAATACCCATTTATACAGGTATTAGTGACTAATTAATGTACTCTGAACTACGCTACTCTTGATTTCCTTCAGGAACTACTTCCATTCACTGTTCTATACCCCAAAAAGCTTGGTAGAGCTTTTGACAGCCACTGGCTGGAGTGCTTAGAGTGTTTTACACCACTTTAGTGTGAAAATTGTGTTTAACTTGTTTTCAGTTTTAAAATCTGCATTCAATGGTATCTGATGACAGCTGAAAATCATATTCATCCTCTTAGTCACTTAGAAAGATACTGTTTTCTACTTTCCCTATTTCTAGACACATAAAAATAGGATTACAGTTTTTTTCATGAAATAGTTTTCACTAACTACACCTTTCACTGATGCTATTGAAAATCTTTCTGGTTTTAGTCTGGATGATGACTGTAACATCTCTGAAATCCAGTTTCTTGATTGCTTTAAACAAACCCCGAAAGAAAAGTAGTATGATAAAATTCAGCAGTAAACACAGTATATATGGATTCATATATGTATATGTTCCAGACCTAGATATCAGGAAAAATGTAAGAGTTGACTGAAACAAAAGGGGGATGTTTATGACTTTGGAAATCAAGTCTACCCTTCAAAATTCAGAGTTCTCCTCCTTCCAGAAATGTAAAGAATACTTTTTTTACCCTTTGTGAGTGTTATGGAATCGTTTTTAGTTATTTTGCTCCTCGTTAAGAGTAAGCATTGACAGATGTGCTGCACATTGTTTATGCAAAAGGGGTAAGGTACTGCCATCCTGTGTGGTTACTGATTTAAGCTTGTATATCTGGCAGAACTTGGAGGGAATTTTAAGACAGACTTTCCATTTGGAAGTAAACTCCAAGCATGCGAGTTCCAATTGTATTTGACCCAGGTTTAGGACTATGTTCTAACACACTGATGCAGGAGAGCCTACCAAAGCATTTCAAATCCAACCTCATCAAGAAAAATTTTTTTCCTGATGGCTCCAAGCCCTATTTATGTGAGCAACGCTTTTTGTTTTGTTTTACAGGGTGATTTGTTTTACATCACAGCTTCCGTGAAGGGCTCAGTAAACACAGCCCTGTCAATTAGAGGTTAACCTCAACTCAAGACCTTATATTTAGTCCAGAGCAGCTCCTATCCCACATTGCTCAGAGAAGCCCACCCACTGGGGTGCTGCAGTGCCAGGGATGGCCCATCAGAGCTGCCACCCCCAGACACAACACCTCACCTGTCCTTGCAGCTGAGATGCCCAGTTGGTGGTCCAGCCCGTGGCAGAGTGGCTGCGGTGAGCAGCTGTCATCATCTCAACTCGGATTTGCTGTTTGCCTTCCAGCTGCTGACTTAAATCACCAAGAGGTGCAGAAGGATCAAGCCCAAGGGCTCTGACCCAGGGACCAGCCCCTCTCAAACTTGCAGTGTGGGTACAAGTACATGCAGATGCTCACAGCATCACACTAACGAATCAGGTTTTCTAAAAATACTCAACATGATTACATGATTACATGATGAAGAGCAATCCTTAACGATGTAAACAGCCAAATAGAAGAGCCAGATCCTCAGAAATAAAGTGAAATATTTATTCTCAGTGGAAAGTATTTGTCTAAACAGTGTCCAACACACAAATATATAGTTTCCTACTCCCAAATAGTAATACTACAGTAAAACTCCCCAGTAAAATATTTATCTTACAGTGATTTGAATGATCAACAAGGGAACATTTCAACATGGTCCCTACACCAGCCCTGAGATGCTGGTTGCTAAAGCACTGCAGTACTGTCCTTACATACCTCATTCTGCTACAGCCAAACACTGCCAATGAGCCATGATAACCTGGGGTCAGAGTATGGGTCTGATTCTGTCGACAAGTTTTTTCACTGTAATCATCTGAGCAGCCAGTTCAACCAGTTTCTGATTTTGCTGGTCTTCAAGAACTTTTCACAATACGGTTTTGTAGTAACTTGAAACTTAAAAGCAGTTGGCAATGTACGCTGATAAGCTTTTCATACAAAGGTTAAACATACAACCAGGGGACAAGCAAGCAAGTGGCTACTTACAAAAATGTAGAAGCCTACTCTGCACATTTGCTTCTTAATTTACTAACAGCACTAACCCCAGATATAAATCAACAAACAGTTACCCTCTTCTGCTTTTATTTCCTTCACACATACATTCTGCTCTTGTCTCATCTATTCAAGTTTTATTGAGTGCCTGCTCCTTCACAGCTGGCCTTGATTTCTTCCCTGTATTTTCTACTCCTGCTTCTTCCTTTAAGAGGACAGAGGGAGGCAGAAAACAGCTGCTCTATCTCTCCGACAAACAGCCCTAAAACAAGCTGACAGTGATGGTCACACTTCTATTCTACTACCCCGCAGTCATCCTAACTACAACTGGAACACTAAAAAGAAAACTGTTCCAGTTTCATCACAGCATCAGTGGGTACACTGGGTGCTTCCTTGGGTGCGCCTTGGGAATACCTTCCAAAGTCCACCAGCTTCAGAAAGAAGCTGTGCAGCCCCATGGGCCACCCAGCAGTTTCCCAGGTGTTCTCTCCAATGCAATTCTGACTGTCAAAAGCACAAATTGTAAAAAGGATCATCTCCTTCATCAGGTTCTCTTGAATGCTCGAACACAAGTGAGTATGCCAACATCATTACAGCAGAATCACATACATTATACAAAGGAGTTAGGTACCATGCTCTAGTGGTGCCCTGGTGACTCCCTAGAATATTGCTCAATTTTTACATGGCAGCCTGTGAGTCCAGAAATAAAGACTCCATAAGTACAATGAACACCAACTTTCCAAACTGCTAAGTAGCAACACCCAGCAGGAAATTAAGCAGGACTTATCATACATGCCTAAGAGGCAATTACAGAAGCTTCTGTTTCCCCAGTCATAAATTTCCTGGCTACATAAAGCTGCACAGAAAGTGTTGAAGAAATGTTGACATCCAATGTGCACTGAATTAAAGGAAAATCAACTTTCATATACAGAATAAGCTATTGTTCTAAGTTTCTGCTGAGACAAAAAAGGCATACTAACACCTTTGACTAATCAAAAGTTTCTCATTGGACGTGTTCCACATGTTAACATTCTTGACTCTTGGAATCATCAAAGTGACAGTCAGAAATTGCCATTGGTAATACTGTATAACCCACACCTTTCTAGGACCCAATATAATGACCATATTTGTGTCACCACATCTGGATCTCACTGCAGTTTTTTGCAGCTAAGCATTCTTTTTAGTCTCAAGCTCTTCATGACTCCAAAGAGAAGTTCCTTCTTATTATTCTTATATTTCTTGACTCAGACACTGCACATGACCTATGCAAGAAACAGAACATGATGAAACCAGAGTGTGATAGGAAATATTATTTCCTTAAAGTCAAGTCTCCTGCCTTTCTGTCATCTCCTAGGTTTGCAGAGGTATTTGCCGTAGCACAACAGGAGCTTCAGCTCTACTTCAATCCTTGTATGCACCACTCTCACTAATCTCTGCAGATTCTGAGATTTTTCTGTCTCTCAGCAGAGATCTGGACAAATGGCCACTCACTGCTTTGTAGCTCATTATTCTGCAGGCATAGTGGCTGATAAGAGGGAAGCTCTGAAAAAATCTTGTTCTCCTTATTCTGTAAACTGTGGTACCTCCATAAGCCCCCAGCCACCCAGATGACTCCTGCCACAGGTTGTGGGGTGCAAGCAACAGAAGAGGAAATGTTTCTTCTTAGAGGAATTTACAAGCTAAGTCAAAGCAGGGTTTTTATCAATCCACATGACACTGGGCAGGTGTCACCAAGAGACAGTCTTAACTGCTTTGGATGAGAAGGACAATATCCATATACTGACTTTTAATAAAGAAGTTTCCACAACTAGCTTTGATTTTTATAAAATTATATTAACTTGCATTCTGGAAACATTTTCAGCTTCTCATGTGCTCAGGCTTTGGCATCCTGCTAGTAATATAACCAATGAAGCTTCACACAGTTTGCTGAGGACAAAACACAAAATCAAACCACAAGAAGTAACTGACTGTCCTCGTTTAGCTGGGATAGAGTTAATTTTCTCCCTAGTGGTTGGTACAGTGCTATGTTTTGGGTTTATTATGAGAATAATGTTGATAACACACTGATGTTTTGGTAGTTGCTAAGTAGTGCTTACTCTAAATCAAGGACCTTTCTGTGTCTCATGCTCTGCCAGTGAGGAGGTCCACAAGAAGCTGGCAGGGAGCACAGCCAGGACAGCTGACCCAAACTGACCAAAGGGATATTCCATACCCCAGACTGTCATCCCCAGAGTATAAACTGAGGAGTTGGCCAGAAGGGACTGTTTGCTGCTCAGGGACAGGCTGAGCATTGGTCAGCGAGCGATGAGCAATTCTATTTCGTGTGGGTCACTTGTGTGTCTTGAGCTTTATCGTTCTCTTTTTTCTTTTTTTTTTTTTTCAGTAAAATTTGTAGAAGCAGTTATAGCTTACTTTCTTCAATTATTAAATTGTTCTTACCTCAACCCAAGACCTTTGAGCTTTTCCTTACCCTTTTTTTTTCCTGATTCTCCTCCCCATCCTGCTGGGAGGTAGGGGGAGCAAGCAGCTGTGTGGTACTTAGTTGCCATTTGGGGTTAAATCACAACACTCATCTTTCAAAAATCTGAACAAACAGACTTTCCAGGTAAGTGGCTGTCTGTACTCATTTAACAATTAACAACGACTGTAGTTCAGGACTTCAAAAATATGTAGGCATTTAAATTCCATTAAAATAGACTTTAATATTATGGAATTTATCAGTCTTGCTGGACAGCATGAATAACTTGTATAATCTCTTCTATTAAAATATTGGTTTAAAATTTGGTTTTCCCACTGAGGCATCACTCACCACTCTGGAACTCATCTAGCTAAAAGTCCAGACTACATTTATACTATATTGGCTGTCAGACATCACAGGCTCAGACAATGTCTAGTTTAAAATATATATCCTCTCAATGAAAGGTTACTCTGATTCTTCTGCAGTGCTACAGCTGGTTGTTTCACCCTATAAAAGTTTTGAGATACTAGATATTCCACAGTTGTTCTTGAAACAAGAATTCATTTCTGAACTTTCTTCTCTTGCTGCTTATAAAGAAACCACACAAGTGCAATCTGATGACTCCTGTGATAACAGAATGAACTGTTTCTTAGATGTTTAAAGGCATTTTTTTTTTGGTCAGATTTTGGCCAAGATTATAACCTTTGAGATGACACACAAAAATATGATTAAAATGTAGATGTTCTTCTACAAGGCAAGGGCCACTTTTATTGGAAAAACTTTGAAATATAGGTTTCACTAAGCAAAAAAGAAAATAACGATGCACATCCAGTTGAGGTGACTGAAGATCTCAAATTTGCAATTAAACCAGTTGTTTGGAAGGCACCTTAAGCATTTGCCTGGTTGAGATATGGATGTTTTTGTTAGGGAAGAACCAGCTGTTTTGCCTGGGGTGCAAGTGCTTGAGTGCTCTTTAATGAAGGCAGCTGTTAGCTTTTATTTTGGTAAGTAAAACCATTGGAGAGGCCATAACGATTTTTTTCAGTATAAAAATGCTTACTTTGCTATGCCTTCTGCTCAGAAGGTTCTTACAATAAACTTACTAGTTTTCTTAATTCCATTTAGATTAATTTCATTTCATATGAAGCAGTATTTTTTGAATTAAAATTTTCAAAAATTATCAAGACAACTAATATTCAGGAAATTATTAGAATATGTTTTTCATTAAATAGTATTTCAAATTTCCAGTATTTTCAAAATATGTGTTTTCAAGGCAGAATCCCATTAAATGATGTGTCAAAACAGCCAACAAGGGGCCATGAGATAGACTCCAGGTACAAGCTGGGCCAGTAAGTCATGGTATTTGAAAGACAGGCATGCATCTGCCACCTACCTTTGAAATAGGAATATGGAACTCTGTACGAAATATCTTTTGAAATTTTTTCCCCTTTATAAACAAAAGCAGTGTCTTTATTTCCAGTGACTTAATTAGTCCAACAATAAACAACAACCTTTACCAAAGCAGTACTTTACAAAATTAGCACAACCTTAAAATTGTACTCAGGAGGGTATCAAAGGCATGAAATCTCACCAGGTATATAAGAAAGAGTAATTATTCATTCCTATGAAAAGTCAGCTTCAGTCATGAGCCTGAGCTTTCAATAAATGGTGAAACATAATTTATTTGTACTGTGTATTGCTGCTTCCTAATATAACAAAATACCTCAGGGACATGCTGAGGTAGTAATGCAAACACAGGATGGTCTTTTAAGCCAAGAAATCATTTAAAAATTTATCTAAAGCAGAAGGTTATTATGATTCCACAATGGTGGCATGCATTTGTTTGACATTCACCATGGCACACCAGGGACAGAGAATTATCTGATTTTAGTTCCCATGATCTAACAGAGAAGCTATCTAGGCAAACTTGGTGCTTTAAATCTATTCTCCCTTTTTCCACATATAACCACTTTGTAAATAAAGCACTCCAAGTAGGCACAATAAACAAAGATTCATAGAAAGTCTGTAGAAGGATTTCAAGGTATCTATTTAAATTCTACCCATTCGTTTATGTGATGTATAAGAAAAACATCCAGAAATACCTTAAATGCTTTTTTTGATATTCTTACAAACATTGACTACAAACTTAATTTATGAGTAGTTGAAGTATTCTAAGTTGCATTTCTCATGAACAAAAATACTGCTCAGGAGAATAAGCATTTCAGTAGATTCATTCACAGAAGTCAAGACCAAGAGATGATAGAGTAGCACAAAATAAGAAATGGATGTACATAACTACAATTAAGGGAAAAAGAAACCAGACGTTTTAAAGGCTGACTAAACACAAGATACACTTACAGTGTGTATATTCACAGAGTATTATGATGAGGAATAATTGCACTAATTTATTGGAAGTAAAGTTTAAAATTAACATTGTGGAAAACATCCTTGCTAGTGGTATTGTCATTTTTAAAGAAGTTTAAAACTAGTCCTAGGAAAGAGCCATACTGTGCATACTGGAGAATTACCTTGTGATATAATCCTCAACTACCTGCCTAACGGATTCTATACTCAAAAGATGTTACCTAATCTAATAATCAGAATTTTATTCCATCAGAAATACAAACTTCATAATGAAATTCTATTACTACATGAATACTGTTATATTTCAAAATCATACTCTCTATTATATGGAGATATCAGTGAAACAAGACTAGTTATGTAGGTCTTGATGGCTTAAGATTAGCCCAGCTCACCCTTTCTGTATTGATTCTTTTTCTTTCTGTATCTGGGAGGTATTCAATGTTAGTTCCACACACTGCAGTTGTGGCTAACCAGAAATCCTTCATTAAGCTAAGTAAAGACTACTATCAGCCAAATTTTATTAGTGCTAGGCCATAGTCACAAGGCTTTTAAGAAACAAGAACCTTCTCTTGGCCAAGCATTTTTAAACTCCTCTACCAACAAGCAAACATGATTAGAAAATGCTGCAGCATTTTGTAGCCATCCTGAAAGGGAACATATATGAACTCTAAAAGAGGAAGGGGATGAAAAAGATTGCAAACCAAAGAAGATAAACATTCCAGGAATTATCCTAAATTTATTTTGAATTACATAAGTCCAGGATAATAGGAGAATATTTTGAAATGAACCTGAAATCCTATATGTGTGCTTTGTGTTTGCAGATGGCTCAAATAAAACTGTTTCTAGCTATAAAAGATAAAAGAATGTTTGTTCTTCACTTATAAAATGAAACTATAACTGTATAAGGTTTAAGAGGTGACAGTCTTTATCATATCTCTAATTTAAACATTTTTTAAATGTTTCTGTTACTGAAATGAAAATATTATCAGAGGCTTTAGTACAGCAGTGTGAAAAGAAAAACTAAAACCAGAAAATGATCTTTTGATTCAGAAAATTGGCATTCAAAAATATGGAGACAACCTAACCTACAGAATTTCCAATGTTATCCTGCCCTCTGACCTATTTCTGAAATTGCCAGGACTTAGATAACTACACAAAGGCCTCTGCAAGGCATCTTGTCCAAGACAACACCTCCCACTTTGATTATTGTTGTTATCAAACTTCCTAATGGTGCATTCAACTCCTGCATCCAGATTGGTGATAAATACACTGGAAATAGGACTGGCCCCAGAATTGAGCTTTGAGGGTCCTGTGGCCCCATCCACCACAACCCTTCAAGCCTTGCCCTTCAGCCATTTCATCAACCAAGCACATCTTGAACCTATTGAACAATTTTTCCAGGATGACAGTATCAAAAGCCATACTAAAATCCAGGAAAAACACATCCACCACCTTCCCTTTGGAAGTGACTTTACTATAGAAGGATATCAAATTAGGTGAACAGGCATTTCCCTTTGTGAACCTGTGTTGACCGTGCCTGATGACTGCATTATCCTTTAAATGCCTTTAAGTAGTACCTAATATAATCTTTTCCATGTTTTTTACAGGAACTGAGGTTAGAATAACATGTCTGTAGATTCCTGGATCTTCCTTCATGCCCTTTTCGTAAATTGGAATAACACTATCTGGTTTCCAGTCAGCAAGGACTTCCCCAGACTCCCATGACCTTTGCTAAATAATTAAGAGGAGACCTGCCATAACCTCCACTAGCTCCTTTTATGGTTTAATTTACTTAAACTTGAGGACATACTACAATTCCAGCAAAAAAACCCCAAATGTTAAATTTAAAGGAAAATCCAAAAATCTATCTATCCAAAACCCCTTAAAGGTGTTATTGCAGAAGGCCCCTATAGGAGAAGTCACTACCAAACCAGGAGACAGAAGATAAATAAAACTTCTGGGGCAAATAATGGGCAAACATCAACTTCCATTATACTGTAAGAATACTCACCTGCATAGACATAGGATTGAAAAAAATGGTCTGTTTTGAAGAATAGGATTTGTGGATTTCAGTGAATCACAAATAAGTGTGAGACCATTGCAAAAAGTACCATACAATAATTCATAAATAAGGAGTATGACTTGCAAACACTTGGGTAATTGTTATATTTCAGTATATGCTACTAAATTGTCAGCTGAAACAGTGCTTAGCTTTGGACACTAAGCTTCAAGAAATACCTGAAAAACTTGGAGAAAACAGAAGTAGACCAACAACAATAAGAATAATCTCTTTCCTAGAAAATGTGATGCATGAAGAAAGTTTGAAGGGGCTGAGGTTGTGTAAATAGAAGAGAATGAGAGAAAAGAGTACATACAACAAATATGACAGCAGCCTTCAAATACGAAATGGGTAACCATAAAGACTAATGGAAAGTTTTTCTTCATTTCCACGTCAGGCTGAAGGATGAAGACAGGATATTTTGACTAACGGAAGAAAAATTTGCTAATGATAAGCATCAGAAAAGACTGTAGCTGTAAAAAAATGTTTTATTAATAGTGGATCTGGGTCTGGCTAGAGAAAAAGAACACATCAGTCTTCCAGTCAACACTTCTGAACTTCTTATTGAGCAAAAAGAGTTGGATAAACATTAACATCAAGTCTAAAAAGCAGAGATCATAACAGTCTGCAGGCGCCATGGCCAAAGTGCTGTCATTTCTCCAGCTATGGCTGAGCCCACATCTGCAGCCAGTTTTGTACAGCACTCTCCCTGTGCCTGGGGAGCAGGAAACCAGCTGGCTGTGCCACCAAACTGGTACAAGCAGAAGCACTACCACAAGGTGCTCTCTGGAGCGGGAATTCTGTCTTCTCCCTACCCACACGGAAATACCTGAGTTCTGGTGTCATTAAATTATAATAATTGACCTTATTCTCTGTTCTAGCAAATGCTTTGGCTTTTCTAGCCCCTACATTCACAAGAGTCTTTATCTTCTCCTTCAGTGCCTTGGGAGTCCAGCAACACCAGTATCAGATTGCCCTTTTTATGGTCTTCACCTGGATCTCACTGACTATAACCATACCAGTCAACAAAATGGTGCCAGTTTGCTCAGTATTCAGGCACTGAAATTCAACAGCTCAATATTTCATGTTGCAAAACTGTTTAAAAACTCTTGGAACAACTTGGGTCAACCAACTTCTCTCCCAAACAACTCGGGCATGGTTTGGGTGCTCCTCTGAGACAAATAACATTCCCAACAGGCTACTTCAAACTGCCCTTTGCTCTCAGGAGGCAAAAAGAGCTTAATGGTGAGTGTGTGGGAATGTCATGTCCAGAGGCCTTGGTGTCAGAGAATGATCTGATAACATTTAATGTACTCCTACAGCTCTACCCACTGCCCCGTGAGGCCCCAAGTAAGGAGATCATTACTAATGACAGCTGAAAGAGGGGCTGCTACACTCAACAGCTGTGAATAAACAGTAAAAATTGGTACATTTCATCCTGAAGAGTGGACACTTCAGGATGAAATAATTGTTTTAATTCCCACTTCCGACCCCAGTTCCCACCATAAAAGGAGAAAAAAGCCAGTGGTTACAACTCTTTCTTGGAATTCTCCACTCATGCAAATGGTGTCTAGATTATGCAATTACTCCAATCTAAGTAAAAATTGTGTCTTTATAGTCATAAGAACGTTAAACACATATGCAAAACAATTAATCCAGCTCACTCAGTGAATTATACACATTTTGATAAAAAAGGGTAAGACTCTGAAGGCCTGATTTGAACCAACAGAGCCCAAGATATTCCAGGTGAAACTGGTATTTCATGAACACAATTATGCCTTTTACTTTAGGAAATGGTTTATGCTAAAGGTGAAATGGTAATGCTCACTTCAAGTTTCCTTAGGATTTTGTTATTTAAGTCAAACCCTTTACATCACATAAGGTTTCTTGTGTTGAATTGTAGTACAGCTGTTGACTCAAGTGGCAGCAGCATACCTTGTGATAAACTAAATGGACATTTATCAAAGGTAAGTTGACAGGCTTAAATGCTAAATGTAAGCATGGTAAGACAAGTACAAATAGTTTCTACCTGGAGGATACATATCTAAATCACTGGATAGATATTTTAATTAACTTCTGCACAATAAAGGATGTTTGCTTTCTGAATTATTGAACAACATTTCCTGAGAGAGGAAGATACAAAATGTCATGCAATATATTTTAAGTAGAGCTTACACATAAATGAAAAATTGAAAATCCTTCCTTCCATACAACAAAGGCAAGAAAGAGCCAAATGCTGTTTAGAAATACAGATTTTGGAATCAATATTTAAAGTTAAATTAAATTAAAAACTAGAGAGAATAATGCCAGAGAGGGGAATAATACATGGATAGAGAGAGGTTTGATACTTTATTTCATTTTACTCTTAATTCACTGGTTTATGATCTAATGACATAAATTAGTAGTTTTCTCAGGTTCTGAGGTGATTTTGGGAAAGCCTAAAAGATGAAGTCATAACAATAGTCAGTGGTGAACTCAAAGAAAATGCATGTCTGGTGGGAAAAAAATGGTTATATGTATATATAATAGTTTATATATACATTTCTTTCGTTTCCTAAGCCCTTCTAGTATTCCCGCCTTACTAACAGTAATTTTTAAGGTAAAAAGCTGGAAAAGATCAAGCTGCAAACCCACAAGAGCACGAAGCTAAGTGCCTTCTTATCAACCCTTCAACTTTCAAACAACTAAAGCATTTGGACATTTAAAATGCTAATAAAAACTAAAATGTTTTACTCACAGTTAAAACCAGATTCAATAGTTTTTGCAGCTTCAAGACTGTTTATTGTAATCTGAAAGATGATGTGCAGCAGCAGAAATGATAGACTGGTGAAACACAGAGATTTCAATAATCGTCCTGTATGCCCTGAAAGACAAAATATACATACATGTAATAGGTGACTTTCTGAACATTGATAAAGATTTTCTGTATAAATCCATAAAAATATCCTGACCAAGCATATTTCTACCAGTCAGTTCCACATTAATCATGACTGTCCCCTATGGTAAACATTATAGCAAAAATCACACTTTAATTACAGTTTCTTTGAGTACCCTTTAATCACAAACTACAATGATTGTTATTGCCAATTTTTCCTTTTATTTTTTTAATTAGAGAAAAAAAAATTTAAGTCTCCAGAGAACAATTTTACATCAATAACAATAACACAATGCTTACCAACACATTACCTGGTATTTAGACAAAACATGAATGATACTTCTACTTTTGAAAAAATAAAAGCCTGTTAATCTTATTACTCTTCACAAAATTATTACATGGCAAGGGGGCATAACAAGACACAAATCTCATTTTGGCTCAGGAGTATAGACATACTTTCAATCAATGCTTTTCTTTGTGCCGAGTGCCCGAAGATTTAAACATAATTTTCAGTATACACTGAAGAACCCTGTGCCAGACACATTTGGTCATAGTTCCTCTGTGATTTACTGGATGTCTATTCAAAAGCCAATAGAAAATGTTTGATGGAGACTTAGAAATGCCTTATAAATCCTCTAGGAAACAGTCGGCTTAATGACAGGCAGCCAAACTTGCAGGGTATGAATAAATAAAATAAACCATCAGTATTTCAGGAAATATGCATCTTCAAGACAAAATTGAATTGCTGATAAAAGACAACATTAAATATCACCCTACTTGACCTATCTGCAGTAACAGTTCTACTTCCAAAGCATTTTATACCTAGATTTTATATCACCTACTTCATACATTTGAGGGTCAATTTTTAATTTACAGATTAAAAACCAGCACTGCTGAAATTCTTATCCAAGGCTGTAAATAAAGCCACGACTGTGGAGGGCAGAACTAGCAGAATATACCTAGGAAATGCTCACTCTACATGCAGCCTGTTTTGATCATACTTATTCTGGAAGCGTCTGTTATGAGAAACTACTAGAAAGAAGATGATGGTTCACATTCTGTATCTAGCAAATAAATCAGATTTTAATTTTAGAGTTTTTATAGTTCAAACATGTCATCAGTGGCCTAAACAGTAGTTTATAAAGCAAAGAATGAGATAAGCATGATACAACAATTTTAGAAAGTAATAGACTATCTCCCTCAGAGTCAAAATTTTTGTCATAACACTTTCCTGAGTGCAGATTTTGAATATCAAATGTTGGTAATAAACTTCCCTTTTCTTCTTTTAAATATAGTAAATAATTTTAAAAAACTATTAAAAGGATACAGATGAGCCCATGTATGAATTTTCTGCAATCTGAAAAGGAAAATACATTCACTAGATACATGCTTTGTATGATTTATTCACTTGTAACCAGTGTTCACATAGAAAGGAGACAACCTAGGTGGCAGAGCATTACATCAAAAAGACTGGATATTAAAATCTTTGGGCCACTTTTTCTTCTTCTTCTTCTTTTGCAGAAGCTGGCCTGTTGTCCTGTCTTAGGACAACAACTTCTAAGTACTATAAAAGCAGAAACAATAAAATAGAGGTAATATTTTCAAAAGCATTCGAAGAATGAACATATGACAAGCTACATATTATTACACAATTTGTTAGATGTGATGTCATATGTAAAGTAGTCCAAGGACTGCTGTATTTTACAATTCTTTTGCCAGCTTCAATATTTGATGCTTCACTTCTTCATTACCAGATCCGATGCTCGTGGTGTTACAAGCACAGCACCCTCAGAATCTAACTCAATATAACTACAAAAATACCTACCATCTCAAAGCTGGAGAAAAACAGTTTGACAACACAAATTTTGTGGACCTTAAAAGTGTGTCCAAATGCAGACATTTCAAAGATTGTCTAGTGATTTATGAAGCTCTAAGTAACAAACTCTTCTCAGTGCTTGGGAGCTAATAGATATCAAGCAACGAATTTTTCATGTGGAAGGGGATTTGAAGTTTTTTTGATAGAATGGTCTGAGTCAGCATCCAAAGGAAAAAAAAATGTAATACAATTAGTCAATGCACATTCAATTCCCAAACTGTTAGGTCTATCTCTCAGTATTTCTGTATTGCTCCAAAATATACCTCAGTTTTAGACTTCACTTCTTACAAGTCTGAAAACAAACATCTTTGAATTTAAATTGAACAAACCGTTTCTTTTTAAAAGTCTTTTTACAGCTGTCATCCTTTTAAGAATTGTAGAAAAGCCGAAAATGCATTTCTTCAAATCCTGAAATATTGAAAAAAAAAATCTCCTTCTGCACAAAGCTCGGAAAAAAAATTAAAGGACTATTAACACTCAGGATAATAAATAGTCTCTCAGTGTACTGGTAAACATGGCAGGATAAAAACACAGCTGGGAGGCAGCTAAGTATGTTCGGAGCAGGTTACAGAATTCCTCAAGGGCTACTCCCTTCATGGCCATCAGTGGGACAGGACCACCATCAGGTTCTGCTGAGCAGGGGGACTTTGCTTGCACCACATTCATCTGTGCCAGCAGAAACTAGAAACTAGAAGTATTTGGAGAAAAGTAAGAAATAATATGACCCGGATTTCAAAAGTTTGGAGCTACATCAACAACTTGGGAGAAATGGGAGTGCTAAAATATGTGAATTACTGAATACGTAATTTATGTTAAGGTAGAAGAAGTGACAGATTTGGAAAAGGGGTGAGTTTGAATTCATAATGGGGTTTGGGTAAATCCACTTAACTGTTTTTACTTACAGTTTTCTCTTTCTACTGGAAACTTGGTTCTAAATGGCACAAAGGAAAAATTAACCATATGCTTACAGAAATGAGACGGCGAGAAAAGAGACAACTGAAATAAAACAGAGCTTCCTACAATGAGGAGGAAAGGGGCTTTTGTCATCCTTGGATTTTTTTAATTCTAATTCACTCGCAATGTTACATTCCTTTGCTAAAACATACCTCAACTGCTCAGTTGCCTTAATGTGAAAATCATTGGCAACATGAATGGAAGCTGAACATCCCACAGAGAAGGAGATCTATATTGTTCTGAAAGCTGTGTGGACAGAAAAGACGCGCAAGAGAACATTGCCCCAGCTGATATCAGAATTCACAATATCAATTCCTTCATTTCTGTCCTAAAGGTAAAGGCTTCTGCATGACCATCAAGATTAAAAAAAGAAAAATCTCATGGCAAAACACCTCAGTTTGGAGCTTGAGCACTGGGTTTGGATTTCACTCCACCAACAACTTCTGAAAATTACAGAGGACAGAAAGAAGAGAGAACATTTGTCTCAGAACTGGGCTGAAGGACTGAGAAAAGTGGGCTTGCTTTCAGGTGTCACTGCAGGTGTCATTTCTAATGGTACCCAGTGGGACCAAAACCTGGCACGTAGCTCTAGAAATGTACCCCAGCATGTCTCAGAAACACACAGGGAGGTGGCTCCAGCCTCTTTATCCCTCCAGAAAGCTCCTGGCAAAGGGCTTTCTCCCCTCTGATCAAGCCTGCAGGAAGCCAGACAGGATGTGAAGGCTTCATTACCCTCTTTCTCTTCAGCCCAGATGCAACATTAAACTGGACTCAAGAGGGCCAAAAGCTTTTCATACGTGGAAGAGGAATCAATTTCTTATTTTTCAAAGGTAATCCAGCCAAGAGCTGGATTAGTAATGGCATGTCCCCCCAGCCACAGGCATGTAACCTCAGTACAACTATTTGAATGTGTTCTAATTGGATTGCTGCCTCCAACACACACATGCACCTCTTGACACCATGATTGTGCACAAAGTTGGAGTGTGCTACCCACATTGTTTCCAACAACAATGAAAAATTCTTCTACATTCATGTCTAGACAGGTAGTCCTCTGATCTTTTTTGCTACCCTCTTCCCTAAAACAGCAAGAGTATGTCAGAATTTTTTTTTACACCTGGAACTTCCTCAGAGCTTCTACCACAAGGATGTGCTAATGGGACATGGAATAACTGAATGGCCAATTGTTGCCGTGACCTGCTTTAAAATCACATATATTAGCTCCTACATGGCCATAAGCCTTAGGTTATTACAAAGGGTATGATATGTTTGATGTCATATGATGTCAGATGATATAATATCAGATGGCAGTTGCTTGCAAGGTGCATTTTTATTCCACACTGCTTTTTTTCCTCATTCTGATCTATTTATAGGCACAACAAAATGTTGGTTGAATCTCTTAGGAAGTGAATAATACTGCTAAAAATTTATCTTGATTTTTTTTAATAAATAGTACTACGCATCTCTGTACAAAACTGGTAAGTTCAAAGGGTCAGTATCCATTTGAATGCTGTAATGTTATCAGAAAGGGGAGAATAGAGGAGGAAAAAATGGAATTCAAAAATCAATTTAAGATTATTTACTATTCCAACAGTGTAATTCCATCATCACAATCATACATATGCCACATGGCTTCATATGTATGAAACTACAGATTTAAGTTTTTAGGTGTCTTATTTGAAGCTTTTATTATTTTGCATAGGTATTTTTTTTAATGTAACCTTAGTGTTGCATTTTCTGAAGTTTGTTCATTTGGGGATATATCTAACATCACTTTAGCCATATATTGTACTTCAAATTGTTATAACACTCGCAATTCTTCTTGAATAGCTATGTTTGGGAATTTTTTTACACAACACTTTCTATTCAAATCACAGTAGATGAAATACCAAAGCAAAAGTCATTTTTCATATAATAATCACTGTTAGTGCACAGTGAGTGATAAACATTAATGTGCATTTATCTCCTGAAATAGTGACACTTCAACTAATAAAGATACTCTATTATAGCCTTTCAGGATTTTTTTTTTCATAAATCTCTTCATCAGTAAGTGACAAACATAAAACTAAAGAGCTCAAACTTCTGCAGCACACACAGGCTCAGTCCTAAATAATTTGTTTCAGTTAGAAACTCAAAAATCTTAATTTCTTGACTTTCCATCAGAAAACCTAGCATCACCTCAGAGCCCAGCTGGAACCAGAGTCCAGAGACTTAAATCTCCTGCTCCATGGTTCCACATACCAATCCGTCAACATCATCTAACTGCACGTTGGGGCAGCAGGGGGTGGTAAATTAAGAAAACATTTAATTCACAATACATGTATTTTGGAAAAATCTGCAAGTCTTGGAATCATATGATCTGCAAGAAAAAAAAAATCAAAACATCATAATTTCCCATATAAAAGAAATACCACCCTTGGCCAGCTCTGGTTTAAGTGTCTCAAGATTACACAACTTTTACTGACATATATGCAAGAAGAGAGTTCTGATTTGAAGTTGGTTTCTGCCAAAGGTTCAGAGATCATAAAAATACAGTTGGTTCCAGACAATGATGAGGAAAATGTCATCACTGAGTTCAGCATGAACATGAGCCACTTTGTCCACAAGTGTCAAACATAGCTTCACACATTTAAATTTACACACCAGGGAAAGTTTACAAGAATGAAGCAAGCACTGAGATCTCCATCCTCCATTTGACAGGAAAGCTTTGTATTTCAGTATGGAAAGTAAGCAACACCAAAGAATGCGGGCCTGTCCCCTTTCCTGAATTCATTTCTACAATTGCACACTTCTTGACACTTAACACAGCAGAACACCTTTTGATGACAATGAAATATGAAAAAAGAGTTCAATCATGCTTGTAAACTAAGCTGAGATTTCCAGATGACTACAGGGTTACATTTGCAAGGCACAAAGCAATTAAGCCCTGTCCTAGAAAGCACTTAAACACATGCACATCTTTGAGCATGTGGGAAACGACTGAAGGACTCTCAGTGTTGCATAAAAGGTTCATAAAACAAGGCTGACTGCTTCACTCTCAGGGTATCAATACTTGATGTGACCCAGCCTCAAAGCAAACAGCTTGCCAAGTCAGTGGAAGCCAAATCTTTTAGATGCCTCTAATGGCTAATTTTCTCTGGTTCTCCTTACAGGTAGGCATAATCTCATTGTTTTCAACTCCTCATGCACTTTTGGATGTGAAGACAGACAACACCTTCCAGTTTCAGGTTCTGTAAGAACAATGATAAATGTTTGCCAGAGGCAGTTACAACTATTATTAATCAGTGTTTTCCAGATGTAAAATATCCACCGTATTTCTGTGTGCACAATGCAGCTGCACTTAAGAGGTTTGGCCTCTTGAGTGCTGAAACAATGGGATAAAACTATCAACAATGGATAGAGCAAGGCAATTGTTTGGAAGGACTATTCTAAGAATAAAATTTGATAATGGTGTGCCTTGTACACTGTGCAATTATTTCTGCAATGTCAAGTAATTGATCCACCAAGTAAAGTATCTGCATATCAGCTTCTATTCACTAAGCCTAACATGAGCACCTTAAGTGGGCTCAAAAAAGGTAATGCATAAATCATCCTGAAGCTGCCAGGGAATCATTTTAATGGTTAAAAAAGTGCTACTGAAAGTGCTGCCATCCTTCCACTGCATAGTTAGCAGTACATCTATATTTAGCTTAATAGAAAATGCATTAATATTTCCCTTCACTCCCAATAGTACCTTATATTTCAATATCATCTTCTACCCAGAGAATGTCAGCTTACCAAAGTCTTAAAAGTAGGCAGACATCAGCACTGCAAAAATACAAACCCAGTTGGTTTACTCACTGGATTTCCAGCCAAAAATAGTGAGCAACTAACTAATGCCATTGCTTATTCTGTACCTATTCAGGACCAAACCTCAAAATATGTATCCACAAACAACAGCTCAAGACTTCATACAATTATTTTAGCTATGGTTAAACGTGCATGTTTAAGCAGCCACACTGAAACCCAGACCACAGAGTTACAAGTTCTAGGTTCAGAATTTTCAGCAAAAGCTTTGCAATGGTTGAACAGTTTTGTCCATGCTTTCCTGAACGTAGCCTTTATTCCCATGTCTAGTCAAATGTCACAATCTACAGTTGTGACCAATAGAAAAATTTTGTAATAAATTTATTAAAAAAGCCATGATTCCTTAATTTCAAACAGGTCTTTTTACTATCATGTATTCATTTGTATTTCAAATTAGAATGTTGCACAGATGATAGAGCCACATGAATTTGCAACAGTTTATCAAAAGATATGTAATTACCTGAATATTTTATGTTACTTTTAAAAGTAAAATAAGATACATTTTTCCAGGTTATTGTGTATTTTTGCACACAAAATGCAGGTTCAGTTGTACTACTCATACACTAACCTGTTTCCTCTTATTTCCTCTTATTTCCTGTATCCTCTTATTTCTATTTCTGCTTCTCTGTCTTTTAAAAACGCTACAGAGTTCTAAGAAGGAAAAAAAGTTATTGTAGAGATAGACACTTACTTTGTAGGAATGCCAACCAGACTTGGGTAAACATAGTCAAAAATGCTATGTGTAATTAAAAAAAAAAATTTAGAAATGAAAACATTAAAGTGCTGCATAGCATAATAAATGTCTCCTTACTCTAACTTCTTGCAGGATTTCCTGTTATTCCTAGAAGTTTTCAAGCCCAGAATACTGCTAGAACTGAGCTGTATCCTCTGCATCAATAGACAATACCATCGTTCAAGCTACTCATAATCTCTGAGTTGCAAGTTTACACAGGCAATTTACCCTTTTCATTAACAAAATATTTAGTCAGACAAGACTGAGAACTTGACCATTCATTTTTTTTCCAGATGATACTCATAAGTTTTCAAAGCAAATAACAGCTACTTGATGTCTGCTTCATAATTTGACAGGTGGCTGTACCAAGCTAAATACAGGAAATAAACATGATCTCAGATACTACTGCATATGAACTGAGAGTAATTTTGAGTCAGAGTTGTTCTTTGACAAGAGGATTTGAGGCTTTTAATGCAGAGTTCCAGTTCCTTCCCTTAAGGAACTAGCCCTTCCATGTTCACCACTACCAGATAATATTTATTTCGAATTCAAATTATTTCAGTCATTATTGTCTGTTAGAAGCAGTGCTTGCAACTTAGTTTTTTCATTCCTCTATCACTGTCATAAAGACCAGTTAAGCAGTAAATTCCCTCAACAACAGAGAGTCCAAACAATTACCAAGTAATAGGAGATGGCAGCAGTGATGTGCTACAGAGGTGAACCACATTTTCAAAAAATGTGTACTTACTAGGAGGAGAATAATTTTCTCTCTTGAATACCTACCCACATATGTTCACAAGCAGTAAACAAATGTGATGCAGGGCAGAGCGAGAGAAGAAAGCTAGAAAACTATGTAAATAGGGCTGATGTAACTATGGCAAGCCAAACCCTACACCATGATGTTTTCACAAGGGAGTTGAAGTTGTGGTATGAAATTCCACCTTTGGCAGAACTTCTCCTAGAAGCCCTAGAGGCTACTTCAGCTCAGAAGGAAGTTTTGCAAAGAGTTTAACAACATTATCTCTAGCACAACATAATACAGCTCATGACCCAGCTGAAGAGCCCCTGAGTTGAAATGCATTGGCATTTCAACTTCAACTTTGCATTTCAGAAATGTTAAGCCCGCTTGTCAATATAGAACTAAAGTAACCTATGCAAGGGCATAGCATCATTCCCTCCCTTTATCACAGATGCTTCAGGGAAGGAGAAAGATGGAAAAGAAAATAACTCTTGTAAGAGATCTGGTTTTAAAAGTTTCCTGGTGTTTGAGAACACTCTGTGATGCCTATGTGCCACCTGGACCATGACAGGTTCTTCTCTCTGAAAAAAATAAAATTACTTTCAAAACATCTGTTCCAGGGGACAAATGGAAGAGGGCCTGATAGCTTTCCATAAACATTTTTTTCCTTTCCGCATTTTTTTCCCTTTCACTAAAGTTGGGAGTTTTTCTAAGAAAATTAAAATACAAGCTTCCTAAGAGTCTAACTATGTTATTTACTCTATAAAATTCTGTAGAGAAAGAGGTTGCAGGAAGCAAGAGAACCACAGACCAATAAATCTGACTCACATGCTTGGCAAATTGGTAAAAACTAAAACACAGCTGATAATTAGACAGTCAGGTGAGGACTATAGGTGCAGGAGTGTCCAGGTAGCTACCACTGAAAATGGTAATGCCTACCAGACCTTGGAAATTTTTATGGAAACCAGAAAAAATGTTTATAAGGATATTTTAGATAATGCAGGAAACTTAGTTTTAAATAAACTTCTGGTGAGTATTTCAGAGGAACAACCTTCTGTCAAAGGTTTTACAGGAAATGTTCCGTCGTGGGAATAGAGGATCATCTTGGGGTGTATCAGCTTTGGCTGATCTTATTTTTCAGTCCAGTTGCAAGAAGTCTGGGGGTACACAAGGAGTTGGAGTGGGGGACACCTATGGCATCTGACCCAAACTGACCACAGTGGTCATTCACACTGTATAGTGTCCTGCTCAACATACAGAGCTGGGGGAAGAGGGATGAAGGGTTTGGAGTTAAAGTGTTTCTGCCCAAGTCACAGTTAGATGTGATGGAACCCTGTTTTCCTGAAGGTGACTGAACACCTGCCTGCCCATTTGAATGAATTCCTTGTTTAGTTTTGCTTGTGCACATTGATTTTGCTTTACTTTGAAACTATCTCAACCCACAAGTTTTCTCACTTTTTCTCCCCCATGCCACTGTGGGGAAGTGAGTGAGTGGCTGGGTGGGGCTTAGCTGCCTGCCAGAGTTAAACCATGAGAGTGGTCTATAAATATACATGTAATCTAGGCAACAAGGAACTCAACTGTGCTTACAGAAATACTAGATTGCTTCATGAGAAGAAATCACAGCATTCCTCAATACTTCACAAAAGGCTTATACTAAGGAAGAGTGAGGCTCAGTGAAATACCAAACTCCTAAGTGACACCACTAGTGTTTACTTTCAAAAGGTATGCAAAAGCCATTTACTGGGATATCCTGCAAACCAGGCAGAGAACAACAACTAGCTCTGCATTATCACTATAATATCAATTCCACGTATGCATACACAACAGTTCTCCTCTCTTAACATTTCTGGGTGTAAAAACATAGCTGTAATAATGTCTGTTGGATTCTAGGTAGATGAGACAAAGCAATTTTTCACAAATAATCCACTACTTTCAACTTGAAAATGCTACCTTTGAATTTCCTTACAAGGCTACAGCTCAGGACCATAAACGAACCATGATATTTCCATATGAAAATAACAGTTGTAGTTTTTGGACAATGACTGCAGAGGGAATCAAACAGTCCATTTTCACCCTACTACTCTATTTGTAATCGTGGAAAAAAGTGGCCAGCATTACAGTAAGTTGAGCCCATGCTTGCAAGCTGACTTTCAGATAAATATATAGTTGGGTAATGAATGAACAGTGATGCTCTTCCCTCCTAGGATGGTTGGTACCATGGGCCAGGCATTTGGTGGCAACTGCCCAGACGCTTACAGGATAAAAGATAGAATCCACACCAGTCAATGACACTGTGAAATCTTAAATTGCTTCTGTGAACAAAATGAATGGTTGATTCTATGAAGGGAGGAAAGATAAAGAGTTGCACATTAATACACAAATCTTGGATGAATAAATTTATTGACTTTTATAATTATATGGATTTAATAAACCCTAGAATAAAAGGAAGAACATTCAGCTTAAAATCTTCATAATTATTTTTAAGCTGGTAGAAAAAAAAATTCAGTTTCTGAGAAAACTAGAACTCATGAAAAGGATACTAAAAAGAGTGACATGTCAAAATGTGAAAAAACCAAGCCAGGTGTGGAACTGACTCATAATCTGAAATATCCATCATCCTACAGCCCACTGTGAAAACACTAGAAACTGTGAACATAAAAGAAGCTAAGAACATCTGTATTTACACCTGTACAAACCAGAAGTCCATTATCACCAGTAATCAGCAGCAGTGTAAACAGTTGTCCAGGGTAAGCATATAAGAAGATTAATATTCCCTCCAAGTCTCTAATCTTTTTCAGATTGCTTGAACCAGACCAGTTCAGTAAATGTCTCCCTTGTGAACTTCCCCCGTGCCTTTCTCAATCGTGAATTTCCAGCACACATAATGTATGTATTGCCACAGGTCTATGGCTCACTGTATGAAGAACATCCTTTTGCTTCCCAATTCTCATGTTACAAGAAAAAGAGAAACTGGTCACTCTCCATCCTTTCCCCATGACCCATCAGTTTGTATCTCTCAATCACGCAGTCTTCCACAGGCATTTTTTCTCAGCTAGAGCCCCATCCCACTTAGCTGCTCCTCGGGCACTGTTGCATGTACATTAGTTATCCCCATCAGCCATCTCTGAACTCTTTCCCACTTCTGCTACCGTCCCTTTGGGATAAGGACACCACTACCACTACAAAACACAGACACCTCATGGCTTTATACAGCAGTACAAAAATCTATCCACTCTCTATTTCATTCATTTTCTATTTTCTCAACATCTGCTGAGGCTCTGAAGTAGTGTTTCCACAGATGCACATATCACAAGCCCCCAGTTGCATTCCTAAGAGCCAATGTCAGCTCAGCGACCAGAGCTTTTTCTACCTGTGATTATTTTTCTTTTAAAATTTACTTTTATATACACTCATCCCACAAGAATATCAGTGGGGTAAAAGGAAGCCAGTGCATTCACTGACTAAAGGGATCATCTTTTTTTTTTCCTCAGAGATGCAACCAAATGTATAAAGGTTACCAGATGCATGTCCTTTTAAACATGTGATACTTATTTGGAAATTCCAGCTATCTCCACTACAGGAAATATCCTTCAAAATTCTCTTGTCACATTAGATACTTTCAAAGACTGTAAGTTTGATCTGTTTGCTTCTGAATAAATAAATTATCTCAAACCACAATTTATCTATTCTAGTACCTGGAACATACAGTAAGTACGACTGCCTAACAATGAATCAAGTTCGTCATAGATGAACTTATTTAACCCACAAATTAAAAACTACCCAAAAGAAAGTACGTGCAGTCTTTTAAGATGAATACTTGAGTCCTTCTCTACAGTCCTCTGGGATTTTATCAAGGTTTTTTTTCAAAGGCTAACCAATTACCAAGCATTCACTGCAAGACTAAGTATTGCTTGTGTCCAACTAGATCTTATACATCTGGCATTTTGTCCACTGGGGTAGACATAAAAGGATCGGTAGTTTCATTCTTTCACGTACAGCAAAAATTATGGGAACCCAGCAGCCAAATGTAGTAAAACTGCTTCAACACTGAAGCTGAATTTGGCATCTGTGCTCTGCACACATGTAGCTCAATTGTTGTCCAAGCAGCATTTCAGGATCCAAGAGGCCTCTGCAGTGGTATATGAGACTTCACTGCAATTCAGCTGGGATTTCTCACACATCTGCCTTTCTGGTAGAAGGATTTGGAATCATCCCCTGGACAAAAGGAAGGACAAGAACCTCAGGCAACTCTTGCAAGAATCACTAGGGACAGGAATAGAAGGCTGCATCATTTACACCTCTTCTTGTTAGCTGCTTTTTAGAATGGGTTGCTACTGGAGCACTTTTGAATACTTTTCCCTGTGGTAGGAAATCTAGGTGGGGAACTAGAAAGTCAACATATAGAGAGACCAACAATATGGAAAGGGTATGTAAGATGATTGATTGGAATGTATGTACTACCATGTTTTACAGAGTACAGTTTTAGCATTCTGCAAAGCAAGGAAGTGAAGCAGGATAGCTTGCTGTTTTCAAGGTTTTAAAATGGTTTCATGATTTTTAAATAGTCACCAACGTTGCCTTTGCAGACGAAACAACAAAAACAAACAACAAAGAAACAAACCTCCCAAATGAACTAAGGGATCATTAAGAGGCATATAATGTGGAGACTGTGGCAGATATAAAGGGTGAAGATATTCCTTTTCTCTTTACTTATAAAAGTATAAGTACTTACACTTTAGTTTAGTTTACTTATAAAAGTAGTTTCAGGTCTTTGCCACGGAGTATGATTAAAAAGATCCCTGTGATGCTGCACTTTGTGCATTTTGTTGAATGTTAAAAGGCACTAGAAATTTCAGCCTTCAAAAGTCCCTGATAGCCTGAGCTTGGGTCCAACCTGAGTTATCTCTGTAATTCCAAAAAGAAAAGCAATCAAAGAATTCTTTTTTATCTGTCATACATGGAGATTCAAGTGGGGAAGGCAAGAAGAAAATCTTTGTTTGGCTAGGTGATTTCTGAATGTCCTCTAAGTCACTGACATCACTGAAGTAGTGTAAAGTCTAATCTGCAATTAATATAATCTCATTGTCACTACTCTTGTTAGAATAAACTGGAAAGACTCAACAAAAAAATTCCTCAAAGTTCTTTATACATGTATTTTTATGATAGAGAATAAGAACTTTTTAATATGAAATAAATTGAAACGTTCACTCTCATAGATTGGTTTTATTTTTCGATAACCTCAAAAATACTGTTATGAAATAAGAAGCAAACCTTGCTTTTGAAATTTTTATGGGGACAAGAATGGACATGCTTCAGTTTAGCAGCATATATGTATATACAAAGTTGCATATCTACAGAAATACAAAATATATATTGGTCACATAAATACAGGTAAAGTAGATAATCTTCTCAGCCCACAGCACAGTTAATAGTCTTACTTGTATGCTGAGAGGGAAAACTGTATCAAATCCATTTTGTCATCTAGATTTAGACTTATAAGAAAACACTTTTCCTTCTACAGTTCCACAATGGCATATTTTGCACACTGGAAAAGGAAAGATTTGGCTTCATACAGCATTATCTCTATATCACAATCAGAATCAAATGTAAATGTTATTTCGCTGTTTCATATACCTAACATAACATGAAAACACTTTAAAATTTAGTCTTACTTTTAATATTTTGCTGGTTTTCATTTGCTCATACATAATACTTTGTTACTGGTTTGTAAAACTAAAGTATAACTGTGTTTACAAAGAAATAATTCAGATTCCAACATGATGTGTTAGTGTATAATAAAGTGAGGTGTCAAAAAATCATACATCTGTGAATTTTTGTAGGATTATTAGAATTCAAAAAGTGTTTAACTATTAATGAAGGGGAAAATGAGTACTTGATGTTATACTCCAGCATTCTAACTAAAACACTGGCGTACATTGTAAACAAAAAAAACCCAAAAAAAACCTACCAAAACCAGCCCTACAAACTTACAGATATATACTGCTGTAATAAAACACATCTGTATTCAGGACAGTAAGTAGCCTAAGCTATTTTCCAGTCAGACAAATTCATACCTTTTCTTAATCTACAACATACTAAAAATATTTAATATGAAGCGATGTTCACAAAGCTCACAAAAGTGGAAGTCTGATTCTATTTTTGATTGCCAATGTTAAAAAATTCAAGCTGAAATTCAAGTTGCTAAAGGAACTTTTACAACACTTGGCAAGGAGGATGAAATGCCACTGTACAGTTCAAGAAATCAAAAATAAAACTATTTAGTTTGAACTTACCAAAGTTTAGGTATTTTCTTTATATTTTTTTCCACATGGCAAAGTGAAGAATTTCCACATTGGAAAATATCAACATTTTCTTATGAAAAAAAAATGTCTGATTTTGTTACAGCACATATTTCTCTGAATTAAAAACTATTCACTGGGAATTTTTCATAGAATGTTACCAAATAGCAGGAAGAGAAAGGATGTTGGGGAAAAAACAGCAACAACACACAGCATCAGCATGCATTGTCTGAAGTGCTAGTGACACTTTAGAGCAGGACTGAACTGGCTGATTTCATACGAGCATGGAGTTTGTGTAATAGATGACAGAAAATCCTGCTACAAATGTTTCAGGGCGTTTGCTGGGGATAACCCCTGGAGCACATTCAGGGCTTTTTGCCACATGTAAGTGATGCAACCTTGCAAACACGTGCTAAAACAACCATGTTTGTGTTCAAACACCACCACGGCAACATTTGATCTCTCTGTGTAATGAACAGCTCTCTGTGTACATATGTCTGAGCGCGCTCAGGCATGCACTGTTGCATTAGCATCACTTCAGGTGTGTGCTGAACCACACCCAAAAGCTGGGGTATTAAAACCTAAGCAGCACCCCACCTTGGCCCCATTGAAGAAACACTGCACTGGGCAGCTGGGCAGTGAGACACGCAGCTCCTGCCTGCTGCCCAGCTGCACAGCTGCCCAGCCCCAATGAGGATGGACCAGACCAGCCTGCTCCACCTCAGCATCCCACGAGGGACACGCATGCCCTCCCCTGGAAGCTCGGCTCCGCTCCACTGTCAACATGAGCTGAGTTTCCAGCAGGGCAATACGGATGTTTCACTCTCTGACCCTCTGCTGCCGCCCAACACAAATACTGGGAGCGAGACAGCCTGCCATGACAGTAGTTGAACAGCTCTCTGGGTTTCTGCTCTCCTCAGACACTGGGAGAAGCAGTATTCTCCTTTATTATTATACCACGTTTCCTTGTGTATGTCAACTGTTCCTTAGTTACAGAAAACTGTACTCTTTCCAGACAAGTGTAATGAATCTCCAGAAAAGGAGTCAATTTTATTTATTTTTTTTAAGCATTTTACAGTAACTCCCAGAAGGAATGAACATTTTTATTTACAGCCTTGTCTGCTCATATGTGAATACATTTCTATGTAGCCACCTCATGGTAGCATATCCTAGCCATCTTGTAATGACATTATTGTGAACATATCAGCAAGACATGATCCCACATATTTAAGTCATTACAGCAAACTTTGGCTTAGATCAAAGTACATTAGTTATTTTAATTACAGCTGAGTCAATCTCCGTTAGGTATGAACAACATTTGGCCAAACTTTTCTCGGTCTTTAAGTTAAAGGAGCCTCCTTTAAATTTTAATCTTGAAGTCATGTTTTTGAGATTTACATAATTGTTACAACTCTGGTTTAACTTTCACACCACCATTATCTCTTGCTTAGGAAAAATGAAAAGAAATCAAATACAAAACAGTATCAGTTTGACCAGTATCAATTTCCTAGACTGATTTAATACCTAATTACACAAAAATACTTAAAAACACAAAGTATAACAGATTGGAACATGGTCAAAAGTTCCCATTTGCAGTATTCTGAGGATGACATTTTTAGGCATCCAAAGATCTCTAAATAGATTTTTCCAGAGAATAATGGCAATAACTGCAGATGCATTGCAAGATGTTACAGCAGTGATGCACCTCAACCAACAATCCTGTGTGGATTTCTTTAAGAAAGCGCAGGTGTCTTGGACAATTGCACTGACAGTACCACCCTCATTTAGCCATTTCAACTCTCCATAGTATTTATTTATAAGTGTTTCAGTGATCATATTTACATGCCAGGGTGCTGTCACGCAATTTTTAGTTTTTTCCACAGCTGCTGAAAGTTATACAATGGTGTCAAATCATGTGCAAAAATGGAGGATATCACTGTGGGGACATTAAAGTTCATAGAGGATGCCTCACAAGGAGATGACAAACCAAACTGTGCAAGGGTTCTCAGGCAAGGCTTCCACCCACTGCCAGAGCTCAGGAATCTTCTCTGGGACATCAGAGCATCCAGCTCTTTGTTCATGTTTGGTGGCAACTCTGTGTCACCTTTTTCCTTTGCTTAAGGGGATTCAGATGCCATTATTCACTGTACCACCATCACAGCCTGCTGGCTGAGCCTGCCCAGATCTAGGAGCCTGCTCAGATCCAACAGGCATCCTCCAGCGGCCAGATGAAGCACAGTCCTGGATCACACTTTGGAGTAACCACTAACCCAAGTATCAAACCCTGCCATTGTATTAGAGCCTACCAGCTTCTTTCCTTGGGGAGCACAGCCCAAGGGACATGAATCTGTATCTTTCAGCAGCTGGGACACTGATACCTGACAACTCAGCCTTGCCAAGCCTAACTGGAAACACTGCTGGAGATAGCTCACGTATTGGGAATTTGAGATATTTGAGGTCAGCTGGTCACAGATTTTGAGGAGCAGTGTTTTTATTTGGACATCTAGTAGGGAGCTTAGACAGTACTAGGCATCTAGACGATCTTTAAGGTCTGTTTCAACTCAAGCAACTCTATGATTCAAAAGACCCTCAAATTTAAAAATGACTGACAAGCCACAAAGCCAAACTCTGACTTCTGAAAATGATTTCAGCTTTCAGCGACATTTACTGATGCATCAATGTTCCTCTTCCAAATAGAAGTATGTTTAAGAAAACATGTCCAGGTCCTCACAAGCATCTAGAATAAATATACGCAAGACTCTGGAAGTCAAAAAATGTTCCAGATTATTACTCTCTAAAGCATTTAGATACGGCATTATTGTAATAAGTTTAAAAGAACCCCATAATTCTTTCTTTAATAACCTCAGCACTTCTCAAATGGATCATTACAGATACCATGAACATCCTTAGTGTATTTTCTGATCACAAACAACATGGTAACTGATGTATTACCATAACTGTAGGGCCTTATGCATTCAGAAGGGATCCCAAGTTTCAAAGTCTATGGAAATGCAGAATAAGAGACTTAGGAAAGATTCTGCCTGGTGCAAATGTACCAGCAGGCATGTTAAGAGGGTATATGAAGTAACCTGACACGGTACTGTTAGAAGTCAGTGATGTTCACCACAAGAAGCAGGCTGTGAAAAGATTCCAGGAATGCAGCCATTCACTGCAGAAGTGTATTTCAGGTTCAAGGACTGCAAGACAAGGAGGAAAATCTTCCATGTATGTGTATGTGTGCTTACCTCCTCCTCCCCCCAAATTCCTGCAGCAGAATTAATGTAAGAGAAAGAAGGAATAACCAACAGTCGCTAATGACTCTAAGTCATTTCAGGAAACGTGAATTAAGTACTAGAAACAAGTTCTGAATAAAAACACAGCATTTAAATAAATAAATTTTTAAAAGGGAGGTAAAAACAGATCTGTGTCATGCAGAAGAAATGGCATGGTAAATTAGAAGGGCCTTTTTTTACCTGGAAATTACAGGCTACCGAATGCACAAGGGAAACATTCTGGAATTTGAAATATGCTTAAAGAGCCTAAAAAACAGAACAGGTGTTGTCTGCCAAAATTACTTTGAAGAGATGACAGACAATTAAGGGAAACTTTGAGTCATCATCCAATGTTGCTTGCTAAACCATATCTCCTAAAAAGAATGATACATAACACTACCTTATTTTCCAGAACTTAAATGCCCTTTCTCTTACTGAAATCTATTACCTTCTGAAAGAGAGAACTTACACACTCTGTAAAATCTGAATACTGTAAACAAAACCTAATACAATGGCTTAGGAAATCAGCCAGTCAATCAAGACTGAAGCACCTCAATATATTAATTTAAGATTTAGCAGGCACAGCTCTTCCAAAAAAAGAACTGTAAAGCTGAATGTGAACACTTGAGCTGGCGTGAATCACAGCATTGCTCCATTGGAGTCAACTGCACTACGCTGTTCAAAGAGGATGAGAATCAATGCTCTGTTTTACTAAAATGAGTATTAGCAAATATACCAAATATTCTGCTGAAATTTTACATGCCAGACAGACTGCATTTCTCACCTCCAATCCAAGAGCATAAATGAAATGGCTCTGTACAACTCTCTGTTGGTAACATGAAGACAACATTTGGCAGAAGGAAGCCTTCTGCAAACATCCAACATGGGCTCAAAAATATTGTTGCTTTTCCACTGACAAAACTGATTTATCTTTAGCTACCAGATGGACTCAGGAAAGATGGATGAATTCTGTAATGGAGAAGGAATGCCCTATTTTATGTCTGTCTCATTACCATTCTGTATGCTCCTTTTCTCAGGCTTCGGTAGGATTTTTAAAAGGGGAGCACTTTCACTTTAAAAAACCCTATTTTTAAGAGTTTGTTTGGGTTTTTGTAAGGAAGCATTTCAGTCAGCTTGCCTTTAAACTCCGGGACATTCAGATAAGGGAGAAACTAACAAGTAAAATACTTCTAAAAGCAAATATCAGGTTTGTAACCTAAAAAATCTCCTTCTTTTCAGAGTCCTAAAAGCTGTGCCCTGAGTCCTAGAGGTTCATATTGTCGTTGCTTAGAAGAATAGCAAATCTTCTGCTCCCACCATGAACAGCTTGGGAGCCAGAGTCAGGTTTTGAATTGCACAGGTCCAGTCTTGGCAAAATAACTAATGTGGCCAGGACTGCAAATGACCTAGCTTCTCTCACCAATTCTACTAATTTAAAAAAATATAAAATCTGTAATTATCCTATTTTCCTGTCAGGCAATAACTACTTATGCTATTAAATAAAATGTACAAAGTCCTGCAAACACAAGCAGCGGGACAGCAGTGCAAGAAGCAGGACTCTGAATCTCTGGTCCACATCATGACCACAATATAGAGGAGAGCATTCTGGAACAGGGGAGCACAGAGGGACAATCAAGAGCCTCAACAGGGCAGCAGGAGAGGAGGAAGGATAAATAACTCAAGTGTTTGCTGCAGGTGAGAGCAGGCAGTTGCTCCCAATTAATCTTGTTTCCAAGAGCTCATGCAGGGTATCTCTGCATGAGAAAATCTGCCCTTTGTGAGTAGCTGACTGCAAGCACAAAACTAAATCGGGTGCATATTTTTAGAGTAGTTTTATTCCCAGACACGTAACAACCCTCTTTCATTAGATGTGCCTATATCCTTGGCTGTCTGTATGTGTTTACAAGCTTCCCTTTCATATTTCCTGTAATGCTTATCACAATACAATAACTACCAGGCTCTTTCTTATTCCTTGATTCCCCTGTAAACCAAAACAGTTTCAATCATTTCCCTAGCTTAGACTTGCTGAGAGTCACCTAGGTACAGCACACACATCTGAGCAGGTCACTGACTTCTGACACGGTGTTTAACCTTCGGCTTCCTACCCCACGCTCTGTCCCTCCTATTTGTAAGGAAGCAGCTTGGAGCTTTGAATATGCCTCTGTGTGAGTAGGCTTCCTGCCTAAGGAAGTAGCATCAGTTTCAGCTGAGGTTTCAAGGCACTCTACTGTGAATAACAGTACAGTTCAAAACACACATCATGCTGTTTTGCCTGGGTTTGGCTGGGATAGTTAATTTTCTTTTAAGTAGCTGAGTTTTGGATTTAGTGCACCAGTGAGCAGGTGCACAAGAAATTTGGGAGGGGAAGCACAGCCAGGACAGCTGACCCAAACTGACCCAAAGGATGTTCCATAACACAGAATGTCATGTTCAGCTTATAAAGTGGAGGGAATTGGCCAGAAGACACAGATCACTGCTTGGGGACAGGCTGGGAATCAATCTGCAGGTGGCAAGCAATTGTTTCGTGCATCACTTGTTTCTCTTGAGTTTTATTTCTCTCCTCCTCCTCTTCCTCTCATGATTATTATTGTTATTGTTGCTGTTGTTATTATTGCTATTATCAACATGAGAGTAATTATTATCAAACTTTATTTGGTTTCAGATATTAAACTGTTCTTATCTCAATCCACAAAGTTTACCTTTTTTTTCCCAATTCTCGTTGCTGGAGGATGGGTGATGCATTACAGTGAGAGAACAGCAGTGTAGGTTTTAGGTTAAACCACAGTGCTGTTCTTCTACCCTTAGGAGTATATGGAAAAAAAAACAAAAACAAATGCTGTGGCAGAATATACCATGGAAATCCAGGTGGGGTTTGGTTTTAGGTATGTATCCTAGGATGGGTGTCACTGCACAGTCAGCATCCAAACCTAGGAGTTATTGGTCTCATAATGAACACAGAAATATGGCACTGAATTGTCTTCAGAAAAGCCTGATCACTTGCAGTGCTGGGTCTGGTTCTGCTTTACTTTTCCACTTTTCCCTAGAGTGGAAAAAAAGTCATGGGGTGAGAGGGAGGTCAGAAAACTGTCAAGAAAACATGGAATTATCTGACACATGATTTGCCAAATGGCTGAAGTGACCGTCCAGGTTACAGGATGCCTTATCATCTGCCAGGTTCAGACTAGAGCTGACTGGAGTCAGTTTGGTGTCTACCCTCCATAATCACTTTTATATATTTCTTAAAGCACCAACCACCTCACAGGATTTGCTGTGAGGATTTTCCTCTGATTAAAATTAATTAAATACTTTTTCAGACACTACTGCTATTTCCTGTACTACTAAAACACACAGCTATCTTAAAGCACTTAGAAGATTAACTGGTCAGGCCTGGTTAATTTATGAATAATAATCATGGGTTTGGTCTCTGGATGAGAAACTCATTTTCGTTTTTGTCATCTGTTGGACATAATTTGTTTGACTTGGCTATAACCTGGTAGAAGTGTGACTCATACCCTGAGAACCAGAGTCTCCACAGAGTTAAGTATTCTCATCCTCTCTCCATTTCTGAAAAATAATTCTTGCTTTGTGACCATGTTCCTCACTGCCTTGTCTAACGTGTTTATGGGGTGGGGAGGAGTGGGGTGTTTATTTGTTTTATTGGTAGTAACATCTTGGGTAAGGTATACAGATTTCAAGAAAAGATACAGACCTCAGTAGCAAGGTCCCTGGCAAGACAAACCTGCCCTAAAAGAGGTTTTGATCAAAACTGGCAAAGGATAGACAAAGATACACATGAAGAGGTTGCTGGCAATATGGTTATAATTTATTAACGTCACTGTAACAGGAATGATGGCTTCATCTGCATGCATGTACACTTAATGGACTTTCCCCTCCATTAACAAAAATTTTAAAAAATTAAAAATTCATTCCTTTATTGCCAACACATATAGCCAGGTTGCCATCCCACTGTTTTAGGCCCTTCTTGAATTACAGTGCAGCACGAGGTTATCACAGCAGAAAAGAAGTCACTTGCTGCAATTTTACGTGAAGTGCAAGGGGAGATAGACAACTTACTAAGCTAAAATTTTGTCATCACAAAATAATGTCTCATGGAGTGGGGAAAGAAGTAGGTCTGGTTTAATAGTCTGCTATACTGCTTGGTTGTGTTTTCCAGTACCTGACAAGCGCCTGCTGACTGCAGTGCTCCCAGCAATGTGGCATTCATAATGCCGAGCACCAGTCAAGAAATGTACTGGCATGGTTCTGTGGCAGACAGTAAATAACTGACCTCAAACATTGGATAGCTTGAACTGAAGATGTCAGAAACATAACTGGTGTTACTGAGTCTACCCGTGTACTCTCCAACATGAAATAACAGATAGTGTTAACTTCAAGGTGAAATTTTAAAATAACATTAGGGTTATCTAAGTACTTATTTTGGTGACAGGTTGTCGGTGAAGTTTTTTTTAGTTTGGGTGTTTTGGGTGTATTAACTTTGAGAAGATAGGTATCATCCAGAAAACATTCATGGTTCACACGCTTCCTGTAAACTTGAGCAAACACGGCAATTTTCGAGCTGGGCCAACTTTTTGACTCAATTTTATTTGGCTTACAGGAGAGTTTATAATGAATCCTGGCAACATTTTAACTAAAGAGAAACTATCTCCCATGTATAAGCAAAATTGTTTTAAATGTGAGTCATCTGAAAATTACCATATTCAAAATGGATTGATGTTTTAAAATGAGCTTAATAATATTTTAGGGAACTCAACCTGTATTTTAAAGTAAGACCAAGCTATTCTAAAAATTCAGCTGTTACTGAAGTCTCACATACAATGTAATTTTATTGCAGTGCTGTACTGAAAATTTATGTTTGTTTTTAAACGGCACTGCATCTCAAATCTTTCCTCTAAATTTCTTTTTTTACAAATGTACGCCATTGGTATGTGTTGCATGAGTACAGAACACAAACAATGTTATTTTGCCAGAAAAAGAACTTAAGAGTGTGACAGGTAAATAAAATGATTTGGCTTACATTATTTTAGATTTTCTCAAAACCCTTTCTTTTTTTTTTTTTGTTAATTTTGCTTCAAATTTTCAAGCTAGAAGTAGAATATAAGCCTACAATGAAGCACTCTATGCATCTGTACTCAGATGAATTTTTGACATTGCAGTTTTTAATTAAGGCCACACAGAGTTCTCCTCTTTAAATATGGGAGAAAGCATGAAATTTGCTTTTTTTCACAAGGACAAAGTGCTAAGAATGACTCTTAAGCCAGCACAGTTGATTCAAGAGAGGTGAAGCATTCAGAGAAGAAGTATATGTGAAACAGTCTCAATATCTGCATTGGGCACCAACTCATGAACCTTGTGATGGTCAGTGCCACATGAGTATCAGCTTCTCAGGCTACCACTCCCCGAGTGCAACTTTCCCCCAGATTTGGAAGGTCAAATAAAATATCAGCTCACAACACAAAGGGTAGGATGTGTGTGCATGTGCAAAAATGCTTTTCAAAAACTACCATCTATTTTAGAAAGCAAAAAGTGGTGGTATTCCAAGCCACATAGAAGTCTCAAGAATACAGCATGAAAAATCCATATGTCGACATGCATCCCTAACAAACAAATGGCATAGGGAAAATCCCCATATAGCTTCCTAATTCCTACATGAAATACTACCTCCAGCAGAGCGTCCACAAAAGATTTCATCTAGCACCATAATGAGTTTTATTGGTGAATCTCAATTCTTATGATGCCTCATATATCTAGTTATATCATTAAAGTGAGAGTTAAGTATCTAAAAGCAAGCAGACAAAGACACAGCCTAAATCCATTTTGCAGCTTCCAAATCTAATACTCTTCTTTGAAGATATGTTTTAATAAAAAACAATGTGTTTTGCTGGGTAGAGGAGGAAGTCCACAAAATTTAAATTTGGTTATTTTGTAAGGCTGTGAGAGATGTTTAGATCACTTACTAAAGTGGTCTAATGTTTAGCCTACAAATAATCACTGAAGCACTTTTCAAGCAGTCTGGAGTACACAGGAAGCTTTTAGTTAAAATGTGAATTGTAGGTATTGAATCACAAATGTGCGTTTTCCCATGGCAAATCCTATACCTGGCTTATCTCTAGATTTTCCTGCATCTTTCCTAATGATATCTAGTTTCCAGAATTATCTTATTTATTTCTGTTATTATTTTTTGTCTAGATGTACAATAGCACAAGGAAGTGTCCTCACCCAGCCATCTGAATACTCCCACAACAGTAATATTAAGACAAGTTTTTCCACAATTGTATGTAAAATATTTTTTTCAATCCTGTATTAAAATGCATGATTTTTAAGTCACATTCCAGTAACTTATTCCTTCCCATATACCCAAGAAAGAAAAAATCCCCAAAGGTCACTAAAGAGTGCACATCCTGGATTTGGCTGCCAAACATCACCCAAGATCTTATTTCATAATCAGAACACTGTCTCCTGCTACACATTGGTCATTTGTGTTTTGCAGATTTGGAAAAGGTTAAACCACTGAATAAAGAAGCTGGGGTTCAAAATGGTTTTCTCTAAACAGTCATATTTTTGTGATGAAATGAAACTAAAGGCTTGCAGAAGAAAACTTCAATTTTAGGATACAATAGATCATCTTAATAGCGGATAAAGCATATTTGTACTGCCTACACAGTATTTCTCCTGTACAGAAACTCAGTCTGTCAGAAGAAGTAAAGGACGCAGCAAAACCTCAAACCAGTTTTTGTGCATAATGAACCTAGCTGATTTAAGCACATAACACCATAACTTACCCCACATGGCTTGCAAAGTGCTTACGATGCTGATGAGCACCAGTAGCTGTAGTACATAATGAACCCTGCTTTAGGAACTATTCTTTCTAAACACTGTGTTCCTGCAATAGTCAAGCATATGGGTGTATGTAATTAGAAGTGGCTTCCCTGGTGCCCACTGATTCTGATGTTTTTGGCTCAAGATTTAGACTAATCATTCAATTGTAAGAAAAAAGTCACACATTTGGTAAAGTTAATGACAGATTTCACAGTCCCCAGAGAAGGTCAATAATTCCAAAACATGTTGCACTCCACTTGGTTTCAGGTCCAGATCATTGCTGGTTTGAGTATCAGTGGAGGCCAACTACAATTTGGCTGATCTGCTACAGGAAAATGTCTAGCCAAAACTGACCCCATCTTTACAAAATGGACATTTTTATTCACTAATATATTTCTTTAGGAATACTTTCTCTTGGTCACATATCTGAATGCAGAGATAGCTTGCTTAAGAACAGTGAAGCCAAATATTTTCAAGGCAGTACAATAAAAGATCTTATTCCACGAGACCTTCTAATGCCCTCAATAAAAGGAAATGGAAGAACCTCGATCCCTAGCTTTTATATGAGTGTATAAGGAGAGATTATCATTAACCTTCTATCCATGATCTGCCCAAAGTGCTTACTTGCTGCTGAGTTCAGATGTCATATAACTGCAGAGGTGTTTAGGAAACACAAGAGTGAAGAAATTGATGGAAACATTCATAAAGATATTAACAATACTAAGAAATTTCTGAAAAAAATTTCAAGCATTTTAGATAGTTGCAAGTGACCATGACTTATACCACTGCAACACAGGAATGAGAACCTGACCATTGTTCAGCAACAGTAATTCTAAATTTTCTGACAATTGAATTAAACTTTATTTCAGCAGTCAGCAGAACACAACAGCACACCCCTCCACAAAAAAAAAAAAGCCAAACCTAAAACAATAACAATAAAACTAGACAGAAAACAGTAAGGGAAGAAGACAGAGTTTTAGAAATGATAAAACAGCATTTTAAAGTCTCACTGATGCTTCCAGCTATTTACCGTCTGGCTCATTTTATTAATGTAAGGTTTCCAGGAAATACTTGTTTTCGGAAGATTATTATTGCATTAATGTCAGGATCTGGTAAGCAAAACAAACAAAAAAACCAAACCAAACAAAAACTCCAAACCAACAAACAAACAAAAAGCCAAAGATAATAATAAATTGGTCAGTCTTTGGCTTGTCCTATATTGTAATCAGTCCTTTGTAATATTGGATATATTTTAAATGTGGATTTCAGTACTTTGCCTTGACCTTGTAACTGTTCTACATTGAATGGTTTAAAACACAGACTGCCATTATCAGGTTACATTTCTTTTGCTGATGCAACAGTCTTCCCAAAACTACTTCCAGTAATAACATTTTTATTTGGCTTACCCTGATCTATCCCTTTAGCATAATTACTTCTTATCATTGAGTCAATACAACACTCAAAATTAGCAGCTGATTTGCACATTTTACAGACAAATCAGATGAACTGAAATCCTGATTTTGGTAGAGTATAGTCTTCCCACTGCAGAGGTGGAAGCAGGGGGTGGCCAGGGGAAAGCACAAAGGAATGCAAAGCTATCCATATTGGCCAATAATTTTTAAGAAAACTCTTGAAACTGCCAAAATTAAAAAGCTTTTGCTGCTCTCATTCACCTTTAAACATCAGTTAGAATAGAGACTGTGCACAAAAATAACACATTTGTACATTTTATGTAGTCTCCTCTGACCTCTTAAACAGATTCCTAGCTATGTTTTCAGTGCCTGTCCATTTAAATAGCAAGGGAATATTCTGTCAATACTTTGCTTGCTCTGCAAAGGCTTCACTGTCCTGCTCAAAGATGAGCACATACTGATCACACTTCTATCTACCCAGGAAGGCTGAACCTCCCCTCCTCCAAAAACAACAAAGATCAAAAGCTATGGCACCTAAATCTTCCGTATGGGCATGATTAACTAATCTGAAAATGTCTTGTGCAGCTTAGCAGGAAAGTTCCCAATCTGTTCAGAGCAATCCAAAACAAGCCTCTCGGATATGAAACCAGAGTGCTCACATGGGGATTTACAGATTTAAATCACAAAACAAGATCTTTGTTTTGGAGTTGCTTTGGAGCCAAGCTATAGTTTGGGGTTTGAAGTGGGGATTCAAGCCAGTGACTTCATAGTTGAGAGTCTAAGGGGTTGGACTCACCTCTTGCAAGTTTTTTGTAAAACTAAGCCTTGCAAACTAAACTAATATATTATTAAAGGCAATAATGAGGCAATAATTTCTTAATGTAAGTGAAATCATCTTATTAACACAAATCCCAGTGCTGCACTTACTAGCTTGCCCAAGTATCTCAAACTTTTATGAAGACCTTACAAAGCTTCCAGATCCTGAGCTAAGTTTCCTTCAGCTGAAATGTGATTGCCTCCAGAATGGAATACCACAGTTATCTTGCAAATCAAAGCAGCACTACACAGCTCTAATTCTATGCCAGAGTTAAAGAATGCCAGATCAACTGAACCCAACTGAGGAAACTCTACAGCCAATAAAGTAAATATAAACATCCAGAGTGCCCTCTAAATGATAAGCTTAAGTACATGTAAATATTCCATTAATTGAGAAGTTGCCAGTAAGTAACGCTCAAAACCAAGTGCTATGTACCAACAGATTGGTCTTGTTCCTGAGTCCTAATGGTTTCCTCCTTGCAGATATTCACAAGATCTTAGTTATAATTGTCAAACTTGAAGTCTAGCCAATACATTTAATTAGGGAAAAAAGAGACTAATGGATGGACTTAAAATAATTGCCCACAGATTTTTAATAATGTTCAGGAATGTAGTGTAGCTTTTTTATTCAAAATTCACTCCCTTACTAAGGTAATATTCAGGTACTGTGGAAGACATATAATAAACTTTGTCTTTAAATCTAACTGGCCTCTAACTCTTTCTCTGCACTCTTCTATTTCCTGCCCACACACAAAAAAACCTCTTATTTAAAACTGATTCTGAAATAACATTGTGAGATGTGCAGTAGCTGAAGAACAATGTCTCTGACCTATCCACCACTCAGCTTCTCTGCTCCTTTGATCTCCAGCTCCAGACCACTGCTTCCAAGCAAAGACTGCTGTGAAAACAACTGCACTCCTTCAGTAAGGAACCAACATGTCAGGTCTATACCTCTTCCACATGGCAGTTAAGTTTTCCTTTTAAAATTAGTTTAAACATTTATTGGTCTAAGCTGCCAGTTTAATTAAACGCTTTTTGTTACAACTCCAAGAGCTGAAATTCTGGGGCTTCAGAATGCCTATGCCAAAATCCAATCTGCCAAAGCACATTTTTTTGTTCATTGCCAGCTCAGTATATAGAAATTGGCTCTGAAAAATAGGCCAAGGCCTGTAACACTGTGCTCCATGCATACGAAATGCCTGAAGGTGCCAGCAATATGTACTGCACACAGCTTGACTTTACAAAGTGCATATGTCCAAATCACCAGGTCAAGACTTGAAGTAAAATCCCCAAAATTAAAGCCAGAAAGCAATTCCTTTCTGTTGTGGTTACTGTGTCTGTTTCTATCCCAGGAACATCAGGGTGTACTGAGCATTCTCACAATTGTAATGGAGGTTGGTGCCTGTTTGTAGATGTGTAAAGAAGGGGGCATTCCTGCAGTCCCTGCACAGAGTTAAATCAGGGACACTCCTTCAGTCTGCTTTTCATGAGACATTGTCCCATGCACCTCAGAGCTTTCAACCTGGCTGTCACACTGAAATAGAAAGGAATCATAGGCATAGACATCTTGTTGCTAAAGGGATAGGGTATCACAACAACAACAGCAAAGGAGGGGAGAAAATGGAAAAGAGAGAGGATCTCGCTCCATACCATGGCTCACAAGTGATAAATGCGAGTGTAGAAAAGCAATGCAGACTATTAAAATGCCAAATTAAGGAGAAAAAAACAGTGAAGCTAATTGTATTTTCTACCTAGAATCTCAGAGTCATGGAATGGTGTGGATTGGAAGAGGTCTTGAAGACCATTTCGTTCCAGCCCCACTGCCATGGGCAGGGACATCTTTCACTAGAACACCTCTGCCAATATGCAAAATCTGAAAAAAGGAGTATGACACTAATGAGATAATTTTACATATTTCTCAAAATTCATCATCCCAGAGTATCACGGTAGGTAAAAAAAAAAAAAAGGACCAGATAAATAACAAGAAAAAAATATTGTAATATTTTTCATTAAAGTTTTTTAAAAATGGTCACCCCTTATCCCATCTGCTCCACAACTACCAAGAAGATTTAGATATGGTCCAAACACCAGCGTGTAGACTGGTCCACCAAGAGCACCAGGCACCACAGTCTCAGTAATCATTTTAAATATCATCTCTTTTCTTCAAACAAGACTTGTGGGATTAATTACACAGAAGAAGAATAAAGACAACTCAATTTAAGAATTATAAATTGCAGTTTCCAGTGCTAACAAAACACACATGCTTAACAATGGAAGGTAAATGAACCTGAATTATTGGATTATGGTCATTTCACTCACCAGACTGAGCACTCCCTGGAGATGTAGGTACACTGTACTCACTGGCAAGCCTTAACCTACCACTCACCAGCTGGCACCTGGAGATCAGCTACTAATGACTATGTAAGGGTCACATTTTCAACTCCATTCCTACATTCACTACCACTTGAGGATCCTGTGGGGAGGACAAAGCAGATTTTCTTCTATGATTTTTCCATTTATGCAGCTTTGCCCATGGCAAACGGTTCTATAGAGACAGATTAAGCCTCCTAACAGCCCTTCACCCTCTCGTGCTCCAGTAGCTGTGCCTACAGCACAAGGCAGGTGCCATCCTTGTTGCACTCCATGGGTTTCCTTTGGAAAAAATCCCAAGAGCATGTGAAGATGAGAGAGAAGGAAGGAGCTGCAATGGGCTTTAATAGATTTCCCAGGCTGTATGACTGGGGGTGAGGCTGAAGGACATCACGAAATCCACTGTCCCACAGTGCAGACACCACCAGTGTCTAGCTTGATAGAGGACAGATTTCCGCTCTCCTAGATATTGATCTTTAGCAATCACACATGCTTATGCTGCTTTTCTCATAAATTACATCAGCTTTGGCTTCACCTGTGAGACAAAGCAAGCTTTCTTCTGTCAAGCGCATGGACAGGAACTAAAAATATATAGAAGAAAAGTACACCACAGTCAACACATAAAGTAATGGTAACATTGATCCATCTATGCAGAGCTCTGCTAGAGTAAAACTGCTGCCTAAAATATTTCTGCCCATGCCTGTTCTCTAATAAAACTTTCATACAGATGATGCCTTGGGATGAATACTTTTCATGGTAAGCATCTGCTTTCTTCAGGACGTGTTTCACTAGAAAGCCAAAATCCTACTGTTTTCACCCTGAATGTCAAATCCTCCGTTTTTGGCCAAAAATATAAAAGCCTTACTAAAAAATCTGGTAATAAAAACCTGACAAGTGTTTTATATATTGCTTTTTACCATAAAATTATAGATTTTTCTACAAAGATTATTCTGATCAGGGTAATATTAGGAACACTCCATAAAACAGATGTCTGCATGCACATAATTACTTACCAGACACTGAAGCTATCAATAGACTTGTTCACCACTTTTTGTCAGTTCTGTGAAATTTTTTGCCATGTTTTAATTCAGTGACTAGAGAATCATGCAGATGCTCGACTTCACTTTTTTTTATCAAACATTAGTTATACTGCTATATAAAAAAGGGTAGTGCTATTGCACCAGGTTCTCCTTTTTTTACTACAGAGCCCCTAATCCCAAGTCACTTTTCTGAGCTCCCACACCTGGTACATTGTCTGAGAAAAACCGTATGTCGTGGAATAAAACACTGGAACATCAGACTACCCCATTTAACAGACAGATTTTTCTACAGAGAATTATGAAAAAAAGAATCTAGACCTATATAAGAGAGATCCATGTTAATTAATATCCCTTAACAAAAAAACCATCATTTTTCACATCGAGATTGGTCAAATGGCAATTATCTTTTCTTGTGACTTATGCTCCAAGCACATGCAGCCTCAGACTGCGGAAATACAAAGACAAAAATCACTCTCCTATAGTGCCACAGTCTTCACCTCTTCATGAACAATTTTTTCCCCCAGTGTTTGTTATTTTTTTCTGAGGAGGACCAGAGTAAATAACCAAATAATTTTAGAAAGACTGCCTGTTTACACCCAGTTGACTTTGTGCTCACCTGCTCTGATCCTTCTTTGGCTCCCTGACGTCAGGACCATATTCACACCCAGATGAAACCCAGACAGTGGTTAGTGGTGTGAGACCAGTCTCCAAAGTTAGGCACCAAAATTACCAGCTCTGAACAGGGCTGTATGAAATTAAATTTCCCAATACTATTTATCAAGTAGATAAGAATTACAAGCTCACAGGTACAGAAGCTGGACACACTGCAAAAATTATCTCTCCTGTAAGCACAGTGTAGATGAAGACCAAGGAAAACTTCTAGCCCTGTACTCAAAATTTCATTCCTTACCATCAAAACATCCAAAACAAAATTATCATGGTTCCAGCATATTTAGGGTCACAGAATGAAATTTGGTTAACAAGGATGAATTTGGCTTACGTCAAACACTCAGGCAAGTGCTAAACCGATGTAATATACATATCATGAAATTCACTAAAAAATACATTTAAATATTTGTATTTGATTTCACTATGAAGAAATTCACCACTGGAATGATTGCAGAAGAAAAACCAGCAAATCTACTCAGATCAGCAGTGAGATTAGGACCTGAATTGAAAAATAAGTTATCCCAGTAACAGTCAAAACCCTAAAAAAACATAATTACTCAGTTAGGAAGACGGGATGGATTCAGTGGTCTCTCACAAAATTGTGTAGCATCCTTCCTGTCCTCCAGAATTAATAGCTACATTTAATAGCATTTCTCTATTGTTTTTGGAGTAAGAATGTGCTCAGTCTAAAGGTTATTAAATTCCTAATGACACACTTAAAACTACCCCTAAGTGTTTTATTTAAGAGAGATCAATAAATAGGGCCCAGTATATTCAAATCAAGAAATTGAATGAGAATGTGAACAATCCACTGAGCAAAAGTTAACAGCAAAACAGTTATGAATACCCTGACTGAAAACCACAGCTTTCCAGACAGCACAAACTATGGTAGAGACAGAGACAGAGCCTGAGCACTGCATTAGGGAGTCTACCCAAGTTCCTTCCGCAACACATCAGCAACACCTCCCTCTGCGGCGCTGCTAACAGCACCTCTGCTGCACAATCAAAGGTGCATTTCTGATGCACGAGCAGAGATAACAGCCTAACCTTGCCTCTGCATTATCTGATGCTGTACAAAAACATGAGGGGGTATGGAGAGTAAGGGAGAAAGCAGAGATTCCATTGCTCCAAGCACCAAACTCCCTGCCCATAGCTCTGTGTGAATACATGCACGTGGAAGAGCTCTAACAGAGAGATCTGACTCTGGAATATTGAAGAAATACTTGAAATCATGAACTGGCAGGCAAATCCCATGGCTTCCAAGCCTTGGATGCCTTTTTCAAGATCAGCTGCTTCACTGAACTGCCCCTATGTCATTAAAGAAGATATAAATAACAGTGATTTTAATTCAAGAGTAAGAAGAATTTTAAGATCCTTGCTTTTGGTTTTAGAAAGGCTTTACCACAACGCTTGCTACTGCCACATGCAAAAAAAAATGTGGCATTCATGTTAGCTGCAAACAAACTAAGCCTGCCCCTTTCCTCAGAAACTGCAAGTTTTTGTCCCTGTCTACAAGTCTGAAGAGAAATTATAGCAGCTTCTGTCTTTTTGATCTAGACTCAAACCTAAGAGTACGCATAATTTCTTGTGAAATGAAATGACAAAAAAGTATCATCAGCACTGAAGCATTCCACAGACAAAAAAAAGTGAAGAACTCAGGAGATGGTACCATATGGTATAGGGCCAGAGCCTCCACAAGTATAAATCAAGAAAACTGTTTGGACTATAATGCCATACGAAAAATTCCCCCATTTTTTTTGTCTTAAAGTGCATTTTTTTTTCAGGCATTTTTGATTCAACTTGATATTTATTGTGTGCCGGATTCTGTACTAACTGGATGCCATAGCAATGCTTTTAGTGAACTCAAAAACCCCATATCTAGCCTTTGAGCATTTCCTAGGAATCTTTTCTATCTCCTTCTGATTGCTTTTTAGGTCAGGAAGAATGGTGAATAAAACTGATTTATAGATTAAAAAAAAAAATTGAAATACCTGAAGCTCTAGAACAGAGTTTTAAAATGTCAGGACTATTTCTTCTATGGAAACCAATTCATGAGTCTTCTAATGTAGTCTCTCTTCCCTAGTTTCATGCTTTAGGACTATGACAGTGACTAAATTCAAGGTGACACCTTGATCCCATCTTCATCCCCATCACACTATGATCCATCATTGTGAAAGACTACATGAAACTAGAGATAGTTTTGAAACACAGAATGAGGGAGACAACTGGAGTATAGTAAAGAATGCATATAAATCTGATGTTTCCTGACCAGTCACCTACAAATATAAGAGTCTTTGGATGAAATCCCAGGGTCATGTTTACATTAGTGAAATGCCACCATTATGGTGACAGGTATATATCACTTTGTTTATTTGTGAGGCAAATTGTTACCATGCTGCAGTTTTGGACAACAAGGCTGCACTTGCTTATTATGAGTAGTCCACAACAAAAATCTGACTCATAGAGGTCAGCTCCGGTGTTTATATTACTTTATTTGCATCAATCCAAATGTCAAAATAAGTACAATTTACTGAAACCAGGCTCCGTCACAAATTATACACCACAGAAGACACAGCACTAAATACACATAATAAAATACTTTCACATTGCTTTTATAGCCTGAGGAAATTTTTATAATCAAAATTTAAAAAAATAAAAATAATAAATGAAGGTATTCACATAAAAACCTCTTCAAACCAGATATTCTGCTTGCGGTGATTAGAAAACCAGAAAAGGAAGAAAACTCTGTGACCCTGCTGCCTTTCACCACAGACCACCAAGCATCCCTGGAAGGTTTCTGTAACCTGATGATCTGTCCCAAAGCACGCAAGAGGCCACTGAGCTGGGTGAGACGAGTTACCATTATCTCTGATTATTGCTGCAGTGGTAATTACTGCAGCACCAGAGGCATCAGAGGTTAAGGCAAAACTGCAGAAGCTGTGTCCACATGAAGTTGGCTTCTAGCAGGGAGCAACCGGGGAATTCAAGATCTCCTAAAACTATTTTGTGACCAGCTCACTGCCCTTCTTCCCCCGCAGCCCTACAGGCACTCTCCCTCCCCAGTGTGCAGCACAGACACCTCCTAGGACCATGTCCAGCGTGGAGACAGGAACACAGCGTGACAGACGTGGCCTGACCCACCCTACTGAGAAGCTCTTCATACCCCAGAGCACTCTGCTCAGTGCCACTTGACTAACCTGTGTCACAAGAAACACTTCTGCAATGAATGGGACTGTGAAGGAGCCTCTGAGGGAGTTTGTTGTTTTATGCAGCACTTCCTTTACGTTTACCTCGCAAACAGAGGCAAATTGTTTCTTTTTTACTAAGTAGAGAAGCCGCTAATATTAAAAACAAATCTGAATCTCCTACTGAGACTTGGTTTTATTTTCTTTTTTCTTTTTTTTTTTTTTAACAGGAGCATCTTGTGAACCAAGACAAATATGTGAGGCTTGGTTTGAGACCAGCAAAAACACATATTCTAAATATCAGTGGACTGCAAGCAACCCTAACTTTTGCTACTGGTCTCAGAGTATTTACACAGAACTTCAGCTTGATTCTATTATATTTTTTACCTAGAATAAGAGACTAAAACTGACAAACACAAACATCTCAATTAGGTGACCCACTGTAAAATATGCAAAGTCACACAACCCAAAGAGCAAAACGGCCTCTGCAAGAGAAATTCAAAACACTTTCTGTAGTCCCTTCTCTCACATGTGGCTGCACATTTATGATTTTAAGTGGAAGAACTTTCCAGAGTAAAATGAAGAATTTGGAAATAAAAAGAATATGGGTTTTCTGGGGGCAATTAGTTTATTACGAAAAACCCTCACAGAAACAAATAAGTGAAGATCTCCTGGTAGAACTTTAAACCTATGCAATTCCCCTTTTACACAAAGATTGATACTTTGTTCAGCAAAGCATCTGCACACAGTGAAACACGGCCTTAGGGGACTTCACCTCAGAAGGACCATCGGAAACCAGCCTCCTTGATTCCCCATCCATATAAATTAGCTCATCTGCAGCCCTGTGGCACAGACAGGACAAGGACAATTGTTTTAGAGCAAGCAGCATTCTCCAAGCATGCAGCAATGTTCTTCCTCACATGGATCTTATTTGTTGTGCAGCTGTTCAGGTTTTCCTTACTGGTTTACTAACTAACTACTTCCAGTAAGAAGTTCTTCAGATTTTATTGCACAGATACTGCATTTAATAATATGCTCATTATTCTCTATATTTATACAAGGAATATGGAATTGGAATTTGCAGGAAAGCATCTGTACCTATCTATGTGGTAATCACTTCTAGCTATATTATGGCATTACTGATGTCCCACAACCATGCAGGTGTGCCAATAAGGATGTCTTGTGCCTTTCCTCCAGGGCGCTTGATGCAAACAACCTAAAAGCCCAAATGCATACCATCCATAAACATCCAGTTGGAAGCACCAAAGCAACAAAAAGCACCTCTTTAAGTGATGAATGTAAAGCAGCCCTTTAAGTGATGAATTTGATGTTCCCAACCATATCTCATTACTAAACTGACTGGAGCAGAAAATATATTGGCCTTCAAGACCGACAGCACCTTACATATTTTTGTAATAACTCCATTATAAATTATAATGAACTATCATAGCTTAGCATTTTTTCCAATCTAAAATATATATGACCAACCCAAACAAAGACATGGGACTAAGTGCAAGTATAGTGGTAGTGATGGCTGCACTACACTCTCTGGAATAGTCTAATATATGCAGCTGGTGGACAAGAGCATGCAGATCAGCCATAGCAAAACAGAACACCAATAAGGCCTGCTTCAGGTGAGAAGCTGGAGATCCTGTCATAATGAGACCATTTCTACAAGCACAAAGGAATTTAGTTAGTGAGTACATAGGGGATTCACAGCTAGAACAATTGATGAAGAGATTCTCTGCTCTCCCAAGCCCTGCAGTATGAGGTTTGTCCTTGGTTCCCGTGCAGTGTGAATGGTGAATGGCAGCCCCTCTCTGCCTTGGAGTGCCTGCATTGCAGAGAATATTTTAAGGACAGTGAAGCTAAATTTCAGAGAAAAGCTGCAAAGACAATCACATCATTTTCTCATGGATAATGCGAAAAATAACATTCAGCAGATCTATTTCAAATGAAAGCACTTCAGAGAAAGTTTTTGGTCTGTTATAAACTTACATAACAGGAGGCATTAGGCATATGATCAACTTTATGTTTACGTAACTCATTGTCATCACAGCCCCTTGTATTTCTGAACTGGACTTGCTCTAGTAATAATAATGGAACAACTCTTCCAGGACACTGGCTTTTATAACACTGTCTGTAAACTGAGAATTCTGCAATTTTATCTTAAAGACATTGATCTATACATTAATAATTTGTGTATAAATTATATTGTTATGTTTACACATTGTATGACTTAAAAACCTACTATATTTAAAACTAAATCCTCAAACCCAGAAGTGCGTTGCCTTTTTTTTTTTATTTATTTCAGAGGGAATTTTTAAAAATGTTCCACTAGAAAGGTTCTGTGCTCAAGAATACACTAGTTGCAATTATTTAAGTACAGCACCAGCTTTCTGGAGGAGGGGAAAAAAAGCAAATCTTCAGTAGCCCACTCCCTTCACCTGAGAATTTTTATTTGCTATTTCTTCAATTTTGAAGGTGTTTCCTACTGCAAACTCTCCAGCCCTGTTTCTGTGTTGAAAGATACACACTTCACACAGCAAACTCACCCCACTAGAGTGCTAATATCTGGATACCATCTACAACATCAAGCCAGGCAACATTCAAACCTATTCTACAACATCAAGCCAAGCAACATTCAAACCTACTGGACCACAATATCATTAACCTGGAAGTCAAGGGGCCATCCAGGATTAGAGTCCTCCTTCCCCAGCTTGGAGCTCCCCTTGCTGTGTACCAGAACCTGATTCCAAAGGATCCCTGCAGTGTTATCTCCTGTCACTTGTCCTCCTGGAGAGGAGGATGAAAAAGGGACTGCCCTGAATGGACACACAACAGTGCCACCTTGCAGAAGTAACTCCTCTACCACACTTCTGATCCTGGTAAAAGGCAGCTGCCGAAAGATGAAATTGCATCAAAACCAAAACTCCACAGCAAATAATTTCTTTTTTAAAAGTTTTCTTTTCAAAAGCTTGTTTTCCCCAGTGCTTCAATATGCATTAGGGCCAGTGAAATGATGCCAAGAGGGACAGTATGCCCCTTTCAAACAAAGCTGTTTTAGTGGTAGCACTGTCCAACATAAACTTTGTGACTTTGTACGACTTTCTCCTACAAAATAAACTCAAGCCATTTGCCAGCAATAACCTATATATTGATGTGGTATTATGAGAAATTTGGAGGCTTTAGCTGGGAGACAAACTGTCAACCAAACACTAATTAGTTTTTATGACGTAACTCATAGCTCAGTAATTTCCCAGAATTTAATCATGGGGCACCCAGAAAGATCAGTTAAAGAACAGGCTCAGAATTTATTAGAGCCCTGTGTGAGACAGGGGAAGGCAATGACCTCAGCAGCTTTGCCACAGAATTTTATGAATTAACAAAGAAAGGATTTAAAAGGTAAGTTTAACTAATCTTGTGCTTCCTTGCAGACCTATTCATTGTTTTTACAAAGGACTGAATTTTTTAAATGAAGTAAAAATTGAAGGATTGTGTGTTGTAGCTACTGTTTATTTTACAGCTTCATTTACATGAGACTGTGTGTGACTTGAATTACTCCTCTATTTTTTGCCATATCTTCCTTTTTTCTCCCTCATTAAAAAGGGAAAAAATCAGAGTAGGTATAAATTTCTTTAGATTCTTGAACAAGAATCACATTACATTAACAGAGTGCATAGTAGAGAATTCCTCTTCAAAAGCATTCCCCCTCCTAAAAAACCCAAACCCCTAATTAAAATGGTCCTAACATTTAATAAAAAGAAAAATGAAATTTTTGGCCACAAAATTCTATGATTTCCTTTGTCCTTTTACTCATTTTCAAGTTTTTTTGTTCCCCCAGCTTAACGCAATGAAACCTATGTTTTTCCCACTTCTTGCTTTCCACTATCAATATTTTTTCCTAAACTGAATGAAAACAGCAATAAAATATTAAAAACAGTTTTCTCAGTTCGTAAATGGTTTTGCTTATCAAACTTACTGAATCTGATTTTTTTTTTTTTACTTGTTAATTTTGTTCTTCTGTGCAAATTTGTAGAATATGTACCAGACAAGTACTGCACAGCTGTGATGAAAATTTCATTCCCTGTCTTTCTGGGTTTTGTTCTACAAAAAGCTCTTCTTCACTGAGAGATTTCAGAAGAGGAGATTTAACTTATTTTCCTGATCAAGTTATGTGAAGCAAGATTATACTGAAATGGTCTGAAAAAGTGAGGATTTCTGAAGATCTACTAAGCCCTGTTATTTAAATAATATTTGAAACAATCATAAGAAAACCACTAAATGTAGCATGCTGGTTTTTCTTACAATGACAAACAGCACCAAACTGAGTCATGCATTTTACATATGAAAACCGGATAATAAAAGAAGCTGCGTGAGTTTACATTTTCTCTTAAAAAAGAGAACATTCAAAGCTGGTGTTTTGCACCTAAATGAGGAGGTTTTTTTAACTTCTTCAAAGCAAAATTATTCTATTGAATAGACACTGTCTTTGTACTGACTGTGGTGGTGATGAAAACGATGATGACGATGAAGATTTCATGAGGAACGATGGAAAGCCAGGGCATTGCTGACTGGGCTGGGAACAGCTACGTATCTATGAAGTTGCTGCTACTATTTCACAGGATTTACAGGCCCATTACATGAAAATGTCACACAACTCAAAAAACCTTGAGCAGCTCAAGATTCTCAAACTTCCTTGGATGAAGCGACTGTGGGGATGCTAGGAGGGCATCAAGTACTGCAGCAGCTCTGTTTTGCAAGAGTAATCAAAAAAATAAGGAGAGGGATTTGAAGAAGAGTAGGGGTAACTAAAAGGCACTGTAAGCCAAGACAACTTAGGATATCAGGAGAACCAGATTCAAGTCTCTGCTCTGAATTAGAGCACGATGTTAACAAATCTGCTGGTGAGGAGGAGGATGTGATTTCAAGTTCCCCGCTTCATCCAGAGGCAGAACAGAAATATTTGACTAATGAGAAACTGCACACCTAGCTCTGCATCTGCACCAACAGCTTCATTTTCAAGAGTTCACAGCTCCCTCTAAATCATATTAAGACCAGGGTTTAAATGCTAATTAGGGAGCATGTCCATCATGTCCATATTATTTTTCTGCTCCCTTCTCTCCAAGAGTAATGGGAATGCTTTTAAATGTCTTTTGTTTGGTTTCTTATGGGCTTACTTGGTTTCTTAATATATTACAGGGCACTTCCTGGACTGATTACAGAAGCAAATTTCCCACTGCTAGTGGGGGCTTTCCCTAAGTAAGGTCAGCAGATTTGGTCCCAGGGGAGGGAACTGATCTTCAGGCTTAGCTACCCTTAAAATCTAGCAGAAAGCAAATCAGAAATCATTCTTCTTAAGAATTTGCTACTATATTGTATCCTTCTCCAAAGATCATCATCCAAGACAAACAACTAGGAAACGCTTTGCTGCAATAATCCTTTCAATTAAGGCTCCCATTACAGTGAAACAGCTGCTCACTAGAATACATCTTTGTAATGGAACTATTTATTTCCCAGAAAACATTTCTTTAGTTAAGACAGATGCAATAAACCAGGTCCACGGAAGTTGCAGAAATCAAAGCAGTGAACAAAATACGACCAGTTAAATATCCTTGAACTGAAAAAGGGGTGCTTTCTATGAAGGCACAATCTATTCTTCTGTGTTGACAAAAAAGCCCACTCAATTTAAAGTATGTGTGGCATCTCTCTCTCAACATAATGTCAGTGAGCTGCAACTGAAATAGCCAGATAAGCCCTCACATATACATCATTAGACAGAAAAAAGAAAACACTCTAAAAAATTTTGTCCTCTGTCTTATCAGTGATATTTGTGTGGGCCTTTAAAAGCCCTTTGAAATGTCCTCATCATAAATATTTGATGGACAACCTCTTGCTTAATGTCAGTTACGTGCTGCTTATGGCATGGAAAGACAAATGAAATCATCATCTTGTTCCTGCCTCCTGCTCCACACGTACATGGTCTCCCCCTCACAGGCCTAAGCAGCCTGATGAACACTATTTACTTATTTTATGAAAAAATCCAACTCACATTACTGTCATTCAAATATAAACAGTAGTGACAAAAGACATTATAATGAAAAAATTAATCCAAGCTTTGTGAGAGCTTGCAAATGAGCAGTTTTCTTGCTGACAATACAATCCCTGTGATTGCAACTCCAGACGGCTTCCATATATTTCAGACAATGGAGTTAGCAGGAGGGGGGGACATTCTTCCACCTACCAGTTGCCAATGATCTGAAAACCCTCCTTGTCAGTTGTGCCTCTGTTGGTGACCACTGCTGCAAAAACCAGGGAAATTAAAAGAAGCACCTTCCCGTCAGATGATGGATAGATGTGCCCTAGAGCTACTAAGAACCAGGATTATTCCTACAGTTGAACTCGATGATCTTAAATGTTTGTTCAAACTTAAATGATTTTAAATGGAATGATTTCCAAATCCAGCATTTGCTCTTTCCCCATAAAGGCGTGACAAGTCCTCAGGCTGAGTGGAGTACCACATCTACACAATCTACATAGACATCTGTCTAGATGTGCTCAAAGATGCCAGGGCCTGTACCACTGCAGCACCAAATGATTTCTCAGAACACTCAGAAATACAATCAGTGAACAGTCAATATTTTGCTACCTAGTTCTCCTTTAACTCTTAAATCCTTTGGAAAAAAAGCAGTTCATGAACAGTGTCTATGTGTCACACCCTCCTAGTTTCTTGTTCAGCCACTTAGCAAGGATTGTTCTATGCTCATGAAAGGAACAAAGCAGTGGGAGCACAGATCAGTCCACTAAGTGACAACAAAAAAGACCTGTTAAATCATACAACTAACAAGTAGAAAGGAAGGTAGCTGATTTCAAGAGAAGGAAAGAAAAATATAAGGCTGCAGTATTCTTATAGTGGAGATCATCTCTGAGGCCCTCTATGACATGACAGTACAGTGCTGATCTGCAAAGAAATAACATCAATCTAGATTTCTCCTTGAGGCTTCCAAATTCCTGGGGATGCAGACTCTGGATTTAAATCCATTATAGACAGGAGCATCCACAGCATGTCAGGCTTAGCTATGAAATCTGATAAAAGAGGCCTAATATCTACCAATTACTGTGCTCTAAAGGCAGTATTATTTTCTGTCATAATAAGCTCCTGTCAAAAGTACATACTTTTCCATGAGTGAGGATGAAATTCAGAGTAAAAGAAAATAAAATCCATGCTTAGCCCTTAACTTGAGGAGCAAATCTCTTGCTGACAAGAACCTATTTGAAATAAGGTCAAATGAGAAGGGAATATAAAGAGAAGAAAAATAAATTACATACGAATTTTAAAGAAATAGTGTCTACCTCAGTGGACAAATTTCTGGTACTACTAGTGAGTAATTCATAGCAAAAGGCTGGTGCCAACACACTGCAATGAGAAGTCAATCTAATGCCATCGCCTGCCTTGCTGTCTAATACAGTCCAAGGCTCACTTCTTAATGCTTCTTCAGACATTATTTGATGTAGTAAATTCAGGATGTGACTCACTGTATTTTGACTGCCTTCAAACAAAGCAATAGAAGCGGAGTGAATGGGAACAGCTGCATTGCTCTAAAAAACTGCATTAATGTTACTGGAATTCTTCTAATCTACAGGTCAGCCATAATAAAAAAAAGCGTACCTAATAGCTTACTGGCTTGTTGTACCCTGCCTGTATGAAAGCATGATAAAACTTGGTTGTTTAACATACAGGAGTATGAGAGATGAGAATAGGGAGGCTCAAAATGTGTGGTTTATATTTTTCTTACTCTTTCACTTTCCAAACCCAAGCATAATTCTCTAAGACAATATACAGTTATCCTGACTGTTGAAATCTTGAAAACAGTTGTGATGACCACAGTAACGCTCCAAATCTTCCAATATTGTCTATCTCCTTAACCAAACCACCAGACAGTTTCAAGCCAGCAACTGTTAATTCGGCCTAATGTAAAATAAACCAAATAACCCTCCCCAAATGACTCAAAACATGAACAGAAAACCTTGACAAACCATCTGACTCTTACCATTTATATGCAGGTTTTCTGGAGACGTTGGGCAAGTGTTTTCGGTAATGAGGGTTTAAAGGCATCAGTTGGGTTATTCTGCTTCCCATCATCACAGGATATATTCTGGTTCATAAAAGGATCATATTCCAATTTGAAGTTAGATGGGTCTTTAGGCTCACTCTGTTCATTAGAAGCCTAAAACCTAAAAAAAGTATCTCTGGTCCACTATGCAAACACAGTTTCTTGATGGTGTGCCAGTATCCCTATTTAACCCAAAAGTTTTTCTTCTCAAATCCAAATCGACGATTTCCCTTTGCAGATTGAGAAAGTAGGAAACCTATTTTAAGTATATGATGTGTTGTTTCTTTCTTACTTATGTATATTAGCACCAGCTTCTTGGGACTCAATCTTAATTGACCTTCCCAAAGTATTATCTAGGTTGCTTAGCACAATCGCATTTTAGAACAGACATTTAAATTTAATCTCTTTTTCTAGTAGCCTCAAGATATTTATTTTATTTATTTTATTCTTCTCTTATGAATATATTCCAAAATTTGAAAAAATATTAGTTCACAGGAGTTCATATCATAGGAGTTCACATGCAAGAGCATGTGCCCCTATTTTCTGCATTTGAGCTAATATTTTCATTCTTCAGTTTAGGGTATCACACTCAGGTTTAGGAGGGAGATTATGAAGTCTTTAAAACTTAAACATTTAAACTCCTTGGGTCTTACTTCTTCCTCACATATAGTAGTTTTTCCAACCTCTTTCCCAGGTGGTGCTTTAGCCTTTGTGTTTAACAGCATTGCCCTAATTCAAAACTGAATCACAGTCCTGTCTAAAATTTGGAGCATGCCCAGATGAAATTTAATTCCTGCTTCATCCCCTTCATCCATTCTACTGTGAGTCACGCTTTTAATTATTTTATATTCATACACATACATTTTTATTCCTTGTTTCAGTTTCCTTGGAAGAGTTTTAACTCAGCTTAACTTCTGGCAAGTTCTATTTCATCTGACCACTTTTGACCTCTAAGATTATTCCCCTTTTACTCATTCCTTTCAAACTCTGTTTATTCTTAATGTTGTTTGTGGGAGTTGTTAGTCAGCAAGTTAGGTCTGGAGTTCACCTCTAAAAGCCACCGGCGCTTGAGATGGGAGTTCTAGAAAGACTGTTGCATTTTTTACTAGAAAATGTCACCGCATCCAAATGCCTGAGTTCTTCAGTCACTATCTAGTTTCCCTAAACTTTTGTTGCAGTTCAGGTTAAGAAAACCTTAAAGATTATTTTCTGTTAATTTTGGATCATAAGAATAGTGATGACTAACTCTCTCTGACGTCCGTAGTCCCTCCAAACTCAATTTTAAAACAACATTGACTCTTCACAAGTCAGTAATTGTTGAAGAAGTTGTTTGCACTAGGGAAATATTTGGCTGTATGGTTATTAGGATCGTTCATCCTCTAATTTATAGTAGACCATAACAATTGCATGCTGATTTTCTCTAATATTATCTGAATCCGGCCAAGATCTTATCAATCTCCCACCTTCTTCTTGAAATGTAATTTTGACCTTTAAATGACTCTACTGTCGATGCAGAGTCAAAAATATCCCTGCAATTTCTCTCCAATCTGCTTACTGATTGACAGATCTAAAAAGCTACAGCACTGCAAACATTTTTGATTCCCTCTGGACTCTGTATCACACAACTTCCAACAGAGCTCAATCAAGACGTCTCAGAATTGTCACAATGAAACTTTGCTGCCTCAAGGGCTGGTCCATTCCCACTGCGGGAAAAACAGGTCAGGAGAAGGTTCCTGGCTTGGATGGAAGGTCATGCTTCCTGTTGTATGTAATGCACATAAAATTACCAAATTATGCCAATGAGCCCAAAAAAAAAAAAAAAAAAAAAAAGAAGCTCCTTAAAACCAAAAAATAGAAGTGTAACACTTCTCTAATCATTTACATACAATGTACACTAAAAAGAAAAAAGGCAATTTAAGTCAGAGAAATTCATGCTTCAGGGCAAAGAAGAGAGAACAAATTCTTGAAGCTTGGCTGTCCTGGCAGACCCAGCATCACCCTCTTTCCATCAAAATCTGTGGCCTGACTAACCAGGTAAATTCAGATTACAAGAGTACAGGACGCACATTCAATCATATTCTACAGTCTAAGAAGATGCTATTTTTATATGATTTTGTAGAACACATTTTCATAATTCCATTATTTAACTCAATTTAAAAATATGACATAAGGTCATTCTGAGTTTAAAATCCTTTCACAACCACAGTAAGCCTGCATGAGATCCCAAATTTGAGAATGTGAGCACACTCAGGAAAGTGCTTTTGTCAGTGCTCAACTTCACAATTGGATTCTAAAACCACATTTTCTGTGCTTGTCTCACTCAAACTCATGGCAGAAATTTCTACTTACAGTTTGGTGGTACTAGATAGGAGGACTGCTAGCTCACAGCAAACTCCCCTAATCTACCAAGTTGTTTCTAGATTGCATTCCCATTTCTGCACTCTTTCACCTTCCAAATACAACAATAATAAAAGTTTTATTTTGCACATCCTTCCTGGAAAGGAAGAAAATTTACTAATTTTCAATTATTTTAAAAAAGAAGAACAGAAAGGACATCTAGAAAAGTAACCTTCAGAAGCTGCACAAAGTAAAATTGATACTATCAACTGTTGCATGTAGCTTAATGACTCAAGGGAAAAAAAGCAAGAACATTTTCAAACTTATTGCCAAGAACAAAAATTCCTTATCTACACCTCTAAATTACTTCTCTATGCAATAAATTTGAATTTATCTATACTTTGGGGTAAAAAGGGAGCTTGGTTTTGGTTCTAGTTCTTTAGTCATGGCTAGAGTTAAAGTAAACAATGCTAATAAAACTATGGCACATTCAGTCTGAAGCTGACTATCACCAGGGCAGGGGATAGGCTTGGGATCAACTTAAAACTAAAAATAACTAATAATACTAAAATAATACTGAAATAATACTAAAATAATAATAATAATAATAATAATAATAATAATAATAATAGTAAAGATATTATTTTCAGATCAACTGAAATTTACTTTTTTCTTTCCCTAAAACTAATGTTATTTAATACATCAGGAGAAATATTACTTTAAAATTAATTAAATAATACAAAATCTAATGCAGCTATAAAAGTGCTCATTTCTACAATGGAAACAGTTTGTGAAAGTGTCAGCCTTCCTTAAACTGGCTTTTTCTCATATAATTTAGGATTTTTCACCACTACCCCAAAAACCCCACACCAGTCTAATTCCAAACATCTTATTTCAAAAGCCCCTGAAGAATTTTTGCCCTCTTTACCAAGACTCATTTCCCTTCTCTACATTTGAACTTTTCCAAAGACTCATGTCATCAATAACCACATAAAAGTCCATATCAATTAGTTAATTGCAAGTTAAATAATTTTCTAGTTGCTTTCTCCTCCTGACTTCTGTACTCTTGCCCCAGCTCTGATGGCTTTGCTTTGCTTGCAAGTCTTCAATCAACACGCTGCTGAGTTTCTGCCATACCTGGATCCAAAAACCTTGCCAGCGCTCATATCAAACATGATAAGGAAAATGGGTGACACATGGTCTAATCAATCACGTTCTGAGAATCTCTGCTTACAATCTGGTCTGTGAAAGCCAAAGAGTAAAACAGCTCAGGCACTGGAGTGTCCATTCTTAGAGTGGAATATCCCATTGGGAACAGCATTACAAGGCAGCGAGAAAGCCATGAGTATTTGTTATCACACACAATTTAAGACAGATACAAGATTCTTGCACCCAACTCTGTCAGTCCAATGCTCCTTGTGAGTTCACTCTCACTTAGTTGAAGTGGGTTCTAATTCATCTCCTAAAAAGATGTTTTGGTCCTAAATATTGAGAAAGCACACAGTACCAATAACAGAAATGTTCACTGGCTCTTAAAATGCAAGTGCATTTCTGAAGGTGGTTAATGTAAAGGTCTAACTTCATTTTCACTCTCACATTGCTAAAATTGCCATGAACAAGTACTTCTTATCAGATTTGGCCCACTGATTATAAATAACACACTCCACCATTCACTCCCAAGAGAATGAACCTTGTAATGTTGCGAGTGGAGAAACCTAGCTGAGATGCAGTGTTTTAAGTCAAAGGATGTTTATGTAGCAGCCTGGCATGTCTCCATAAGAAAATGTGCCTAATCTAGTAGAAATCCCATTTGTTATTGCTAAACAGCATTTTCTAACTTATAAAAATATCTTCCTACTGATGCTTTGGGCTAGTACAAAGAAACTCAGTGGTTTCAAAGACATTCCAAAGAGTTCTCCCACCCCGTTTAATCAGCATTTCTATTACTGCCCAAAGTAGTTTCTGCTGATCACTTAAGGAACTGTTCCAAGAAAGGAACAAATTATATTTGTGGTTATGCAGGTAAAATGTGAGTGAAATGCTTCTCAAAAATCACATAAACTTAAATCTAAATTGACCAAAGAGTACTGTAAATCTACCAAAGAACAGGTCAAAACTCGAGTTGCACTCTCCAAAACCATGAAGATTTTTTATTGAAATCTATGTTTTAAATATGGTTTAAAACATATCCCTTCTCATTGCAACCAATTCATACATTTTAGTTTATAATGAGATCAGAATATGACTGGGTCCAATGTCCATTCTGGCAGACATGGCTGAAAACTTTTCTGAGGAACAAAAATGCAGTGTACACCTCATCAACATTATTTATTAGAAATAAGCAAACAGGTACTGGTTCCACATCTTGTAGGGGTGAATAGGGTTTCAATCACACACCTCAGATGCACAAAAATGCATCTTTGTTTTTGCTGCACTTTCAGATGGTGCAGCCAGGTCGGCAGTTATCCTCTATCTGAAGCAGTCTAACTATGATGCCCCAATAACAATATACTGATAGTGGGTGATAAAAGCATTATGAGAAAAAGTCATGAGCTCTAATCACTTGAGCTATAAACATCTCTTTAGACAGATGCAGTAATAGACTTGTAAGCTTAAGATGCACATTCAATTGAATTTCTGTTCAAAGCAAGCAACAAAAACCATGCAAATGAGTCTTCCCAAAATCAAAATCTGTATTTCCTACCTAGCATCTCATTATGCAGCTAATTTAAGAAAAACAGAATGTTTAAAATTCCCAAATTAGTTACATTATTTGTGTTTTCCATCAAATCCTGTTAATAACATTGTGTTATGAAAATTATTAGAGCTGGCGTAAATAGGAAAGATCAAAAAGTTTAGGAATCTCTTCCACAACTTTGAGACAGAGAAAGACATGTAAGATTGCAAATATCAACATTCCAAAATAGCAGACATGACAGGGTACTCCAGTATATGTATTAGTGTATAGATTAGGGTGTTATATTTTTCAAATATTACATTCTTTGTTGATAGAGCTCTAAGTATAGTATTTGCCACCAATGGGACATGGTTTTAACAGGGCTGACGAGAGAGGGAAATTCTGTTAAACTCTCAAACTGCTGATTTGGTTTCTTTGGTTTGAGTTTTTCAAGTTGTTTTTAGGTTCTTTCTGCATACGCACCTTGGGCACCAGTTCATTCTGTAGCATCATTCAGGAAATTTTGAAAAGCTAAAGATGAAGCTCTGTCAGGGCAGGTGATTTAATATTATAGAAGTACTCTTTTCTCTTTTACTAAAACCCATTCAACTGTGATTTTTTTTTCAGTGTAAGAGTTTACAATCAAGGGGTTAACCCTCTTTTTTCTCTTTCATGAGTATCACATAAAAATACTCACTTAAGCTCCTTATTTTGTTCAGAAATCTTAATATCTTGCAGCATAGATGAGGTCTAAAATTGTGCTTCTAATTTATGATATTTGGACTCACTGGAGGCTTAAATGGTCAATTCTGAGGACTATCATTAGGACCCATCTTCTGTTCCGTAAATATATAGGTTTACCCAGTTCCTGCCTTGAACATCTAAATCAGATGTCTCAAGTCAGACGTTTAAAGTTACTGTGAAACTCAAAAAAAACTAGTGCAGATGAGTGTAAAAAGACTACTAGTAAAACAGATGCACTGTAGAATTGATGAGTGCATATTGGGGCACTGTTCTCATACAAAACTCAAAATTTGTATAATTTTTTTCCCATATTCACTTGGATCAGTTCTCTCCTGAAAATCCTTCAGCTATATTTGGTGATGCAAATTTGTTACTGCAACTCTTCTTCATCTTACAGTTCTGTGAAAGTTATTACAAATCACAAACCCTTTAATATCTGCAAAACAAATTCCACTGTTGCATTTCTTTACCATGGTTTCAGCCATGCCAAGAATAATGCTCAATTAGCAATTTTTTTGGATTATATTTCATCATTTTATCAATATATGCATTTTTAAAACATCATTTTTACGGATGTGAGTGCTGTGCTGAGTTCATTTTTCCAACAGAGACATAAGTTTTTTCATCCTGAGCAATGTATTAATTCAGAAGCAAACCCCTTCTTTTTGCCATTAACATAAGCAGACTGAGCAAAACCTAGCCCATGTGTGAAATTAACTGATTCTCTCCCTCTTTTTTTTTTTTTAACATCATGACTGGCTACAGTGTCTTATTAATTAAAAAATATGAAATTAAAAAAAGTAAAATAAAACCTATTTAAATGTAAACTCATATCTCTTACTGGGAAAAAAAAAGCCACATAAACCAGGTATTTAGTACACTTAAATGAGCCATCAGCCCAAGACAGGACAAATCTATGTTGTCATGTTTCATTATTTCTATAAAAACTTTATGTACAAGCCTTTATTAAGGAAGAAGACATAACTGCAGTAGACAATAGACAGAAAAGAAAAAAATATCACTAATATAAACAATCTCACAATCCAAGAAGTTAGAGACTAGGCTGTTGCACAATTTACTGTGTATTTGTCCTCTCCAGAGAAATAGGTAACAAATTAGTTCCTGATTTAAGAGAAAATTTATACAGAAAAACTATTGCTGAAATCACAGCTTCACTACAAGTGCAAAGAGGTAAATGCCTCAAAAACTTCTCCCATTAGCAACCCTTGAAAAATTGGCCACGTTTTAAGTTACTCCTGTAGAAAAGAAGATGTTATTTGCAATGAATGTTTTTTACGCAGTTGTTTCTGTCTATGTTCCACAGGTTAGTTTTAAGATGCTGACAGGTAAAATACCAACCTCTTTTGAAATACAGGAGACAAATCCTTCAGTTAGAATTGAAACTAATACATGGAACATAGGCAGAGACACAGACAGTGACTTATAGCTTCATGTTTAAGGATTACTATTACTTTATCTTAGTAATTAACCTTTTTAAGAAGGTTAAATATTTAAGGGGCAAGAAGGAAAAAAAATTACTCATTAATCTTTAAAGACCATCTGAACTATTTGAATGAGTATAACAGTTTTTCTCCAGTGTTTCTAACCTTTTAAGTTTCTGTCAAAATTTAAATTATTCTAGACTGACATCATCAATTTCAGACTAATTTCTTATTCTATATCCTATAAAACCCTTAAGCTTGGTGGAGAGAAGCTTCATAAGTTCATTAACTGTAAAGTGCAAGGTGACAAACTGGGCAAACAGATGAAAGTGCAAGAGATAAGAATGTTGGTCAGATTTAGACTGAAGAGCTGAGTTTGTCAGGAGATGATGAGAAAAAAAGGTTAGTGGAAAGCTAGAAAGGTCAAAAGAATAAAATAACTGAATCAAAATAAACAGAACATCAGGAAAAAAAATGTCTGGGAGACAGAAGTATTAGAGGGAAAATACAAGTAAAGTACATAAACATATATTTGGTTTGGTTTTTTGGGTTAGTAAAGTTTAATTTATTTATTTTTTGACTCTGATTTATTGGTGATTTGGCTGGTTTTAGCTAAAATATTTAAAGATTTCCACTTTCTTTTGCATCTTCTGGACAAAAAAAAATCCCAAAACAACTAACCTCAACACTTTCTAGAAAGATACACGTACACACACAAAATTTAGAAAGGTGACAGTGACAGTGGGCAAAATGGGTACACTCAGAAATACTAAATTTATATAAGAAATTTATTCAAACAAATACATCACACTCAGATGAAGTGCAACGCATTGTGATACACAATACAGGGAAACTATCCAAAGTCCTAAGAAAGCATTTTCCTCTGAGGAGAGATTGCTACTGTCAGTAATGTGAACTAGATGACTCTATTAAATCACACAGGAATTAGTCCTAATCAAATAAACTACTTTATACTCTAAAAGAAGAGAATTTGCATGCCTCTCCACTGTCACTCTTGGCATCTAGAAAATGGCTCTGTTTATCCTGTCAATCACTTCTGGCACACACAGAAGGGACAGCAAAAGTGGAACACATAAAACCAATAGGGTAATTGCAGATTATCTGAGCAGCTGCAACGAAATTCCCAGTGAGTGTTTCCCTCTCAACTCATACCTTCAGCATCTTTAAGAGAAACTCTAACTCACATTTACTGATGTTCCATGTTTACACTGTCCTTGTAATACTCCCCTGTAAAAATGACTGACAGCCTCACCAAGAGTGGTATTTCCCACTTTTTATGCTTGCTTAATTTATTTTTCAGGCCTTTTTTTTACTGGTTCCACTGGCTACTGATAGAGACAACATAAACTGAGCCCACTTGATCGGTATGGATCCCCACCAAAAGACAGGAACACCTGTCCTACAAAGACAGGCTGGAAGACCTGGGATTGTTCAGCCTGGGCAAAAGAGAGCTCCATGGAGAACTCATTGCAGCCTTCCAGTACTTTAAGGAGGCTTATATAAAGGAGGGATAGCAACTTTTTACGCCAGCAGATAGTGACAGGACAACAGGCAATGGTTTTAAACTGAAAGAAGGCAGGTTTGGATGAGATATTCGGAAGAAATTCTTTACTCAGAAGGTGGTGAAACACTGAAATAGGGTGTCCAGAGACATGGATATCCCATCTCTGGAAGTGTTCAAGGCCAGGCTGGATGGGGCCCTAAGCAACCTAATCTAGTGAGTGGCATCTGTGCCCACAGAACCAGATGATCTTTAAGGTCCCTTCCAACCCTAAGCATTCTATGATTCTATACCAATCAAAAATTTATAATTTAAAACATGTAAACAATTGTGCAGGCCTATATAGAACCCCTTTCCTCCCCCATTACAGAGGAATGTAAATACCCCTTTCAGAAATATTGCATTCTTGCTGTAGACAAGGTAGAATAGCACACCTCTGTACGTGATACCTAACTGCAGGAATGCCTGATGCAGTTATTTGTCATCTCTAACAGCAAGCCCTTGGAGTTATTTTTGCTAAGGCAGTGGTGTAATGCCAGGATGACAGTTGTTTAAACAAGTACCTAAAATACAATTGAATGAAAAATCTGACATCAAATTTAATTCTCATAATTAACTACCAATTCAGACCTGGAGCACAATTTGTGATAGGACAGCTTTGGGAGGGTTCTGGAAACTCATTTTTCACCCAGGCCACGTCGGTATTCCAGAGGAAATAATGCCATAAAAGAAATTCCCAGTAGTGCCATCAGACAGCCCTGATGCAATTTGGGGCAAGCATGGTTGGAAGTCCTCGGGCACCAAAGCCAGCATATTGTGAAACTACAGAATTGGGGAATTTACAGTGTGTGTTACAAGTGAGATCACCTAATGAGGGGGGAAATGCTCAGGACCTCACCTTCTACTACACCAAAGCTCTTGCATGTACTCTGCATAGCAGACTCTGAAGAATGAAGCAATGAACTTTTTACCTTGCATCGTTGCTTTTGTGGGTTCTGAAAACAGAGGAATGAGCAGGAGGTAGATGAGGTAGACAAAGGAGAGCCCATTGTAACGGAAAGCACAGGCTGCAATGAGAAAGAAGAAAAACAACATATTGTTTAATTGGCCTGATAAAATCAAATTCAATGGCACAAAGCATTTCCTTCTTGAGCATTTCCTACTTTATGACTTACATTGTCAACTTCTGACCACTTATTTAAACTATTTTTTTCACAGATATTCCAGTTTATTCTTAAAATAAATCTTAGAAACAAATATTAGGTCAGGCTGGACGGAACCAAAGTGGGTCATCCGGTCCAACTTCCCTGCTCCAGCAAGGTCATCCCAGAGCACACTGCACAGGATTATCTCAAGATGGTCCTTGAGTATCCCCAGTGAGGGAGACTTGTATCAACAAAGTCTTTTCAGCTATATCCAAAACAACTTGGTTTTGGAATACAGATATATCTTTAGCCCTGCCAGAAACATGTATTCCAAAAGAAAAGAAGTTTCTCCAGACAACACTTCCTGAAATTTCATGGAATCAAAAACGGGAATGAGGTAATAAGTTACTCATTAATTAGTCCTCATCCTCATCACATTTGTCCACTTTAATTATAAAAAAAAACTGCAAAGGCTCTCTAATCAGCAAATCCATACAATAGCTACAACTTCTGTTTCCCAAAAGAGACAATATTTTGAATAACTGATATGATTTCCTTAGTAGCCTTGATAGAAAACTCAGGACATACACTCCACATCTGCAGGTTGGCCAAGACGCATGTGAAATGAATGGTTGCCTAGCAAGAGGGAAGGAAAAGAAGCATATAATCTCTGTTTCTGAACTGACATGATTCCACCATCAGCCTTAAAAATAATCTACAAAAGCACTACAAAATCCACCGAAGCTTGATAGAAGGTTTTTCTGAGAGAAATCCAGAATCCTTAAGAGCTTCTCATTTTTCTGTAAGAATTGCTCTTGTCATTTACTAAGCTTTCCTTATAGCCACAGCCTTTAAAGGCCAACTGAAGACTTACACCTACACTTGTAACTATAAAAAACCTGCAAAATAGAGTAAATAGGACCTATCCCACAGGGAATTCTGCAAGCAATTATCAGAGCTCCAAAGTCAATGTATTTGAGAAGAGGGAGGCAGCTCTGCTATTATGCACCTACTCTCAGGGTCCTCTACAGAGGAGCACAGGATGTACAATGGCCATTAGTGGCCCTCTTGGAAGGGATGGCAAAGAGGACACTCCTGATATCAGGACAAATCCATAAATCAACTTTTTGGGTTTTGGGGTTTTTTCCAAGTTTAATTTTGGGGTGAGAACAAGTTCTGTGGCATTCATAGGAAGAGGTATGATAGCGGTTTAAGGCTGTTCTACGGCCTGAAGGCTGTTCTATTTCAATGGGAAGAACCAATGTGCTCAGTCATTCTGGTAGCAGACCAATAACATGAGCAGGTAATACTGTTATCCAGTTATTTTGGGCATCGTGTCAACCAGATTTTAATCGTGTTAAACAGCTTACTTATTTTCAGTGCAATATTATGCTCATTTTCTTCTTTCTTGAAGACTGAGCTTGCTGCACTTAGAGCACCTAGCACTCAGTTTCCCAGTACAAAGACAGAAAACAGCAAGTCTGTGCCTTAAATGTCTTCATTCATTAGCTGGAACTCACTGAATGTCTTCCTAACAAGTCTGAGTCAAATATTTAGAACCTCTATTTATATCAAAGCCTTCTCCAGCAAACTTGGCTAGACACTGCCTGGAAAAGTTGTATTTATTTAAGCAGTTGCAAGAGCTCTAGCAATGTATTTCTCAGAATTATGAATCAAAACCCCAAAACCTAGCTGCAACATTTTTACTATTCCCTACTGCAACTATTCCAATATTTTTATTTTGTGTTTATCTCCAGTCATCTAGTATAAGTGTCTGGAGAGATGAGTGCCTTATCAAGCTAAGGTGCAAGCGTAAACGACAGAATATAATTTTAGCAAGATAAAAGATTAGGAAACAGCAGCTGCACTGCTTTCACATATTTGCACTGCACTACGTCATTATTTTGTCAAATGTACATATTCCTCAGTTCTGACATTCAAAACTATCTAGAGAAACTTTCAGAGCATAAAATCAGCTTCAGTTTGTCACTCCTACAACAACAAAAGGACCTAAAAACGCAAATTAACCCAATCTCTTCACTCCCTCTGGTATTCACAGAGGTCTCCTTCCACAAAAGAAGCTGTACACAGATGTCCAAAACAGTGTAAAGTCCCATTTAAGATCAATGGAATTCCATCAACAGAAAAAGCACCTATAAATATGAGTTTCCTGGCAAACCAGATGGTATAGAAATTTCTTGGTATTTTGGATGCATTGGTCAGTTTGCAGCATAAAAATTAATATAATTTAAGCATTTTAGGCTTGTTACTGCTTCTCAAAATTGTCCAATCGATTTGCAAAATTAATTTCAGACTACTTTATCTTGAACTATATTTACCTCAAAATTTACTGCTTTCTATTCCTAGAGTTGTGTACTCAAAAGCTTTTTTTTTTCCCTCTACTGCTACATAAACAGGACTGTTAACAGAGATTACATTTCCATTCAAACCATCCCTTATGTATTTTTTTCATATAAAGCATCCAGAAAACCCTTTGGTTTCTTGGCTTTAAAAGGATGGGCTTGTCTACATCAAACACTAAACAAAAAGGCTTAAACTGGAAAATACACCGTACATGCAAAGTCCATACACGCTTTCTGCTCTTCAGGTTTCTTTTTAAACCATGTCTCACCATGTTTTCTAATAGTCTCTATTAACAAAACTTCAGAAATGTGATTTTTCACCTCTGAAGTTCTGCTGTTGTTCACAGCACAATAATAACAATAATACACAATTAGGAAAAGACATGAAAAGCAGAGCTATTAATACACACAATTAGAAGCAAATAAGCTTTTATTTTTTATCACCTGAAGTACTTTAAAGCACCTTCCCTTAGACAGGAAGAAAAGAACACTCCATAACATGTAAGACTGACTTCTCCATTCATAAGTGACTATTTAAAATATTTAAGTTTTAATGTATAGAGAATAAAGGTATTGCACAACCTTTAATAATTTTCATTATCTTTCACAGCAGTGGACAGATTGATTTCCAGCTAAAAAATTCAATTTGCTCTACAGATATGTAGAGTATGTGTCATACAAAATTAAAAAGGAATCTCAAAAAAAAAAAACCACACCAGAAAATCATATATCACATGATAAACTTGTCATTCTAGAATTTATTTTTCATTGTTTTCAGCTAGCCAGAGTAGAAGGCCTTTGAAGAAATTTAATACTGCTTCATAGACACATCAGGTTTCTACATGTAGAATGCTCACAGCTGTTACATATTATTATTTCATATTTATACCAACAGTTTTCTTTCCTCCATTTAAAGAGAATAATTTGTATAGAATTGGTGGCTTACCTGTTACATAAAAAAAAATACTGGACAGCGAAGTGAGGGGCAATAAAGAAATTCACAATAAACTCGAACTTGGAAAGAAGAGGAAAAAGCAGCCTCATAAATGATGTGTTTAGTTTTATTCCACAAAAATTTTAAGAGTACTTAATTCAGAAGTGGAAACTACGTGTTCAAAAAAAAACAGCCTTCAAGACTGCAGGCATAGTACCAAACGGCTACTGGCTCCTCATTTGTAAACTAGAATTCTGTCAAAAGCCATGACAACAAGAAAGGAGGCGAAGACAGAATCAGCCATCCACTCACTATTTCTGAATTTATTTTAGTAAGAAAGCACTGTCGTTAATGTTAACAGAATAACGTATTGCTTTTTATACCCTTTTGTGTTCAAGAAATATGCAAAAACATCTCTTCCACATATTCATATTTCTACTGTAGGTTTGAGAATATTATATATCCTTCTTAGTGTTATCCTATCCAGACTCTTGTGTGCTTTAGCATGAGAAGAAATTAATTCAGCCAACTATGCTGAAGTAATGTGTCTTCTACCTTCAGCAGGATATTGCATGGTGTTTGCATCCTGTTTTAACAACTTTACAGCTGCAAGATTATTAAGAAAGCTATGCAATAATATTCTTTAAAAATGGTACCTTTAGACTAAAATTTTGACTAACTTTCATGCTTATTTTTCCAGTAACACAGAAAAAAATATACATTCAGTGAAAATATTAATTGGAAAAAGTGCTGCTGAAGAAAATGTCCTACCCTGAGCAGGCAAGGGCTGTTGGCTAAAAGGCAGAGATGATGCTGTTCACTCATTCTTATACTCACCTGATGTGAAATAAGAGACCAAAACACAGAAGGGAAAAGGAATCTGCAGCTGACTGATCTTTGAAACTTCTCAGTCTCCAGGAGGCCAAGTGTCCAAATCTCAAAGCTTGGACAACTCAGCACCAAATTTCTGCCTGCAGTGCTGTAATTCTTCTTAGTTATCCATAGTTAATATCCATCATATGCTCATTATTCTGAAAAAATCTCCAGTTACCATGCAATTCAGATGACTAAAACAGGCTGCAGACGACAGCCTTTTCTGCTGGATATAACATGTGAATGAGACACTGGTACACATTTCAGATGAAAAGCTTCTGGTGCAAAAGCTCAGCCTAAGAAGTCAAACACTGAAGCATATCCGTCTCCTCCTCCAAACCAAGGTGTTCTACACGACAGTCCATGAATGTGTGTCATGAGTGGCCAACTCTTCCAGGAAGATATGCAGTTAAGATTGCTCTCATCAATAAGGCACTGTCCTAATGTCACGATTATCTAGGTCTTTCCACTTACACTGCTCTCCAGTAAGACACTCATCAGCCAGTTTCCACACTCTTTGGAATATTCTAAATTGGAGAAGTTTGGGGGGCTTTTTGTTGGTCAGATAGGTTTCTTCACCCCTAATCATCTTAATGTACATCAAGAACTGCTCAACCAAGACAAGCAGGTCCAGCATTAGGCCATATGGACTCAGCCTTATGTTGGAGCCTGGAATGGTGTAATTTATGGCTTTAACATCTTCATTGCCTATTATAGCAAAACTGTACACAAGCTGCAGAGAAAACCACCAAAAGCCTGAATGGAGCCCTACTCTGCTCCTTGATAGACTGTATGAACTACACAAGAGGTTGGTAAAGTAAGTAAATGTTAAAAGAGTTAAGGCAATTTAAATTCTGCAGAGTAAGAACTACTGGAAATAAATTACTTTTTTCAAGGAAAAGGAGTACAAAAAAAAAGTCAAAACAAACCAACAACAACAAAAAACCTCACCTCCATTAGCCAGCCAGACAGTGCTTCCAAAAAAGTGATACAGAGAGGAGAGGTCAAAAGTGGTGAGAAATTCTGGTTTACTTCCATTCTGCATAAAGCCTTTATGTATAAAGCTCTTTAATTTCTAGTAACTCTCCCTCTTGGTGTCAACCAGTAAATGTGAGAAGAAACAGAACAAGAATTCTTTCTCCTATTCCTAAAGCTTGATGCATGCAGCATTCTCTAACCGAAACTCACACACGTGCAGAGTAGCAATACAGTAAAACAGCAGCAAACTACCCTCCAGTATTTCCTTACAGTTCCTGATGCCTTTGCTCCCAGAGGCAGGGGTGTCCTTGAGAAGAAAGTCCACCTAATCTCACATTGAAACAAAGACCCAGAAGGCTGTACTCGGCTTGCTCTGTTGTCTATGAGCACTGTTTTACAAATTAATGCAGTAAAAAGTGAAGCTCATTCACTGTTGGCAAGATAAAATGACCCAATAAATACCTACAGAGCTGAATCTCCCAGAAAGGTGATTAACCAGCTGCTCTCATCTCCACGATAATTTTATGAGCCAACGGCTGTTAAGGTACAAAGTGGGAGGCGACCTCACGTCCCTTTTTCAACTCAGAGTCACAAGTCCAAATCTTGTTTCTGAGGGTTTCTCACTTTTACCTGACAGAGCTATTACTAACCAAATGCAGTAGAAATATTAAAGCCAAGAAGATTAAAAATTAAGTTCACTTGATCAGAAATATGCATTACCATTGCTGAAAAAGAAAGACTACTTTTATAAATTGCTATTTTCCATATATTCTAACACCTAATAGTTCAAATTTTTTTCAGAAATACAAAATTTTTTCAGAACTTTTTCCTCCAAGGCTCTTTACAATAATAAATAAAAAACCTGCCACACTTTGCAAAATTAGTTTATGCTGTAAACAACCTATTTTAAAGAATAAAACCGTGATTGTGACCAAAAATGTTCCTCTTCAAAAACTATACTTTCTCATAATGACAAGTGTCTGATAGGCATAGTGCCCAGGGAACTTTAGCTCACAGATATTTACTTTATTTTTAGTTATTGAAATTCAGAAGAGTGGATTAACTCCTGAGTTTTGGTCTCACTTCTGAGTAAATGCACTTAAAATAACACTTGTGACAGATGAGATTGGAATGATACACTGCTATGCAAGACAGTTAAATGAAGTGCATGTAACCTTACCATCCCTTTAGAGCAAAATAATGGTCATAACCTCTGGTATGCAGTGCAAAACCGTGTCTGCTCAGGACAAGTTCCCTCCTGCACCAGCTGATACTCCCTCCACATCCAACAGCTCTGCTGATAACACTGTGCTAACATACACCACTCCCCACCCTGCTCTGAGCCAGCATTTCAGCACAGGGCCACTCTGTGTGCTACACCCAGAGAGAAAACTCTTCTTTTTTGGAAAAAAAAAAAAAAAGCAAGCAAACAAACAAACAAAAAAACACGAACACCTTGATAAACGGATAAATAGGATGCTTTTCGTTCATGTCAACACTTCTACAATCACATTTTTTCACCTGTCAGCATTCGTCAGGAGAGATGACTGCTGTAAAGAGATATAACAGAGAGATAATAGTGAAAAGTTTTGTAAGGGCTTGGGGATTTTTTTTTTCCTTTGATTGTTCTCATCTTTCCTCTGTTTCTCCAAGCAGCAGTTTTAGTAAGCTCTCTCTCCATCAGAAACCATCTGGAACAGATTTTAACTTTGTGGTAAATATTGCCTGGGAATCAATCAGAAGGAGTAGAAGACAAAACACCTTGTTCACCACTTTCTTTCAGCACTTAGGAACAGGAGTTGTGTTTTCCAGTTGTATTTGACAGCAAGAAAATGAACAAAAGATCTCAAGTATAACCATACCAAAATCATCACCTCACTTAGAATAATGTATTTTAAAGCTGTATCCACTTTCACCAGCAAATCCGTGTCACTACACTTACTGCCATGACTAAGTACACAAATATATCCAAATTAAAAAACATGATGGACACCATCATCAGTAATTTTTCCCATTAGAAAGACCAACTTCACATTGTAACTCATTTCAATTTCAGTGCCAATTGAAACTAAATTCATTTATTGGTCTGGGAAGTGGAAAGGGATGTCTCCTTATTCCTCCACTGAGGTGGCTGCCTGCAGAAGGGACACTGTCTGCATTCTCACCCTTGCTTCAGCAACAGCTCTTCTCCAAGCTCCTCTCTCTAGGAAAGTAACTGGGAGCTAAAGAAATAACTCTGCTGCTCACTCATTTTCTTGGGATGAGAAAAGCATGTTCCCGTTTCCCCGGACATCTGGAGACAGTAGTCTGGTTCTGCTGTTACGGTTGCATAACCCTGTCAAGACTCAGACTAAAAATAACAGCAAAGTCAGAACACAGATGACAATCAAATGTCACACAGTGCTACTGCTAAACACAACATCAACCAGGGACAGATGCAGAGAGAGCTGGGTGACAAAGAGACCTCCATGAGCAGAAAGGGACTGAGATCTTCATTCACAGTTGCTAAGAAGGCACAGACACCCAGAACAGCTACTCACTCAGATGTTTCCAGCAACCAGAAGTGTGAATTTCAGCATATATTACCATTCCCCCAGCACCATTCACACTCATCATCCTTTAAAACACATAAATCACCATAAGTCAATTGACATAAGATGCAGAAAGAACCAAGTGATTTTTTTTCACCATCTGTTGCTTACACTGACATCAGTCCTAAAAAGCCCTGAGTCAGAGAAGGATATGTTAAAAAAGTAACCCAGATAAACACCTCTGAGGAATATAAACATGATTAAACATCAGAGAGGTGTTAACACTGAAAAATATGAGTGTCATTAGTGAAGTTACAAATATGAAGGCTGAGTTTGAAACTCTGCCATTATTTATTCCAGTAGAGGAAAGGATAGATAAACTTCCTTTCTTGGTCCATCACTGAAAAAAAAGGACACAGATGATTGCAACTGCAAGCTATAAATCTGAAAGATGAAGGAGCGTTTCAGACAGCGCTACAAAGCCACAGTGTTTACCAAAGGAAACAGAATTTTTAAAAATAGGTAACTCCAGGATATCATCAACTGCGTAAAGGAGATACAAGTTCCTCATTCTTGCAATGTCTCTAGTCCAAACTGATGTTGCTTGTACAAAGTAATAAATCCCTTTTTATTGGAAGAGTTGTGCATTTCTCTCTCTCCTTACAAATACATGAGGTAACTATGTCATTGCAAAGAAGTTTCGACCTACTACAGGCATCTACTTAGGAATGCCATGAATTGTCTTGCAAACTATTTCTCATAGCTGGGAACCAGGAAGAGAACCTGAAGAACAGAGTCACAGAACCCACGGACATATTAGGAGGCTGTTTATAACCTGCAAATCTAATCTGATCATTAAGATTGCCTTTTCTGGAGAGCTACTACTTAAACTCATCTGACTCCCAATGAAATTTCCCATGCACATGACCACAGTCTCTGCAAGAGAGTTCTACTGGGACAGATGCATTTTACTGTGGGTTTCAAATGCAACACATATCTAACATTGAATGGAAAACCTCATTCAGAAATCCTACTATTGGAAACAACCATGGTGTTGTCCAGTTTTCACAAAGCAAAGTAATAGTTATTTTTATTATAATTACTCCACATAGCAATTTAATAAAAAAATCTTAATTGTGCATTTATTTCAAGTAGTAACATTCCCTAGAAAGCAGAGGGCACATCTGTTTCTTTGCCCATCATTCAAGAAACTTTCCCTACACTCAAGGAGTTGCAGTCTATGGCACTCCCTTTAGGCTGCCAGATCTCTGGTACTTGTGGGAGGCTTTCTTCCATGTATCGATTTTCTTTTGTACAGCATCTGTAGCAATGTTTTCTTCCCCTGGAATATGTTTTGAAGAAACTCCCCCAGACTTTAGATAAGCTCTCCGCCAAATTTTAAGAGCAAGACTGGAAATTCAAAATGATTTAATACCTCTTTAATGTTTATAAAACAAACCATTGTGTCCTTGTCCAAGAATATTTGAATGTGGGAAGTTAAGAAGAAGTTTAACTTGAAGAAAACTTCCCACGCAGTTAGTAATTCTAATCTGTTTATATCTAGGCTCAATATAAAGTCTGACTACATACTCCTTTGGAGTCAGGCCACTGTCCTGAAGACACCAAATAGTATTATGCAGCATCCCACCAAAATAACAAATAAAACAGCCATCCCACCAAGGAAATCAGGGTCCTGGGCTCACCATTACAGAACTTCTAGAGCTCTCAACTTAGCCAATTGCAAAGTAAATGATTTTTTGTTGCAGGGGAAGACAGAGAACAAAAAACTTGTCTTCATTAGGCATGTTCTGAACACAAGGAGATGGGTGCAGTAAATTTAAGGGTCTCAACATGAATCTTCATTCAAAAAACACAATACTGTACTTATCTCATTTAAGGAAAACCAAAATAAAGCAAAAAAAAAAAAAAGCAAACCAAAAACCCAGCATCTTTTGAATTGAGCAAGACCTCAAATTTGGAGAAATGAGTCCACTGAGAATCTCAGAAGATCTGTTCTTGAAAAAAAGCCAAAGTATACATCCTGTAGGATTAAAACTAAGTGAAGAGCACATTAAATTTGATTTAAACATATTCCAAAATTTTAAGAAATATATAAACACCAAGTTGTCTTTCAAGTTTAAAAAAAAAAAGTTCTTCTTTAGAATCTCTGACAGGCAGCCAATGATCCCTTACAGACAAGAGTTCTACATACAATGAAGATAACAGCAGTAAAGACTTACATAATCCTTGTGACTTTATTTATGAGCACATTTATGAGCACATTAGTAGAAATTTTTATCTGGTCAATAAACTATTTTTGTCAGTAAGCTGACAAAAAATTTATATAATCTGAGAACACAAACATGGATTTCAAAGTGGTCTTTATGAGCAAACTGACCAGAATTAGTCTTAGATGAAGTTTACAGCTCCAGAAAAGTGCCAGAATAAGTAGAATGCTAGGGTTTGTTCAAACACAAGATTCTCTTCATTAACAGTCAGACCAATGTACAAGAGCCAGTCAGTCTGTCAGTAGTATTATTGTCATGCCTGAAAAATAACTAACTTCATCCCTTGCCACATGGTCTTAAGTGATGGAAGTGGGAAGATAAAGCTGCAGAAAGAAAAACAGCAGCTACTAACAAGCTTGAGAGATACCTGACAAAGTAATGATGTTCTGTTAATGTGTTATTGGAAAGTTCATTTACCATAGATGCAAGAGAAAGTTTTCCTAAAAGTAGGAGTAATAACAATAATAATTATAAAAAGGATTTATGGAAATAAATTAGCTGTGGTTTGGTTTTGGTTTTTTAACCCAAGAAAAATGAAAACTATTTTTCACTTTGAAATCAGGGGACAATAATGCTGGAAATATGAACTTTTTCCTGCTTTATCCACTCATATGACTCCCTTCTCTCTCATAATTAGCTACCCACTTCTAAAGTACTTCAATGCAGCATTATAGTTAATTTTGAATATTCAATGCTCCCACATAATTTTCTTGCCTGTTATCACTAAACAATTTTGAGAACTAATTTTTTTAATCTAAAACTTCCAAGTTATTTCATTATAGCTACCAGAAAATACACTCTTTATAAACAAACAAACAAACAATCACCAAGACTGCCTTCTCAGCTCTTTGATCAGAATAAAGGCATATTAGCAGCAAAATTCCCACCATCATCTTAATTTGTAACATAAATAAATTAGGATCCTGTTACCAACATATGCTAAAGCAAGTTGGAGTTAAGTGTGATTACATAACAAGGACCAGATCATGAACATGACCATAAAACATTTATCCTTTGTTTAGGGCATCACTTGGAAAAACATCAATCCTCAACAAATAATGGAGTGTGGCTTCATTGTCCCTAGAACATTACAGAGCAGACAACTTCAGTGCACAAGACTACTCAGAGCAGAAAAAAGGGAAGTATCCTTACCTAGTTTATACAGGTAAGAAACCAATTCAGAAAAAATTACTTTATCCTATTTACATGGCAGCCCTGTAGCAAAGTGACCCCAAATTCCCAAATCTAAACCTGCAATTCCTTGACCACAACCACTCCACAAAAATTTATTATTGCCTCTCTTCCTAAGCGGTGCTAGATGTACATACAAGCAAGACTTGACTCTGAAATCAGTATTTTTTTTTTATTATTCATAAGAAACAAAACCCCAAAATTACTCCCCTAATCATATTCACATTGTTTTTCTGGTAGATTTCCCCATACTGTTTGTGTCACTTTCTGTTTGAAAACATCATAGACTGAGTCATAAGTTCTAACTCCATTTTTCACAATATGCTGTTCTGCACTGCAGCATCTGAACACCTTTCAGGAAAGAATGAACATGTGCCAAATACAATCACACCTTTTGAGAAACTGGGGGTACTAAAGGGATAAAGATTAGTTCAAGGAGGAAGCTCCAGCACAGGAGGCCAAAACTGTTTCCACCCTTCAAGATGACAGTCAGGCTCCTTACCTGCCTCCAAATGCATTCATTAGCAGCCTTACATGGGACCTTAAAGGGAGATGGCCCTGTAGCAATAGATCCTTTCCTTTAAATGGAAAAAACTGTGGGAATATATTTACACGAAATCATAAATCTAATATCAATGCCTCCAAATTTTTCTGCATTATGATTAAACACATCAACTTTCGGCACTCAAAAAAAAAATAGTGCAACATTATACCCATTTGAAAAAAATGGCACATTTGCTTTCCTGGGAGTCTTGTGTTTGAAGCCAACAGGTTGGTTTAAATTTGAACTGTTGGTATCACTAAAATAATACATTAACCTGTAAGAAAAGATCAATAGATGCAGTAAAATCATACTTAACTCCAAACCATTGGGTGGTTTTCTTCTCCTAAACTAACAGAGTCATTGAAGTCTTTCCTTTAATCTTAGTCTCTTCCCTCAAATTCACAGCAATCCAAAAAAAAAAAAAAGTTCAAATTTACAGGATAAAATTTCAACAAATATTACACAGTGATTCAAAACAATCTAATCATTGCCTTCAGTGGTTAATAATGCAGAATCTGATGTTTGGTTTACCTGAACTAAAAAGAAACACAGGAAACCGAGGGAGCTCATCCAAATCAGCACAGTAATACTCTGATCCTGAACTTCTTACACAAGCATTTCTGTCCTCTTTCCCGGGACTGTTCCAGAAAGGGCAGATGAAGTCACAAACTTTACCAGTATCCACAATCTAGTAGATGAAGTTGCTTGTGCCTTAGACAAAATACACTTCTTGCTCATAAACCACTGTAACCTGATCAACCACAGTGACTCAAACCCATCATACCAAACTCCTTCTGAAAACAGGAACAACCAGCTAGAAACCTGTCCTTTAAAAATATTTTTGCACTGTGCTAAGTGACCCTTAACCAACAATATTAGATGCAAAAAATGTGACCATCTCAAAACATCCCAGAATACTGTTTTGTTTGTGGGTGTAGTCTTTAAAAGCAAAGAAACTCTTAGTTCAAATCTATTTACTGGCGTGGCAAGACAACAGTGTGCATGCCATGTTCTCTCAATCTCTCTCAATCAGCAGACAAGACACTGGTAAATTGGTCTGTTTTAGCCAAAAGTACAAAGAATAAAAAATAAATAAATAAAAAAAAAAGTCAATTCCAGAAGGGGCCAAATACTGAATGGTTTAATCTGAAAATGGGAACTGTAGCCCAACATATCCCAAAGAAGAAGAAATGTTATTTTTGTGTCTGGAGACAATTTGAGTCAAGCTTGATAAGAATATTTTAGCCTCTGAAGTGCTTTGTGAACTCCACCCTGCACTGCACAGCCCAACAAGGCTGCTTTTGTGGATGATGATATAGAGCACAGACAGCAAAGCAACCAAAGTGCTTGTCCATACAGAGTTAGTTTTAACTCCAGATTTAGAAAACACAAAACATTTGTGACTATGCATGAGACAGGCTACTAATTCAATTTATACTTTTTATTAATTTAGCTCATCTCTCCTGCCAAAAATGCAATCACCTTCCAGCAGATGAATGTCAACCAGGTGAGCCAAAAGTCATTTATCAACTTTTAGCTCAGAAATATTTGAAGAGCTTAAAAAAAGGCAAGTACTAAAATGCAGATTGGAACAAGCATGAATGGTTTGATTATTACATGGAGTCCTGGAGTGGAAAGAGGGGAGCACATCCTGTTTTGAGGTTAGGAAAAGTTGGCAATCTGAATCTGACCCCCACCCTTTTTTGTGAGATCTCTGCATAATAAATTCAACATTTTAGAAGAAAGCTTCCATTCTCCTCCAGAAAGCCTGTGCAAAGGAGTAAAGAAAAGTGGGTCCTCCACTCCATTTTTTTTTCAGTCATCCACAGGATTTCCAAAAATAATACCTGCCCAGATGTTGAATCAGACTTTCAGTTTATTTGCAGGCAGCAGAATCAGTAGATTTGAAATTAGCTTCAGATGCTGTGAGTGAGGAAACATCACTTCCCTCCAAATTCAACATCTACAAGTTTTTTGCATTTTTGTGCTTATTTAAAAAAAAAAGAAAATTTATAGACCAAGAATTAATATATGAGCTCTAAATCAATGCCTCTTTCAAGATCAGAACTTCTGGACTCAAAGAAATCTTTAATCATGGTCAAACCTGGGCAGTAATTGTACCCAAACATTCCACCTCAGCCACCTGCATTCCTAATTTTACTGAAAAAAACCCCACAAGCAAGATTATAGAAGCTAAAACTTGTACTAATGGCAGATAATCTCAGATACAATAATTAAAAATATATCTGTAGTTTTAAGTCAGTTTTTTCTTAGTTCAGTATCGAGATTTATTCTTGACCCTTCCAATATCACATTTTTCATTTGATTAACAAATTTAACCTCAAAATAGGGCAAAAAGATGGAGCCTGTATCTCTAATGCTTGATTACTGTATTCAGACTTGGATGGGGTGGGAGGGGAACACCAAAATTCCCTTCAAAACAATAACAAGCCTGTCCACTAGGTAGGTATGCCATGTTCCTGCAACACGGGAAAGGTTTGCCTAAGGAAAATACACTTCGTGGTTCAAACATCTGCTACTTCTTCTTAGTCAAAGCACATCCACAGCTTGCAAAAATACAATTGCAGCATATTCTCAAATATCTGGATGCTTCTATTAGAAGAACAGTTTATGTCTGGGAAGTGAGGATTTAAAATAAACATGGAGCCAAATTCTAAAGCCTTTAACCTGGGCAAACTTCCATTCCCCAAAGTACAACAAAAAGTCAAATTCTTCTCTTTTTGTTAGGCTTATACAGATTTAAATGGATTTAACCACATTTCTTGAATTCAGATCCATTCATCTGAAAGTTAAGACCAGTGAAAATGGAGAAAGAACAAAACCCTAGCCTAGGATTATTTCAATACAAGGCATCAGGTCTGCTAAGATTATAGCACCAAAAAAAGGAAAACAATACATTTAACAATCCTGCCATTACTCTAGTGGTCTTGAATTAACCTCTTTGTCCCTACTATTAATCCTCTTAAGAACAACAAAAGGACAAAGATAATTCTCTGGAATACCGAGAAAGACAAGATATTTTTTAAAAATGTCTTAAGTATTAGTCTTAACATGTTTCATATGATCTATTTGTCAATAAACCCTGAAAATCACACATGTTAAATTCCTGGTCACCAGAAAGCAGCAACTTTTCTGGTTCCATTTGTACTCTTTTGGATACAGAAGATAAGTGGGGACTTCTCTCCTCCGTGCCTAAGGAGGACTCTGCCCTCAGGTATGGGGGCATGAAACACCTCACCAGAAACACCATCATGCAAACTCAGCTAGGCAAGAGGAGGTAATTTTACAGTCTGTGTCCATATAGCTGAAGGAGTAATCAAGGAAACCAGAGTTTGTACTACTGAGATATCCCATGGGAATCTGAAGATGCATATGACTACTTTTCAAAGAAACTAAAGCAAAAATTTTGGGTGGTTTTTTTTGAGGGGGGAGAGCGATGTACAGATGCAGAGGATCAAGGTTATAATAAGCAGAAATCAATTCTGAATGCTGCACTTTAGCTATTCCTGGAACCTTCTTCTTTTTTTTTTTTCCCCATCATTTGTTCCTGAAACACAAGCAGCAGTAGCCCCAAAAAAGTAAAATCCAAAGAATATCCTTCTAATAAAAATTAAATTTTTTTTGTAAAAGTACATGTGCTTACATGTACATATGCTTACACACACCCCAGACTAAACCAGCCATGTCCTTTGTCATGGTTTAACCTCAGTCTGTAAGCACCTCAGACTCTAAGCATCACACAGATGCTCAGTCACCACCCCTCCACCCCACCCAGGTGAGAGAGGGAAAAGAATTGGAATAAAAGGTAAAAACTGGGAATTGAGATTAGAACAATTTATTAACTGAAATAAAGTAAAATACAGTAGTAATAATAAAAAATATACATAAAATGAAATACTTGAAAGAAAGCAAAATACAGTACCAACACTAATAATATTAGGCAAAGAAAGAAAGTAATAAAACCCAAGAAGCACAAGAGATGCACAACACAGCTGCTCACCACCCACTGCCCAATGCCCATCCCATCCCCAAGCAGCAATTGGGGGTGTTTATAGACTGAACATAAACACCTATGGCACAGAATATCCCTCTGGCTGCTTCTGGACACCTGTCCTGCCAACGTTCCCCACCAGCTTTGTTCACCTGGTCACTGGCAGAGCATGAGACACTGAAAATGCCTGGGCTTCGAGTAAGCACTACAACCAAAACATCAGTGTGTTATCAACACTGCTCTCACACTAAATCCAAAACACAGCACTGGGCCAGATCTTAAGAAGAAAACTAACTTTGTCCCAGCTGGAAGCAGGACATGCTAGCATATCTAAACCCTAAGGTACAGCGATATCAATTATCTCAATATCTGGAGATCAAAAGTAGTCACTTTGCATGTTACAAATGAAGTTTATTCTTCCTACTCTTCCTTGTGATACCAAGCATGCTCGTTTCCTTCCCACACCTTGCAAAACCTCTTATCTTTGCAACACAATTACACATTAACACTACAAATTTTGGGTGGTGAAGAAGTCATCTCCATCGCTAATCATCTTGTTCTACTTTATTCTTACACAAGCTACAGTTGTTCCAAGGCAATTGCAGTTGCTATTCCTCTCAATTTGTTCTCCAGAAAAAATTCTGAGCTCAATTCACTTGTTTTCTCTTCACAGAACTACCAAGCAAGCATCATGATCTCACAGGGCTCAACAAACTTTTATAAGCATTTCCAAATCCAAAATAAAATAAAAAAAAAAAACCACAGAAGAATTCTTCTGAAATATTTGTACTGTTTATTCATCAGTACTACATAATACAAACTTGTGACGTGGGCTGTGTCATCTTTTTCCTTCACATTATTTACATTTAAATCATGTTTTATGCAAGTTGGCATTCAGTTAAAGAGACTCCAATAGCCCTGTGTATTTATCTCTTGTGCATTCGAGTCTGGATATAGCCACGCAGTTTTGGACTGCAAAAATAGCAACAAAACACTGGAGGTAGTTCACAGAGCATATTACTGGGGAAAGAAGTTAACTGTCTCTGTCAAGATGAAGAGAGATTAATTGTTTCACTAAGTCAAAGCAGAAGATTCTGTAAAAAGACACCTGAAGGGCAGAGCACACCACACAGGAAGAGGTGTGCATCACACACTGGATTACTAAGTGAACTGACCTCATCTGAATTGAAAAAATAAGGGTTTTTTTTCTTTTCATCAGTAACCCCTCACCTGAAAGAAATATGAGGTGAGCTGCTGATGGACTTAACACTGTTCAGGTACCTAGGAATTACATTTGAGCAGATTAATAGAAATTCTGTGGCACTGTGTGACTTCCCATTTTATATAAAATCCCTCAGGAATGTGAAAAAGAAGGTGCACTGTCTAACGAAAAATCAATTGCTATAGAAAGCTTCACCACTGCATCAAGCTTCGGAGTACAGCTTGGGCACCAGGTTTAGCCATAGCACCCAAATCAATGTCAGCTGATGAGAAGTGAGAAGGTAAAGCTGAGCAAAGAAGCCAGAGGCCCTTTACCCAGAGCAGTCTGCAAACGAAGTTGCTGAATTCACATTAGTGGTGGCTTGTGGGGTGAAAAGCAGGTTTATTTTCCAGTTTGTTCAGGCCCCTGAACATCATTAGAAGCACGAAGAAGTGAATGTGACTTTGTAGAAGTAGTATCTGTTTTAACTGACACCTCCTCAAAAAGAAGACATTTGGATGGGAAGATTTCCCAACTAGCTCAGCTGAAAACTTTCTATTTACTAGGCTGATCTTACAGGTCTTCTCTGACTTCTGATTCTGTGGTTAATTAAAAAAGCAAAGACATAGCAAGTTACCCTAATTCATAGTGAGGAATGTAAATTGTCACACAATGACAGATTGTTTAATCCCTGCAGGGTGTGAAAACTCAGTGGCAAAATACCAAATAGCATGAAGTCATAGATATTAAGCAATCAACTCTTATTTCTTTTAGTTTGGTCTCAAAATAAAACCAAGACAGGAAGGAAAGGAAAGGGCACATTAAAAAGTCTAACTCAATGCAAAATACTTAAAATTACTTTAGAAACAAAGAATGGCTATTATTGCCTTATAATCTAGTGATACTCCCCTAAAGGAAAACATCACCTCCTCACTTTGGCTTGCATGAAAAGAGCAACAATTCTGCTTCCTGACAGGCTGCACGTTTCAACTACCCTTGAAAACACGTATTTAGAAAACTAACCAAAAAAAAGGTTCTTTATTTGGAATTCTAGGTTAGAAATCAAATTAAATCTTCAAAGTGAGCATAAGGACATTGAACCCTCTGAAATCTTGGTTTTCCGTTTAAGCAACTAAAAAGATACAGCAACTCACAAGTTCTAATGCCTAAACGTCCTTGTGCACAGAGGCACAGTTCTCAAACACATCTTCTGTTTGGGCTCATCTCTAATTTGTATGATAACTGCAGTGAATGTACGCATCAATACCCATCTGAGATTTGTTTTACTGGATAGAAACATGCTGTTCACAGAGACACTAATAAGGAGTTTGTCTTTAGATCCATATCTGGATCCACCTGTGGACATTAACACAAATAAGAATCTGTGTCTGCTTATTAGAATTTAATATCAAATTCTGTCCTTGGCAGAAGTGGCATTAAAATCTATGATTCATATTGCTCCAGTCCTTTTTTTAATGAAAATACAAGTCCTAAGTACACTGACAGATGCATGCCTCCATATCAGTCTCCTTTACTATTACTATTCTTTTACAGTGATTTCTTTATTTTCTCCTTCCTCTTATCTCTGTGAAGTTTTTCTTCATTAATACTTTTTAAACCAGCGAGTGCAGGTCTTCAGCCACTTTCACCTTCAAAATCTAATGGAAGCACTCTCTAAAAATATGACAATTTCTCTTACAGGCAACTTTTTCAGCTTTCCATTCTGATCCACCAGTTTCACAGTATCCTCTGCTATCAGAGTTCTTTGTTCCTTCTATACATCCGTGTAAATCCAAATCACAGATATGATAACTGAATTCAAGTATTGGCTAATATTTCAGAGAAACAGAACCAAAAGCAACCAACCAAAACAAACAAACAAACAAAAAAACCCCAACCAAACACCTACCCTCTAATACAACATGATTTCAGCTACTTCATGCACAAACATTCTCCCCTTTTGCTTGTAACCAGCTCCACTACTCCTTTTCTACACAAAAGGTTAGTAATGACCAGCCTGTGGCTTCCTTAGCTCGCACACCCCCTGAGCAGTGCAAGGGCAGCTCCAGGACTGGAGAAACCAAGAGGAAAAAATCAACAAAAGCAAGGAAAAAATAATGAACCTGCAGAAGCTCAATGATCTCGGGACACAGGCACACAGTGGTTGCTTCCTGTCACTGGGAAGCCACTGACACCATCCAAGAGCTCACTAGTCCAGGCTGGCTCTTCTCCATTAACTCTTCAAGAAATGGACTTTATTGGCTTTCAGCTAAATGAAAATTTCAGTAACAAGTCACATGTCAACTGCTTAATGACAAGAAAGCAATAAATTATGAAATGTACAGGGAAAAGACATTTAATCATTCTCTACACAAAAGCAAGACGTTTTAAAAGGTATTTTTAACAGAAAAATGCAGGAAAGTTTTGTTCATGTCTTGGAAGTTAACAACAATTTAACTTAAGTCCTCAAATGCAATAATTCCAATCTCCATCATTCTAACACTCAAAACAAGTATATCCAACATACCAATAAATCATCACTAGTTCCCTTCATTTATGTAAATTGTAATCATTTATATCCAACCCAAACTTGAAATTCATTCTAGACTGCATACTTCTTTACAGCAGAATCATTAAATCATTCACCATCTTTACATATGGTTAAAAAAAGGCAAAGATTCATTCATTCATTCTTAACAGCTTCACAGACATCTTGTTACTGCATTAATTAATTTTTAAGCTGTTCTGAAATGAGCATCTTCAATCTTCTTCTGGAATTACCAAAAAAAAAAAAAAAAAAGTAAATGCAGCAGTCTTTTTTCTCTCTTTGTCCAAATTTCAACATGGCTAAAAGAAAGACTTGTACAGACTTACTTGCCAGAATAATATTGTGAAAATCATGATTTGCATATTACAAAAATGAAATACTACCCATTATGTGTTTATTTATGAGATTTATAATTTGCTTCCCAAACAGCTTAAAAGGATGGCCATAAGCAAGACAGGAAATACCAAGAATTTTGACCATCATCCACAAGCATGCTAATGTGAAACAGAATTTGTAAGAATACAGAAAACAGTACAGATTAATCTAATTTAATCGTGTAGCACTGAAATGTAGCATATTTGGAAGTGCAAACAAGTTAAGAATCTGAGAAAGAATATAAAGAACTGAGACCTATTTCCATATCACATCCATCTTGACAGGAATCTTTCCAGGACTATCCTGTCTCCTAAAAAACATTAGCATACAGATGATATTATGATAATAACACATACTTTGACTGGAAGAAGAAAATCTTTTTAACACTGATACTGTCTCTTAACACTGATGATAATTTACGGGCTTTTATCTCCAAAACAGGCCTGCAAAGTAATTTATTTCACACAATGATCAGTACAGCTAAGAAAAGTATTAGAAGATATTTTTGAATGAGAATTGCAGTGAAACAGACAACTGTTTCTATTACAGCTTGCCAAACATAAGCGAGGTAACTGAAAGGTATTAGGAGACATGAGTCTAACCAAGGTTTTCTTCTTAATTGTCCAATTCCTCAATTCCTGACCTCACTGATTTCCCATGGAGGAACTCAGTCACAAGTTTGTAGCTGCTAGAAGGTGACAAAATGTCCAGCAAACTTTTAAACAAACAATATTAGAAAAAAAGACAAAATTGTTTGTTCTCTGCTTATTTGTACGAACAGGCCATCCAAAGAATCTCTGGCTAGTTTTGTTATCACATGGTACAAGTACTTGCAATTTTTTGGACCTACACTGCATCTCTTCATGAATCATCAATGCACTTTGTCACCAAACCCACTGACAACAGTGGGACCTTGCTTAATTGTTATGTGCAAGAAAGACATTTTTCTTGCCCTTCAACCAGAGCTCAAAGAATGAAGAAAAATTTAATCTTCACCACAGCGTGTGAGGGTGAGATGAGAAATAGCCAAGCATCCATGTGTTCTTCTCTGACAAAAGTAAATTTGAGGACATTCAGAAAATGCTCATTGGAAACATCTGTCCCAATGCTATATCCATCTGCAAATGTTTATATTGTACTTTTATGACATTTGTGTTTGCATACAGAAGGTCTGAAAACAGGCTGAAACACTGTAATACATGAGCCAAAAAATACATGACAAGTAATACATGAGCCAAAAAAATTTAGGGGATGCTTTTCACTCAAAACCTCCATCACAAAATACTTCTCACATGAGTTAAGAATAACCTCTGTTAACCTGGATGACCTTGCTGCAGTATTTTACAAAGATAAGCTTTTGAACTATATAAGACTCCAATCACTGCCTTCTCACTTGGCACATCTAATGTAAAACCTAAACCAATCTCACTCTTCAAATAACGTCCTCCTCACTCCTTCTTCCTGCTCTCCTCTTCCCAGACACAAGCATTTTCTAGTCCAGCTGTACTGGTATCCACCACCTCCAGGCACTCTGGAAAGGAAACAAGCTAGGAGGCCATAAGAAGGACAGATGGCCACGCTCTGGTAAGCATTAAATCCATTTTCTGTGGGAAAGTTACGCTAGATCCATCACCTCATGTCTCAGTTGGAAGAGCTAGGACTGCTATCCCTGCCACTTACACCTCTTTCCCTTGTAAAGAAGGAGCTGCGTGCATGAAGATTAAATGGTAACTGGCAGAAAAGCACCGTTTAAAAAAAAGACCATCATGACTGCCTTAAGCGTATAAACCTTTCTGAACCCAAGTCTCCTAAACTAAAATTAAATACAAGATGTAGAAGAACTTGTAGCCTTTACGGAGCTCAGGAAATCCCCAAATTTCCTGAAAATGGTAATGTCCCATGGGTACGAGCAGCTTGAAAGATACAAGGTAAAAAGGCCTTCCAACATTCTTCTTGCTCAGTAATAGTGTTAAGAACACTGTCTCCAGTAGAAAATACTTTCTTTTTTTCAGAGAGTATTTTGGACTTACACAGGCACCTACGGCCTGAGAGTCAACAGTCACACCTAGGACTACTTTAAAATTTCAGAGAGCTAGAAAAGACAATAGTAAAGACCCTAAAAAAAAAAAAAATCATCAACTATGGAGTCTACCTTTATATTTATAGAGCAGGAAGCTTGCAAGCTTCCCTGAAATTGAGATTTTCTTGCATCGCCCTCCCTCACCATCTTGTCTCTGTCTTCCCTGGATGTCACAGCTGCTTATGTTCTTCTTTTGCACCCACCAAGAAAACCTGCTAATTCTATCCAGAGAGGCAGAAGAAGTGGAGCGTATCTCTGTGGCCCTTACTGAGACACAAGGAAAAGGAAAAAAAAACAACTGAACTTCCATAACGGGATACATGAGAAGCATTAAATTCAGCTCTCCAACCCCAAAATCTAAGCTCCTTAACCAGTACCAACACTTAAGTGGGTGCACATGCCACAAATGGCCTTCATCTTCAGTATCTGCACAGCTCATTTGTGGCTTCCAATATTTCAAATACCACAATCAGAGTTAGAAGCTCGCCATCAAATATTACTTTGCGTTAGCATTTTTAATAAATATCTAAATAAACCCTGAGAAACTAGATCTGAAAATATAATATAACAGAAAGCTAGAACTTTAATGAAAACAAGCCAGTATTACTAATAAATTACACTCCAAGTTATGTCAGATGGCTGAAAGACAAACATCTAGATACAAGGATTAATTGTATTTTTCTTAATCTGTAAGTTGAGTTAAAAATAAAAGGCTCACTATTATGACTTAAAATCTTCAGCTGAACTAATACAGTCAAATATTAAAATGAATGTGATGAAAAGCAGATTTTGAAAAGGATATTAAAATAATCAGAACTACATTTCAAATCTCATTTGATTTCCCATGCTGACTCTTCAAAAGGTTTGCAAATGCCAATATACAAGTCTTTCTCTGTCCAAAATCTACCTTTTTAATATTAGTCATTAACAGAATTCATTGTGGTGTTTTGTTCAGTGCATATTTTTAAAAAGGTATTTAATATTTTTTTTCATAAAAAACTGTAACAGATATTCACCATCAGCCACCTCCAGGACAGCTGTTTTTTAAAATTAATGTTATTCCAATTTCAATGTTTCTTTCTGGTGAATACGACTGTTGTGAACAGGAATATATTCTAATTAATTCTACAGATCTGCATAAAGTGGAAGGATTTGTAAAATCTCACAGTATTATGTTTGTGTCTCAAATGAAGAGAAGCTCTAAGTAAGTATAACATCTATAATATAAAATATAAAATAAAAGTTTGACGATTATGACATCAGTAATTACTGATATACACAGGAGACTTACTGGTAGATGATGTCATAAAAAAAAAGTTATGCAAAAAATAATTAATCATCTGTCTTCCTAAATGTCATCAATATGTAATTTCAACTAATAAAAGTCCTGTTTCAGATTTGATACTTCTTTCTGTAAATATGGCATAGACAACTTCTGTTCAGCAATGCCTAAGATAGCTTCCCTCAGTTTTCTAAATGCCAGAACACAAAGAAACACTCTAATATGGATTTATTTCCAGTAGGTACTTAAGATTACAGATGAAAGCACCTTATTTTCACCTGCTCACAAAAATGTGTTTATAGTTTAATATTACAGATTATTTGCATGCTAAGTATTGTAAATGCTTTGCCCCTGTTCCCTAGTTAAACAGGGGATATCTAATTCCTAGATTGATGTTCCACCTGAAACTACTTTTCATGTTCTTTTCGATAGCTTAAGCCTGGAATTAGTTCAGTTAGACAAAATAAATGCATTTTTTAGTCAATATTTCATGACCTTACCTACCTCACTTGAAGCAATAATCTGCCCAAAGACACAGAATAATGAATGATTCATAACGAACTGCAGTATAAAAGAGTAGAAGATCCTCCTTTAGAAGAAATTAAACCCGATCCTCTAATTGACTTGCACTGAAAAGATTTAATGTCAAATGAAAGTTGTACAGAAGAATTAATTTGGGGATTCAGTGAAGACATAAAAAGGAGAGGGAAGAAGGACATGACCAATTTCGCTTTGCAAAGATCACCTCTAAGCTTAGACCTTGTGGACAGATCACAAAGCCTCTTCTGACAGTACTGCACTGGAGCCAGGGACCCAGGAATCACGCAGGTGCCAGGCGAGGGCCTCCCCCTGACCTCAACACTCTCTTGCTGCCTGAAGATGGGAGGGTAAGCCATTTTGGGGAGAAGGAGCCTGTGAACTGCAATAGCCCTTGCTATCAAATTATCACTCCTATTAGGAATGTGTTATTGATATACTGTAAAACAGCTGAAGCCCAAGCCATTTTCTTGTTCTGTAATGCAGCAAACACATCATTTCAGTCACAAGTGGAGCCTGCTTGTAATTAAACTAACATCTGTTGATACTTAATCCACTTACTCAACTTCTAATACATGCAAGATTTTTGCATTAATCTCTTATCCATAAGGATGTTCTTTGACCTGTGCTTTGGCACTAGCAAAGTCAATGTTGACTAATCTTGACTATAACCTTAGACCCCTGTGCTCTGGAAATTAATTTTTGCCCTGGGATTCTCATTTTCCGGTTTAAAAATGATACCAAATTAGAAGTTCACCTTACTTGTAAAGATTCATTTGTTGTCCTATTTCCAGTAGAAATAGCACATGCTTCATTTAGTCTTCATAAGCCACATTTCCTGACTTCCAGGGCTCATAAAAAGCAGGAAAATTCAAATTGATAGCAATTTATATATTGGATTTGTATTCTGTTGCATATTAGCAACAGAGTTGCACATTAGCCCTATTTTCACAAATAAGGCAGGTGGAAGGAGGTAAGAAATGTTCCTTGTGGATTTTCACAAATTTTATCTTCATTTCTGATAAGAGGAGTTCTCTCCTTAGCATCTTCCTACAATACTAGTTTGCCAGAGGACCTTGGTTTAAGGGCTAAAGTTGTTTCTATTTTGGATTTTGGGGCCTTTTTGGTAGGAGGGTTAGAAGCTAGGTAAAATGAGAAATTACAATCACAACAATTTAGGCAATCAGCCTGTGATGCACAAATTCTCTTAGAGAACAGAATCCACTACATCAGGAATTGTCCAAGTACTAACTCAGGATCAATAAAAATTTTTGTAAAATAAGCAAAAGGTTTCTGAAAAGCTAGGACAGTAGCAAAACTCATAGCTCAAAGGACATTGTCCTCAGTATCCTTAACCTATTCCTGAACAGCAATAAATAGAATGTAACAGCCCACTGTAATCACTAATAGGATTATATGCATCAGAAGCCATGAAAAATGTATTTTGCAAATGAATGAAGGCTAAAAAAAAGCGCTATGCACTTAAGCTGGAACACCTTTACATGCCCCACTTTTACACATTAAAGAAAAGTCAAAATTTCATTGCTTTTCTTTTTACCCCTTCTTTTTAATTGCCTTCATTGCATCATGCAGTATAAGGATTACATCACAGGCCCACAGGGAACTATGTAAACAGGTGGGAAGTAGTTTGGAAAAGTCACTAGATTACCTGCACCTGCAAATTATGCTCTGAAAATAAACAGATGGTAATGCAGCTTTGCACTGCTGCCTCTTCCACACCCACCCCCAAGTGCTCTGGTAATGTATCCACTGAATGTATATTCTGCATCTCTAAGCAGAGACCTGAAAATAATGGGAAATTTTCTCAGATTGGAAAACATGTTTAAGTGTTCCACATGAATATCAAGTTTATATGCTCTTAAAATACACCTAGGAAAAAAAAGGATTTAAATAATTGTGTAGAATCATTAGTCTTGATGCAAATATCCATGGAAAATTTGGCCCAAATTAACATAAATTCTGGTTTAGATATGCACTAGTTAAGAATGTCTGCATTCAGGAGATTACAATTAAAGGAAGAGGAATTTAGGAAGCCTTATTTAATGACAGTTCTGCTCTGTAAATATGGTAGAACAGACCAACTCTTGTTTAAGAATGTAAAGTCTCAAAAAAATAATTTCGATATTTTAACCTTTTCTTTCAAATGTATCTCCTTTCTTCTGTTTTCTTTCTTCTGTGAAAGAAGTATATAAAAATTATATTAATGTCATAAGGACTCACTTTCTGCATAGGTACCCAACCTCAGATAAACAAATAGACTGGACAGAAATAACACTGAAAATATGGAAGAAGAAGGAAAAAAAAAAAAAACAGCCTTTCTATTTATTCACTGTGCACCAAAGAAAACAAGAAAAATATCATCAATACTGTAAATTCTTCAGAAGAAAATATATTAGCATCTCTTCATATATTAGCATCTCTTCTACTTTAATGCTCCTCATCAAAGTAAAATGGACGGAGCCTTCCTCCCTCCAATGAGACACCTTTGCATTATCTGTACGCACAGAGGGGAACTCAGAGAGCTATTGGGCTTTTCAAGTCAATTTCTGTTTTCTGCTCCTGAGTGATAATCAATAAACTGAAGCTAATGCCAAACAGAATCAAGGTCTGGTGGCCAGCTGTTACCTCGAGCTGATGAGGCCTGCACATGATATGAAAAGGCACCATGCCCACCCAAGCAGATTGAAGGGGAGAGCAAATATTCTCACTTGTTCTCTTCAGCAACCCTTGTGGTTGACTTTGAAGCAATCAGACAATATCCAGAGAGAAATACATCATAATATAGGACCCCCTCAGTCCTTTATTGCAGCAGGGAAACCTCGCCTGCTCTGCACAATGAGAAATAATTAGTCTGGATGATGACTTTTTCTCATCCATTTCTTTAATTGTTAATGTGGCTAGAAAGGTTTCCTTTTCAGGTGGTTTTCTAATGTAATTCATTCAAGCCATCTGTCAGCACCTTCTATTACTTTTAAATGGCAGGGCAAGCTCTCAGCACATCAAGGTGCACAGTGTTAGTGCCACCTTTGTTTTGGTTACCCCTGGAGGAGATGGGAGCGTGCCAGCCACACAATTCAGCAGGTTAGCACGGATAGTGAGTAAATAGCCTGCAATTATGTAATGCACATCTGACAGCCCTGCTTGGTGATGCCTTGCTGGTTTCCAGCCACTCTGCAGCAATATATTTCACTGGTATTTTTACTGGCAGCATGGTAATTTAAGTCTGGTAAAAAGCTCCTCTGGCAAAAAAAAAAGGGGAGACAAGACTGAATTAACTCAATCATTAACTACATAAAAGTTAAAGAAAAAAAAATCTTCATTGGGCACTAAAGACAAGAAAAAAGGCACAATAAAATAATATATATGGGGTCTGGGGAGAATTTAAGAACATATTTAACCTGTTTAAACCAAAAGTCTATCCTTGATGCTGGGAGGATTCATGAATAAAGTTCAATTAGTAGGAAAAGCTTCTAATCAGTTCATCAATCAGTAAAGGTAGCATAAGAAGAGAAGCGCAAGTACATAGGGTAAAGCAAAAAACTGTCATCCTGTCATGGTTTCTATTAAAAAAAAAATTACAAGCTGCTTCTAAGGCAAGAAAAACAGACACGGAAAGGTATAAAAACTCAGGTTCACCAAAACCAGACCCATATAATAAGGTTCTTAACCAGTCTAGACAATTGCAGTAAGTCTTTGTTTCTATTTCAGCTTTACTACAGAACTGATATTTTACATGGGAAACAAATTAAAACAAGGATTAAAATTATAAAATGGAAGTGGCTACAGAAGTGATTTGAGTAATGCTGGAAATACTTTCCAGCTGCAGAAAGATCACCAGCAGAGTTCCTCAAGGACAGGTCTTGGCATGGGCCCTACTGTTTTTTTCAGTTGACTTGGCAATTAAAATAGGACTGATAATGAAGCTTGCTCAGAAAAATCAGTCTCCCAGAACTGCATGATTCTGAGGACTGAAACAACAGGAATGCTATTACAATTAGTAACACCAAAATACACTCAGTAACACCAAAAATGAATCAGTCCAACAAAAAAAAGCTGCTGTAAACATGGTTGAGTGACTATAAACAACAGTGTTTGCTCTATTAGCAGATCAAATAAAAACAGTATGACATTGCTATACTGGAAGAGAGTGTCAAATAAAAGACAGCATCAATCACTGGTAAAACCACATCTAGACAGGAGCGTCCCTGTCAACTCAATTACATTCCTTCAATCCAAATTAAGACAGATAATTAGGAGAAGACCTAGAGTTCAAATTGTTTAGTCAAACAAAAGACAGAGAAAATGCCAGGTGTCTGTAAACATGTAAGAGGCAAGAGAGTAAAGCTGAGAGTGAATAGAGAACAAAAGCTATTTATGTTAAAGAAATAAGTCTTTTGCACCCCAATAAAAAGGAATAGGTTGGCTATGAAGGAATTTTCACTGTGAGTTAACAGGGTTTTACCCTTGGTCGAGTGATGCAAGGCCTGGAGCAATACTCTCAAGGAACTCAAGAGAAGAGCAAACAAAAGTTTGACTTCTAAGTGGAGTTTGGTATGTTTGTGTGGAGACCCTATACTGCCTCAGCGGGCAAGCTGAACACATTCATGAATCAGAAGGTCTCCAAAGAAACCAGCTGATCTAATTTTTTCAGACATACCTGAGACTGGACAAAGGTGGGCTGTCACTAGTTACTTGTTAAGTGCAGTGCTGATGTGTAAGCTCACATATAACAGATGACATACTTTACACATGTAGATAGCTAAAGGGGAGAATAGGAGTTTTTTCTTTTCTTTTTTTTTTTTTTTTATTTTTTTGGCAATAAGATGGGCTGGTGTTTTACCACAGAAAGAGTCTCTCTCTAAGTGTAGCAGGTAATGATGGCTCTGTTTATAGTACCTTTGTTTGCAGTAGTTCCTGGCACTTCATGCATTTTTCATAGCTGTTTCTTGTTAATATACGCTGTATTCCTTGGAGTGCCAACAAAAAGGGCACTCAGTTGTTACCAGCCTTCTGTCACTATTTTACCATCAAAACAAGTAGCAAGAACAGCAGCTTCTGACAGTCCTACAAGACTGCAACTCATTCGTGGTGAAAGAAACATGACAACT
>VXBQ01006556.1:699473-718320 GCA_013400175.1 Phainopepla nitens
GCTGACACCCATGCACATCATCTCCAGAAGTGCCCAGCCTCAGGCATATAGTCCCTGTGTCAGCTGAGGGACCACCACTCTTGCTGGTGACAGTCCCAGAGCCAGCCCACTACATCCAATGATGGCTCCATATCTCAGGGACCACATGCAGCCCAACGTGGGAAGCACAAAGCGGTCTGAGTCAGGCAAGTGCTCTACTTTGCTGTTTAAAGTTGGCCCTCTCAGAGCAACTCACACCGCTAGTTTGGTCAAATTTCAAGAAGCCAATCCCAGACTATCACAGCCATTTCTTCACTCTCTACCATTTACCACGGACACCATGCCAAGGGAAGGGTGAGGAAGAAGGATGGCAGTAGGCATGCAGACATCTGAACATCTCAGAGACCGCTGTGAACCACAGAGCCCACACACCATGGAGAGAAGAGCAAAGATGGGGAATAACTTCTGGGGGAAACAAAAAATGCACTAGCACAATAATTTCTTTGGGTGAGGATTTTGTTCTTTTTTAAATGCAAACCAGAATCAGTTGATTCCCAAAGTAGGCGAGTCTGTACCTCGGCCAAGTTGCAACAGGTAATATTTACCACAGATCCTCTCACAATTTCACTCATCTCTAGGAAAAACACATTAAACCACCAGAGGCATCTATTCACAAAACTAGATCACTATCTCCACAGTAACACCCTTCACCCCTTGCAATCAAAAAACAAGCCCAAAATACCAGATTCCGTTCTGGAATGTGTATTCTTCCCCACTCCCTCTTTTCAGCACTACCCCATATTTGTCACTTTTGATGTCTCCTGTGCCTGGTCACCTTCACAAAGGCGCATTGAAAGACTGACAAAATAATCTTTGTCTCTCTTCTAAATTTCCACTTCTGTTTTCACTGCCTGTTAGATGCAATCTTTAATTCTCTACTTCTGTATCCCTTAATTCAGTTTTTTATGGAAGTCCTGTCACCCCCTTCCCTGTAATTTCTAGAATTCACACATTCTTGCTGGCCACCACATCTAACATATTTTCTACTGACAGAGTTATTTGCTGTTTTTATTATCACTCTGCCAGCTGGCCTAGTTGGCTATCTTCTGCAGCTTCCTATCCTGCTTCCAAACATCATTAATCTTTTTGAAGTCATCTACTCATGAGACAGTGATTTCTTTGCCCTTTTCTATGGAAACCTCCTACCCCATCTCCCACTCTACCAACACGTTCCTTACTCTCTGTACTCTCAGCCCTCATACTTCATTTGCCTGCTCTCCGGGTCTTTCCTTAACTGCCCTTATCTACCTGCCTTCAAATACTTCGTAAACTGGGGCTTAAAATAGCCTGAAACACCAAATCCCCCTACAATCATATTATTACATAATTATCTTCCTCATTAATTGTTCTCTCCTGTGACATTCAGCAGGCCGGTAAACTACACTCCATTTGTATTTCTTCAATTGTAATTCAGTTTGCTTCCAATAAAGGTGACTGTTCTGGAGTCACACCAATGCAATCCCTATAAACCATGACTCGCTTTTCCAGAAAAATGACAAGCTCAGAGGCTGACTAGCTCCCACATGAGGACATGTGGTTTCTAAAAGGGAAAGTGTATTGGGTTTGCATAGCCTGGTTTTGGTAGCAGGGGGGCTACAGGTTGCTCCTGTGAGAAGCTGCTAGAAGCTTCCACCATGTCCAGTAGAGCCAATCTCTGGTGATTCCAAAGACAGACATGCTGCTGGCCAAGGCTGAGCCAATTAGAAATAATGGTAACACCTCTATGATAATAGATTAAAAAAAAAGGCAAAAAAAAGCTGTTGTGCTATTGTAATTGCAGCCAGAGTAATTGTGGCCAGAGAAGAGCAGAGTGAGAACAACTCTGCAAGTACCAAGGTCAGTGAAGGAGGGAGAGGAGCTGCTCCAGACCCTGGAGCTGAGATTCCCCTGCAGCATATGATGATGATCACAGTGAAGCAGCTCTGGAGGACTGCACCCTCTGGAAGAATAACCCACGCCACAGCAGTCTGAGGGGGACTGGTGCCCATGGAGGGACTCACACTGCAGCAGCTCACAGAGAGAGCTGCTGCTCGTGAGATAGAGCCAGGCCACGGAGGGACTCCACAGTGCACCAGGGGAATGACTCCTCTCCCTGAGCAGCAGAAGAAACTACGGGTGATAAAAGTGACCCTAACTTTTCCCATCTTCCTGCACCATGGTCAAATTTCAAGAAGCCAGTCCTAGACTGTCACAGCCATTTCTTCACTCTCTACCATTCCCCATGGAGAAAATTCCATGCAAAGGGAAGGGTGAGGAGGAAGGATGGCAGCAGGCATGCAGATGTAGAAGAAAGCAGAGGCGGGGGAAAGGTATTTTTAAGGGTTTATTTCACTTCTTTTTGTGCTGTTCTGATTTTGTTAGTAACAAATTCATTTCATATCCCTAAGTTGAGCCTATTTTGCCCTTGATGGTATTTGATGAGTGATCTCTCCCAGTCCTTATCTTAACCCATGAACTCTTCGTTAAATTTTCTCTCCTCTGTCCAGCTGTGGAGGGGAGTGAGAGAGTGGCTTTTTGTGGCTGCCTGGCATCCAGCCAGCATCAACCCACTGCAGTCTTTTTTGCTGGAAAATGCAGGCAGTATTTTACTGTGGGCTAGGGAAATCTGTTTATCTCTTGCTAGGAGAGTTTAAATTCACCCACCAGCTACTATATATATACTTTCAAATGCCTCCTTTGTGTGTTCACATACCCTCCTAGTTATATAAAAAAGAAATCTGTTCCCACCACTATGCCTGAATTTTTAATACTCTGCTGTCTCAGTCTTGTTCCAGGGATAAGATCCTATTCAAACTTTTAATGCTTTTTCACCTGGAAGGATAACACAGGGTAAAACTCCTCCATCTACCAATTCTAGTACTGGAAGAATCATTAATTTATATCTCTGCTACACATTTATAGCATTTACCACAACAGGAAATCAGATTACTTCAGGTAGCAAAACTAGATAGATATACACTCTCACATTTTTGTCAGTTGATTTACTTCACTACACATTAAGGAATCTAGTAATGCCATGGAGACAACATAGTCATCCAGATAATCCATTACTACTGCACAGAATATAAAACCAGACTTCCCTCTGCAAAATTTTGTGCTTTACAAGAGAACCACCACCCCAACCAATAAACTAGGCAGTTTAACTGGTGATGTCTGCACAGGCACTATTTAAACCAACAAAGAAACCAAAAACCTTTCTGAAATCTTTTACGAGACGACGTCATTCACAAGTTGCTAAAAGAGAGATCTTCAGAAACAAACACACATTAAGCCACACGTATGTTTTTAGCAAACACAGGAAGCCTGGGCAGATACTACGCCTGATGACACTGAACGTTGGGGAAAGATGCCATGTGGTTATTTTCTGCCATGCTCTCTTTGACCCACAACCCAGCAGTTGGTTTCAGCAGTGCTGGTCATGTTCTGAACCACACAAACCATTTGCACAGCTTTTGGGATTTGACCCTGGTAAATTTATCTCACTCACTGAACATTTTTATTCTCTTTACGATTTTTACAAGCTCGTATCGTCTCATAGCTCTTTGACAGGATCTTTGGATTTTTCTAGCACATCCTTTCACAGAGACCCTTTGAATACTAAGTGCTTCCATTTCTACTCCCGAGGAAGCCAGCAAAAACTGCGATCATAGTGTTCAGTCTTATCCACGTGTCTTACACAGGTACCCAATGAAATCCGATTGTTACTATTGTAACATGATTCATATTCACATTGCATTCACATAGTTAAGTTTTTTCAGATGATTTTTCTTTTGGTCATAACCCCAGTTTCAGATTTTTCAGTGCACTGAAAGTAACTGCTTTCAAATTAACAGAACCCCACATGTATCTAAGAAATGTTTTGGGGGCTAAGTCTGACTTTTTCCCATGCCTTTCACATACTGGAAAAGGATTCTGATTTTTCTTACAGGATCATGATTTAAATTATTAGGATATAATTGTTCAATATTACCACTTTCAGCAATTCTGACTCAAAGAAACCATCATATCACATCTTTGCTATAATTATTTTTAAATTATAAGATATTTCAGGTAGCACTACCCATTCTATATTTGACTAACATTATTTCCAAAATAAGAGGATAGATGATTACTGTAGGATGCTGACCACTCAAAACTCACAGGAAATCAATGCAAGGTACAAAGATTCAAATACTACAAGGTCATTTGTGTCAGAAATAGTGTGGCCAGCTGGACCAAGGTAGCGATTGTCCCACTGTACTCGGCACTTGGTCTATTCCAACCTAAACTATTCAATTCTATTCTATCCTATCCTACTCTCTATTGCCTCTACCTTGTGAGTTATGATCTCTTAGAAGCAATCTAAACATATAATGACCTTAATTATACCAAAACATAAAACTGACAGGGAGCCAGGGTGAACTGCCATGAAATATGCAATCTGTGCATGGCTTCTTTTTGCAAGAAAAGTGCCAAGGACAATATTAAATGATAGAGGCTATTTGTTTGTGGTTTTTTTCTCAGAGCACTCAACATCCATGAGGGACATGAATCTGGTTTTCAGACAGCAGCAATTAAAAAAAAACAAAAAAAAAAACAAAACAAACCAAAAAAAAAAAAAACACTGGTAGCAAAGGCTACTTTGACAGTCTAAAGAATCCTTTTTCCATGTTCATGAGAAGAGACAATTATGTTACTGCTTGTGGCAGGAGCCTTTGAAAGGCAATGTTTTCTGCCAGAATTTTGATAAAAATCAGCATGAAACAAGTAACTTTAATGTGCTAACAACAGGTCTGTGAACAACACCAATCGTATCTTCACCTACAGTTTTGATTAACCACTTCATGAAAGACATTTTCCTCCTCTTGTGCCCAAACTTTCTTAACGTCTCCTTCTCCACTGTTTGTGCACACCCACGACATCATTAATTTATTGACATTATTCGTGGTCTTACAGTAACCAGATGGCCTCTACTGACTTTGAGGTTGATTATTTCTTAAGTGTAAGGAAAAATCTAATTAGATACAAACATACGTCAGTAACGAAGAGAATGACAAGCTGATTAGTAGTTATCTGAAGTTACAACAGCAGTTTCTTTCTAATGCGGTATTACATCTTCTTCTAATTTATTCAACTTTGTGAAGATGGTGTGTTATATGCTATCTAATTCAGGGAATTCAAATACTGGCATTCCCAAATAGTCTTCTGGCACTGGCAGCACTTGTTCTTGGACAACTGCCCTGAGGATCATTATGGTGTTTCAAAAAAAAAAAAAAATTAAAAAAATATATATTTTTATCATGCATGAAAGAATCGGCTGACCTGAAATGTGAGATTTTAAGATCAATTAAGCAACAAATTCTAGTTGTGTACTTCAACATGTCAAAAAATAAAACTGTATCAATTCTTGTAAAAAATGTTACTAATACATTTATTACCTGAGCCCATTTAATATTCACTACCTCAAGGAAAAAAGAAAATACTCTATGTTTACCTTGCACCTTGACTTACCTTGCAATCTTTAATAGTAATATGAACTTTCAAAATGCTATGCTGTAGCATGATCATCCTCCCCACCTTTGGAACGTTTGATTCACTCCTTATGCACAGACATGGGATGCAAACAGGAAATTTGCTGAGTCTGATTTGCAAAAAGGATGAGTGCCTCCAAGCAAGCAGGATTCAGTAAATTACATGGAGTCTGACAATTCTGAGAGTCAGGCCCATCTTCCCTAGTTGTTTTTTTCTCATTTCTTACATACTAGGAGAGGTACACCTACTCCTTGCTAGACTATCAGAAATATGTGAACATTTTGGTTTCACAGTCTTTATGAAAGTCTAAAGCTAAAATTACCGGTATCTTTAAAACATTTTTTAAAATACAAGCTATTTTGATATTTCCCTGCAGATATAAATTTACTTTTTCAATGCCTTATATCTACAAAAGAAGATGATCTCACAATAAAACACCAGTTTGAGCCAAGAGATGACATAGTACATATTTTATCTGCAGTACTGCATGGGGGGTGGTGTTACTCTTTCAAATAAAGGAAAGGGCAACAGATACAGACAGTGAAAAATGTGAATTTGAAAGAAGACTATATGCAAAAGCTACAGGAAGACTTGGGTGTATTTCCCACAACTACAACAGCATAAAGAGCCCTCAGGAAAGTCATCTGGGAAGCTACAAGTACACCAATTACTGTTTTCCATGTTTTAATCATCTGGCACCCAAGGGTACACCTGAGCAGAAAAAGAGACAAAAACACTGGTTGCATGTAAATTTTGGTACCAATAACTTGCCTTTCATCAAAAGCTACATGCCACAAACATTTCAACTTTTTCTACGGTTAAACTGTAACTCCTCCCATGCTTCTTGCAGAATGAAAGAGGTTAGGGAAGGGAATTTCCAATATACAGTGGGCTGACCCTCTAAAAGCAGCACACTTAACTGAACACCACAGTCAAAGAAATAAAAAAATAAATCTTGCAGTCTTCAGGAAGAAAAAAAATGAAACAATTCCTTCTGCTGGATTTATAGAACCCAGCACAACAGATTCTTTAAATGATCAGCACAAAGTGTTTCATACGGCCAAAACACAATCCGGTTTTTCAAATACTTCTTTCAAAATTGCAACCCAACAGTAAAATAACTACTGCTAAAAGTAATTTGTCAGTTCTACATGAGATGGAGGTCATGTAGGAGAAAAGAATGCAATAAAGAAACACGCAGAGCTGATTTTTTCCTGTAGTTTTAAAATAAATTAGCTGTCAAAGATATGCAGAATAACAAGAAATACTGACTAATTAAAAATATTCAAGTATGTGAACATGATTGCTGGGAAAATAATGCCAATAATTTACTGGCTAGTTAGCTCCTTAGAACAGCCAGCTTTGGACAGTTCTTGAAGTTGGGAATAAACTTTGTAGGTCTTGTATTAATTCATCATTCCATTCACTGCAAGTCAGTGACTGATGACGGTGCCAATGTTACAGAATAACATTCATTAATAATCAGCACTTTCAGATGAGAAACCCAAGCTCCACTTTTCTGAGCTTTTGGGTGCATTTCATATGCACACAAACACAGCAAATCAAACATGCCCTACAGATACAGACTGTAATTAATTTATTTTTTTTAAAACCAAGAATGGAAATCTGCACTCTCATGAGATTTGAGGTACCAGTGAGTTTACACAAAGACTGAAGAAACAACTCCTCCCAGCAGGACTTCCAAGATCTGCTGCTACACAGTTTAGGATCAAAACTCAAAAGCCTCAACTAGAACACCTTGAAGAACATACAGAGGCATCTACTTTCATGTGAGGAAAGACAGTTTAGGATATACCGCAAAGACTTAATGCTCAGGTCCTTAAATGAAAAATAAGGAAGAAAAATTCCTGAAAGTTCTGCCTGGATAGCAATGCTGACTGCTCAGATATAATACCCAAACATCAATTTATTTTTACTTGCGAGCCTTTGATCACAGTTTGAAAGTTCAGGATTGTTTTTTTGGGGTGGCTTTTTGTTTGGTTTGGTTTTTCTCTTTTAAGGAACAATAAAAATGGTAAATGTCTACTTCGTTTGTCACACTCAACCAAGGTCAAAAGTTCCCAATCCAGTGTCCCTTGGGACACTGAACATAAGCCCCTAGGCTGTATCAAGTGCAGCAGAGCCAAGGGAAAGGAGTACTCCCTTTCTTCAGCTATCATTAAACCACATGCAATTTTAGCCCCTCTCAGGAAAAGAAATATGTTGATAAACTTCAAAAAAATCCAGGCAAAGGTCCCAAAGACAGTGGAGGCTGAGGGACCAGGGCTCATTCAGCTCCAAGACAAGGCAGTTTTGTGGTCAGCTCACAGCAGCCTCCTGACCTAAGGGGAGGTTATAGAAAAGACAGCACCAGGCTCTTGACAAAGGTGTCTACTGAGATACAATGGCTAAAAATGGAAGTTGTGGGGATAAAAGAGATAAAGGGAAATAAATGAAATGAAATCCCAATGATTGTGAGATTAACTAAGCACTGGAAAAGGCTTTAGACCTCCATTCTCAGAGATTTTCAACACCCAATGGGAAAAAAGCCCTGAGCAATCACAGTTAAATTCAGTGTTGCATTGAGCTGGAGATGGGAGAGGAGATCTCTTGAGGTGCCTCCCAGCCTGGGATGCTGTGACGAGGGAAACAGAAAGACTGACCCATAATCACCCCAGAAACCTGGGGCAGGAGTTGGCAGGGGCGTGGCCAACCTCAACTGCCTCAAAAGAATGCCTGAGAAACTCGAAACAAACAACTATGGAATTACCTACAGGAGAACATTATTCTTTCTCTCCAAAACAGAAGCTCACTCCAGTGACTTGGCCACTCAATCTTTATGTTGTTGTCTTTTTCTAAACAACTGCTATATTCTCATTTCTGAGTATTTCAGCAATGCCTAATGTGCATTAATTATGCAGGCAGGATACTCTGGTAATGAGACCTTCTTTTTCCTTCTAGTTTGCAATATTGGGTAGCATTGGAACCATCTTGCTGCTATTCCATTCCAAGAGCAACAGGAAACAGCAAACTCCACAGGGGGAAGAAACAAACTGAACTCCCCCAAATACCATAACAGTAAATACAGGCAGGAAATAACCTGATATTCTCCTTCTCCAATTCTAGCAATTCCGACTGCTTCATTCTCTACTAATGAAGACTTGGGACTTTCTGCCATTTCCTTACTACTGCCAGTATGGCTCACCCAGCCACACCACCTACACCAAACTGTAGGAAACAAGATTTGTGTATTGCCTCTTTTCTTTGTTTCAACGTGGACTTCTCTAAAGGGAGGGGTGAACTTAAATTTTTAGACCTGATTTCTACCCTCCAAAGAGCAAGGGGGATTGTCTTATACCCTCAGTCTGTCTACGTGCTATGATAAAAACCTAGGCATCAGGAGAGCCTTACTGAGGCTGGCAGAAGTTGACAGCGGCTTATTTCACATAAAGTTATTGTATCTCTAAGCAATTTATGCCTAAAATCACTGTGGTACAATGAACTGCAAGGAATATTTTTTAAACACACGTAAAAATGAATGTGTTTACTTATGCTTTCAGCAAATTAACAAGGAAAATATTTGTCAAGGTCTTCAAACAGCTGTGAAGCTTTACATGCAGATGGCAATGAAAAGCTGTAGGAAACAGGCCATGTTTATGTACACCAATAGCACCATGATGGAGTTCATCAAAAAACAAACAGTTCAATAAAAACAAATGGCTAACAAGTTAAACACTACAAGGTTAGAGAACACAAAACAACGAAGTCTATATACATGTTTATAAGAAGCAGCGTAGTGAAAATCAAGAATCATAGAGATTCCAGTTGAAACATATTTTCACAAATAGACACAGTGTCACACTGGTTTGTTGGGGAGATGTTGCCCAGTTATACTGTGGAATGATGGAAGAAAGTCATGAACTTTATTATCTTTACCAGATGCTTTGTTTTTAAGAACATAGCAAAGACACTTTATTCAAAGCAAATTTTTAAAAAGCTGGTTATTAATTTCTTTTCAATTTTGAGAAAACAAGCTATAGAAGTGGTGTGTTTTGTTTACATAGCACTATACTGCAAATAACACATCTCACATTTAGCTAACAAACAAGAGATTTGGGTCATACTTCACAGATATTTATTCTCCAAATTAGAGTTATTTGGCATGTTAAATGTCGAGACAAGAAAGAAGGAGGAGAAGGAGGAAGAAGAAGAATAAAAATGACTGCATAGCTTTTATAACTGATTGTATAGTTATCACAACAGAATTTCTTTGGTCAACAGCACTACAACCTGAAGAATACAATTTTATTATTCAGCATTCAGAAAAGGCACAAATATTTCTCTGTGACTTTCAATACAGAAATATACAATTACTGCCCTCAAAGAAAATGTCGATGCTGTCAATGACTCATGCAAAACAAAATAAAATAATTACAATTCTATGCTTGCAGCTGGAAGAGCCCTTCAAAATTCTACATGCACCAGAAAGTCTGGTCTCTGACAATGTTTTGAAGGGCTAAAACACGTAGTTTCTTTTAACTTGTTGTTTTGTATAAGTGTATTTAAGTACGTAACAGTGTCAAAAACCCAGCGTTAATAAGGAATGTAATAGGGCAGAGTTTTAAATTCTAAGCACAGAGTGAAGGAGCAATGAATTGAAACACATTTTTGAATACTGCTGTAAACAATATTGTCATTGATGACAACATGATCTAATATTTATTTATGGTTGTAAAATTTTTCTACATATATCAGAATTTGTGGAGACAAATTTTCCTCACTTTCCTTTGGCTTATGAATTAATCTATTCTCAGTGACCAGGAAACTGTAATTCTGAAAGATGTTGTAAAAAGTCACAGGTATAAGTAGGGAAGAAAAGCACAACACAAACAGATGTAGCCTCTATGCAACCATTTTGCATGTTCCAGACATTTCCCAATATATGATAATATAATAAAATGAAATTCAGAGTAAGCATCACTGTACTTGTTTGCTATATTTCCTTGACAAGCAAATCAACATTGTCAGAGATGCATAAGGGTGTAATCAACATCATGTTTTACAGCTAGAGATTTATCAATTTGAATAAAGGCCTACCATCAAACCGCAAAACTGGGGGTTACACTGGCTACCTGGTATGTTTCACTGATCATTCCTTTCCAAGCCTTTGCAACCTCAATCTGCACTTAAAAAAAGCTAAACTAAAGTTAATATATACATGCAACCTGAAATACATGTCTGCTCGCAAATGAGTTTAGTGTTCCTCAAATTACCTCGGGGCTAATTTTTTTAATAGCACATCTTTTAAGCAAAGAAAAGAAAAAAACAACATACAGTTTATTGAGTGGCATTAGCACAACGAGGAAAAAGACAGCACTTGTTCTTGTTTGGCATCTCTAACCACATAGTGTTTGGCACACCTCAGCACAACAGGAGTCCAGAACACACCCTCTTAACTGTTCAGGAAATCATTTCCAGTCACCTATGCAACTTCCGATCAAGGTACAGAACTGGTCCCCTCTTGAATATCACTTGGTACTTCAGTTTTAACTTATGGTTCTGTCAAGCTATCTTAACTAATTAGTGGCTTGGAAACAGTAGACAGAGTATGTAATGTCTGCCCATGCTTTAAAAAATTTTGTCCAAAAGGGAGTGATTAGTGTATCCCTCACAAGCACACAGTCACTTTTATTTTCTTTTTAAAACACCTTCCAAACTAAAGACTACCTGAATGAATTCAGAGAAGAGCTACACTGCACTGTCTATACAAGTTGTAAAGGTATCCTGTCCTGAAACTTCTTTTTTATGGGGAAGGCAGATTTACATAATCCTCATCCCTTTCTCTTCAAGACTGGACAATTGATAGGAAATTCAAAGCTGTTAATTTCTACAGTTAATCTTAATGGTTGATTTTATGCTTGCAAATGTTATTCTAAAGTGTTAGAGTAAATAGAACACTACACTGTTGTTGATTTAAGTGATTATACATACCTTCTCCCATCCAAAAGACTATTTACTAAGGCAACAAATTCAAAATGAATTAAAAAGCACTCCTTTTTATTCATGGTGGAATTCACCCATGGAATTCATTGCCACAGGATATTATGAAAGCTAACACTGCAGCTCAGAATTAATGATATAAAAGAAATTAAAATACAGAACAGCAACCTTAATGTGACATTCAGGTTTTACAACTGCCTGCTTAATATAGGAAATAGACAGGTAAGACCCTCAGGAAAAGAGAAGTGCATTAATACAACCACATCCTGAACATAATGCATCAAGGGATATAATTTAACAAACACACCAAAACAGCTGATTTATCTGACAAAATAACTCCCAGTCTACCAGTTTCCCTTAGTAAAAGAATGAGAAGGCTCCCTCACTCATATTCCTGGCAGCAAAAACTGCACTTTCTCTGAAAACTTCTTATCTACATGCTATCAGCTTCTGACTTGCTTAGTTTCAGAGACCTCTCAAGATGACAGATTGAAGATCTGTGATCACCACTAAAGTAATGCTCCAGAAAATTTTTACCCTAGAAAACAAATCTGGATTGATTTAGTTACAAACATTGATCAATCTGCTGCATTGTACAGGAAAAAAAATTATATGGCCTCTTACTAGCAAATCATATTTCAAGTATCTTTAGAACTGCCTAAAGATATTAGAAAGGCTAGTACAATCTACTGACTATGCAGACTTTTTCACTAATTAGAAATTGCTAACTTCATTCTTCACATTGGAAACTAAACAGTCAGAGTGCTACAGTCTAACACGTGAAAGTAGTTACTGATGTACCTGAAGTGAAACATTATCCTCAAAAAAAGACAGCACAGTTTCACAATGGCTATCATCTTAAAGTGAAAACACATGTAAAGAAGAAAATGTGGAATGTAAGCATTCAGCAGCTTTATGCACTTGTAGAAAAGATTTTACTGTTCTGAAGGAGCACATAATCTGGTGTCCCTTTCAGATACAATCCTTTGGATTTCCTTCCAAGAGTCCTTTTAGCAACACCAGCCACTCTGAAGTTGTTCAGCTTTTGCCAGCACTTGCAAGTCTGCTACTCCCACAAACGTGTTGATAAAGAGGTAACACAAAATTATTTTATTGTTTAAGTGGTTAAAATTGTTCAGCTCTGTCCCCCTGCCTCTTGTGTATCAGTTGTTTTTTCCTGCATCTTTGGACTTTTAGCAAATACCTGAAATGAAAAGGCACCATAGCTACACATATACAGGCGCAATAATAGTATCATTCTCTTCCCTGATCTCCATCAGAAACATCCACCAAAAAAAAAGAGTTATCACCAAATACACACAGGTCTGTCACTTCATGTTTTGATTTGACGGCTCTGATTAAAAAAAAAAAAAAGTATCAAAAACCAAAATATGGCTCAGCGTTGTACCTGCAATTTAGAAGACAGGGAATTTCACACATGACATGAGCAGGACACGCATGACATGGTCATTTGCATGAGCTCCAGCACAACAAATAAAGGATTCAAATGCTTTCCAGTTCTGACAGTGACCAGGCAAACTGTCCACCTTCTTCAAGTAACTCTTGCTAGCCAGCTGTGTCCCACTGATTTCCACTCCCACATTCAACACCATCTGTGGAACAAGTTATCCACCAGGTAAGCCCTAACCCTTGCAAACTTATGGGGTCTGGTTTTAGCTCATCTTAGCAATTAAGTGGATTCAAACGGCTTGACAGGATGGTTAGGATAAATAAGTAGAGAAGGTAAGAACTTACAGAGAGAAGTTTTATTCCTATTTTTTTGTGGGATTCATCTTTAAGTGGTTTTCCAGCCTAAGCTCTAGGGAAGAAGCAGAGGCAGCCAACCCGAGATAGGTGTTACACTAGAGAGAGGGAGCAGTACTTGCAGCAGACTGCTGCCTCCCCACTCACCCAAAAACTCTTTCCTCTGGATCTCAGTTGACCCTAGGTGGAAGCCACAGGGACTGCAATGACATTTTGTGCACAAGAACACCTAACCCTGTGCCTACAAGCCTGGAAAATGTTGCTCCTGCATGGCTATGTATATATTGTGCCCGCTTGACACCTTTCAGCTGCTGCCACTGAACAAGGCAAAACCTCCTGTAATCAAAGAAGCCAGGTAAAATAATTTAAATCTTTTGAATGGGGAAGGAAAGCTTCCATTTTAGCTGGTTTAAGATCTCTTGTGCAAACTGATACCCAAGTTAACTTTTTTTTCAGCATGCTACCCACTAATGGTTCCTAAACTTTTTGTTGCTGTGACTAATACCTTTATGAGTGTTCTGGGACAAAAGCAGAGTGTTAGAATGTAATGGGAGGTCTATGGGAATTTTTATCATGCTGTTCTCTGTCATTCTCTTGATACATCATAATAAATATTCCCCATTGTCACCATTAGGACAAAAAAACCCCACCAGTCTGATCTTTGCCTTCTTTTCAGCAACTGACCAATTTTAGAGCATAATAAGCATAACTTTCCACATCTACAGGAAGTTTATTTCAACTTTAAAAATATGTCGAAGTTTTCTGATATGTATGTATACATTGTCACATGCAATGCCATTACACGAACTGCCCTCTAGTCCGAACAGTCCTGCATCACAACTTGCTGTGTCATCACCATGACACCACCTGCAGAGACAGGCACATAGCAGTCATTCAGTCACCTGAAAACTGCAGCAAAATTTTGTATTCTATGATCATTTCTTGAACGGCCACCTCCAGGGAAATCAATGAAAAGCACAAAATAAATAATAATCCGAGCACAGTGTGGTTCACTGCCTCCACAGGCTTGCCTTAGTATTGCAGTTGTCCAATTTATTCTTTCTATAGGAAACGCGAGTAGCGATAATTCAAAGCAGCAAACACATAGGGAGGTATCGGATTCTGAAATACCCTTCAAACATGTAATTTAAGAAGCAGTTTAGTATGCCGTAATGTAGTAATTCAGGTATTTCCCCCTCAAAATTTTCATCAGTATTTGTTAATTTGGGGATAAAAGATCACCCAAGCATCCTGGAATCTATCTTTTCCTTCCAAGGCAGAATACAGACCTCACTCCCACTGAGGCACTTCCAGCAGGTATTTTTGAAAATACTGTAATGATTTAAGAAATATTCTAGGTAACATATTGTTCATATCCTGAAGAGATGGTAATTCTGATTCATTCAGTATCATTCTCATGAGTACTAGTTGCTGAAAGGAGAAATAAGATGAAGAAAATTAATTCCTGCTATTTACCAGGAGTTTAACTATTTGGCCCAAAGAAAGTCAGGAAAATTTCCAAATAATATCTGAAATCTGTCACCAAAAATATTCTAAACTATTTTCTTTTTACCCACCATAGCTTACAAAACAGTGATACCAGCACTCAAACCCTCGGAAAACCCCAAGCTTTCTAGAAGCTTCTACAGCTCTTAATTCATTAGGGTCAAAATTCAAGAGTTCAGAAAGCAAGTGTAACTTCTGGGAAGCACTTGGCCCAGGCAACTACCTCACTGAAGCCCATTTGCTGATAACACACAATCCACCAGCATCAGTCAAAACCCAGAGAAAGCCGTCCTCTGGAAAAATGTCCTAAGCATTTTTCTTTCCCTGCACCTCATTTGAAAACAACCCTGGTTTGCTTAAGAGAAAACTAATGAATTGTGTGTGAAGTAAAACAATTGGAAGCAGTATAATTAAAAACTGTTATCAAGTAAGCCAGCTTTGTGGTTCAAGTCTCTATAAACCAAAGAAAGCAATTACCAAAAGATTGCTCTGATGCCTTACTTCTACACAAAAAATCACTTATTGCATTTTTCAAGTACATATGAGTAACAAAAAAAGACAGGTTCACACCAAGGCACAAGCAGTAAAAGACAAAATACAAAAAGCCCACTTTCCACCACCTGTGCCAAAAGCTCCCTCTCCTCTATTTGGTTATTTGTTTTTTCAGCACTGTACTACTATCGTACAGAAAAAATATCACATTGTAGTAATCACACTAAAAAAAAAAAATATACAATAAAGTACCCACCTCTCTCGGTCTTACTACAGAACACACCACTTTATCTGCAATAAGTTTCACATTACTCTAAGTTACTATTTAAACTCCAGGATCACATTGGACTGAACGTAAGATTTTTATCATGAAAATAACATGACAGGATCAACCATAAAGTCATAAGCCTACAATCAGCTTTTCAATCTCCAAAGCCTTTCATTTTGTGCATGTTAAATTTCCTGTCTTCATTAGACACTCAAGATGCATCATTCTTGAGCTCTAAATGGAAACATCTAGGCTTACCTGCACAAGATCAGACTCTTCAGTGCTACAGATCTGATCCTAAAAGTTCTTACAAGGAATTGTGTTTTCTCAGTTACATGGTGCATGATCAGTGCTTGGAAAGTATTTCATCCCAGCAAACTGACATTTTCTCATAAATGCAAACTAGCACCAGTATTTATTTTAAAAGTACGTAAACTTAAGATATTTAAGGTATTAAGACTTAAAACATTAACCATTTTAACAGTATTTAAAGAATCCGTTTTCAGCTTAGCAGATGTGTTATTTTTAATGAGTTTGCCACAGCTGTCATTGCCCTCCACACACCTGGTCAGGGCTCTCCAACTTACTCGTTACTTTCTAGTCTTAGAAATACAAAAGCAAATTATACCATGATAAGAAATTGTAGCATTGAGCATTTTAAAATCACAAACAATGGATTCTGAACCAAAAGAATTTGGTTCTGTCTTTTCACCCTTTTGGCAGTGCCAGACACATTCACTGCCCAGACAGGGGCAGGAGACACAAGAGCATCAGTCTCGCAGTGAGTCCTTGTGGCAGCTTTTCAGCTGCGGATGTAACCTCACCGTAAGTCATACAAAAAAACCATCACTCTAAAAAGCCTTTTCCAGAAGCCCATGAAACACTTCCTTGATGCTTTGGAAAGGAAGAGAGCACTGTCTCAGGGACGGCTCAGGGATAACTCAGGTGCAGACGTAAGATAAGTGTGAGAGTGAAGCAGGCTGAGCTATGTTTCACCCTAGTGAGAGCTCTGCTAAGAGCTTGTAAAGGGAGAAAAAAACACCTACAGACACAGTAAACTAAGGTAAGAGAAAAGCAGTTTGTCCATTTACCTCTCTCAAATCCAACTGAACAAGATCACTGGGTCCAAACCCAGAAGTTCCGCAGTGGGATTTCTTTTTCATACTCAAAATGGGAAGTGCTTCTTTCAGGTTTTATATTTCGATTAATCCTCAGATGAGTAAGATTTATGAGCATAAGCAATTCATGACAACATCAGTTCTCATCTGTGGAGGTATTACTGCAATGCGAAAGTACTTCTTCATTACTAAATATCGGGAATATGGACAACAAAACCATTTCATCTGAACTTGTTTTGATATAGAAAGAGTTTGGCAAGAGCCAGGTTGAGTACCTGACAGAACAACACCCCTCCTATATTAATACCACAGCAAGATATTGTATTATTAGAGTGATACTAAAAAAATTAACCTAAACACCATATTGTTTCTAGAATCCTTTCTTCTCCCCATTTGTCTTTCCAGTAAATTCATCCTCACACTTTAATAATCTTTCACCAATTTGAAGAAAATGTGGGGCTCAGCTGATTCCAAGGAGGGAGTTAGCTCTATGACTAATGCTGGCATTGAAAGACCTGCCTAGCACCCCCATCCCTCGGCTTTGAGGGCATCCTATCACCTGCCCCATGCGTTACCACCCAGCTCCTCCACACACAGAGTCCCTGCACACCGGCCACCAAGGCACAGACACCTGCTTGCACAGGGACAGCCTTAAAGCCCCTCATCTGCTGCCATGGAGCAGTGCAACTGTGCCCTTCCCAGCGCCAGGGGCGGCCACCCAAGCCCAGGGCTGGGCACCTGCGGGGAGGCCGCGGGCTCTGGAAGGAGCAGAAAGCGGGTGCAGATACCGGTGATGGTCTTAAAAGCTGCCTCTATCTCACCCTTCATACAACCGCGCGAACAGCACCCACCACACGGCCGCGGGCAAAGCGACGGCGGAAAAGTGCGTTTTCACTGTCAGGCCGTGAGAGCAGCAGGGCTGCACCCCGCGAGGCACCAGGGAGCGCCCTGCGGCCCGCATGCCTCCGGCGGGGCTGCGGGTGGGATCCGCGTCCTCCTTCCCGGAGGAGAAGTCGGAGGCAGGGGAGGGCACCTGGAAGCAGAGTGTGGGGCAGCTCCCGGGCGGGGTGGAGGGAAAGACGATGCAATAGAGAGGCGCTGGCCGGGACGCCGTGGGGTTAGTAAAGGGCAAAGCCCCGGGAAAGATGCGTGTTTCGGGGGCCGCTGGGCAGCCGGGTGCTGGAAGGACGGCGAGGCCGCATGAAGAGTGGGAGTCGCTCCTGGCAGCCCCGGCGTTCGGGGCCCGCTCCCTGCGGCCGGGAAGGGGCTGGCGGCGGCCCGGGACCAGCCCGGGAGCGTACCCGCAAGGTACGGCTGGCACCGCTCCTCCGCCCGCGGAGGATGCGCGACGCGGTGCTGACCATGGGCAGGCTTCTCTCCGCGCTGTGCCATTCCAGGACCCCTTTCCCCAGCCCTCCACCGCCCCGGCGGGCATCAGCCCCGGCCAAGCTGCCTTCCACAACCGCGGCGATGAGGCCACCCCGTTGTCCTGCGATCTGACGGGCAATCGGGACTTTGATTCAGAGTTTTTTCCAGTTGTGCGGAGGGCATGGATTAATATGAACATATTCACCCGTGGCTGGATACCGCTGTACTCCATCCAAAAGTAATTAGTTTCTTGGATGGCCGCCTGATAAATACGCGATTTAATAAACTGAAATTTCTCTCTCTCAAAGTAAGGAAAATATACCTCCTGAAAACCTCCGTAAATTTGAGAACTGCTCCTTCTGAAAGACGCTCGCTCTTCCCTCTACGAAGTACCCCCGAAACTCTAACACGGCGGCTGAACCAGCCTGCCTGGAGGGCAAGCCCTGAATCCTCCTCTCTCCCACGCCTTGCCCGAGGGTGCGGGACTCGGGAACCAGCGGCAGCGGTTCCGAGCGAAAAGCCGCGGAGCCCCGCACGCCGGAGCGGCGGCGGCGAACAGGGAGAGCCGCGCCACACACATGCGAGCCCCGCACCCCCGGTGGGCACCAACGGCGGCAAAAATTAATAACAACAACAAACATATAAGAGATTAGGGGCGAGTTACGAAGTTTAAAGTTTCTTGGACAAAACAGCGGACCGGGGGAGATCCCACGAGGAAGGAGAGCGGAGCATCCCCCGAGCCGCCGGCCCCGGAGGGCAGCGACGGCGGTCCCGCGGCCCC
>VXBQ01006556.1:718356-737754 GCA_013400175.1 Phainopepla nitens
CCGGGCACCCACGGAGGGAGCGAGGGAGGGAAGGAGGGAGGGAGGGACGTACCGGCAGTCAAGCACACGGGCAGGAGCAGCCGGAAGGTGAGCCCGCACACCACCTCGCTGGCCATCGCGGCGGGCGGGGGTCGCGGCCGGCCGGCCGGAGAGCCGTCCCTCTCTGCGCGCCACCGCCGCTCCTAGGGCCGCCCGTGAGCGGAGCCGCCGCGGCGGCGGAGCATCGCCCGTCCCCTGCTCGCCTNAGGAGTGTTAACAAATTTATTTTTTCTTCACTTTTTTTTTTAATTTTTGGGGTTTTTTTTGTTTAAATTTTTGTTGTTAGCGGGTTGGGTTTTTTTTCTTGATCGGGGAGCGGTTTTCTCTAATCTGTTCACTTCCCGCCCCTCCTCCTCCTCCCCCCTGTCCCTTCCCCCTCCCCTTTCAGCAGCACATTTAGGTCCACAAGAAAATTGTCGCTTGGAAAAAAAATAGATCTCCGGTGGCTGGAATGTATTTGACTTTTCTGGAAAGCTTTTTACCCTTTAAAATACGGTGCTGGTTAGAAAATGCTGTGGGTTTAAAGGGATCGCTTCAAGGCCCAGCTGGTGTGTCCCTGTGCGTGTACTGAATGAACCTCACAGGCAGGGTTGAAATAATGATGCTGTAAAATAGAAATTTATTAATGTTGCTATCAAGGCAGGTAAATATGTGTTTCATTTTTTGCAACGTATTGCAATCCCTCATACTTAATGAGGGACGTTTAAATTGAACACCCTCTTCCTGGGGGCAGTGCTTTAGGTAACTTCACTCCAATGCAAGATCTGGGGTAAGAGAAAGCAGAAGCAGTGACACTGCGGTCCTTCACATAATTTGTCAGCCCTTCCTCCTGGTGAAGGACCTCATCCAGTCTTACTTCAAATGCAAAGGGTCCTAGCTTTTGCTCTTGAAGTCTTGTTTGACTGTTTTGGGTTTTTTTACTCTTATAATTACTTAAGCATATTTTGCTTTCCCGTGCTTTCTAAAACAAAGTATTTTCATATCCTTCTTGCAGAGAAAAAATGATTGCAAACATGAACATGACTCCCAGGAAAATAAAAAGGGTCTTTTAAAAAAAAAATTAAAACTATGCATTTGGGGGGTTCAAATGACAAGTATTGAGCCATGCAGACATCTGACTTTTGTTTTATGAATAATGGCAATTATTCGGATATTCAAATATTACGTAACAAGCTAATAGAACCTGATACAAGTATATTTGGGAAGTAAAGAACCCTAGACTTACATATGTGAAAATGCTCAGGAAAGCTAAGAAAAATCAGCTACAGACAGTAATTCCAGGTGCCTAATGAGTCTGATAAAAGGAACCCTATCACCAGAGCCTAAGCCTCCTCTGAGGAGGTACAGTCAGCTCACAAGCAGTGCATGGAGTTAAATGTAACCTCTGTCTGTCTTAACAGAGATTGTAAGGAAGCTCCGTGCCAGCAGGATGAATGCCACGCCTCGGTGTCAGGGCACTGCCTGTGGAGGTTCCTCCCTCCCTCCCTCCCCACACTCAGGCCCAGCGTGGCTCACCCACACATCTGGGCCATGAACCAAGCCTGGATACGTGATTCTCAATCTCCTGGCACAGGTTTCTGTGCACGTCAGTCTTTGTGAACACACCTAGTGATGGTGTCTGTAGGTGGCAGAACACTAGGATCAGCAAGTACTTAATCTGTGTCTGAGCAGCCTGTGGTAAAGTCAATCCCAGCGTTGTTTTAAGACCACGGGATCCATCTCAAAAATTTTAAGTTCCCAAGGAAGCTCTCCTTGCTTTAGAGGCTACAAAGCAGCAGTTAATAATAGTCTCTGTGTGTAGGATACATGCACAGCTGAAACATTCTGTGCACTTTGGCAACACGTTTTCAGATATTGATCCGGTTTTTTGCTGTGTTTTGTTTTCTTGTTTTTGTTTTTGTTTTGAGTTTTTCAAATTCACTAAAGCAAGGATGAAGTATTTATTAGCTTTATAGTACTGTTACCAATTCCTTATTTCAGAAAGCATTGTTTTTATGCTAGTGTTTGGGAAATAATTAGCCAGTTGCCAATACTTACCATTCACACTGTATGAAAAGAGGAGTTTAAATAAACATATTGCGTGGCTCCATATATTTTACCACACTGTTCATCTACTGCAAAATCTGTGCAGCCGCAGTGCCACCTTTTGGCTAAAATGTCTTTCGTGTAAGTAACTACATCTCTTTCCCACAACTGCTGAGAGTTAACTGTTTGCATACACAGAATTTTGAGAGAACAACAAAACACCCGTCGTCCAACCACACACCTCTGGAGTGGTAAAAAGTATAAAGAAATACAGGAAGCCTTACCAACAATTGTGTACGCCTTCTGTAGCTCCACTGTTGACAGAAACAATAAATGCATTAACTTGAAAATTGGAGAAGCACTTTAGCCAGCATGGAAGCAATAAAGCACAGGACTGACTGATTAAAGTATAGAAAGAGAAACTGAATTAATGGGGAAAGTGTCTGTTGGATTAAGTGTACCTAACAGAGAACAATGATTAGAAATAGGCCAGAAGCTGATTTAGCTAGTGCCATTTAGTAGTTTTAACAGTTTTCTTCAAGAGACATAAAAGTAATTTGAATATAAAGCAAGAGGTTTGCTTCTTCCCTAAGGGCATACAACTTACTGAAATCACACTGTGGGCCACACAGTTTTCCTCTTTCCCTCTGCAAACCCCAGGATATTGCCAGACTGTGTGAGTCCTTCAGCATCCAGTAAATGTGCTAGCAGTGGTTGTAGCTGTCTCATCACCTACCAGCATTTCTGTCCCTTACTTTCAGCTACCAGGATCTCAGCCCCACAGGTGTGTAACACGCATCTTAGTCAAAAATATTTTAGCTCTGGGGAGGTTGATGAAGCCTTAGTAAAGAGCGGGAAGAAGATCTTACTTTTATAAAATAACAAACCTCAGACATGAAAAGATGTGCTCTACCTCATCTTGTAACTTTCTCTGTAGTGACAGCTTGGGGGTTTTTTTTGAAAAACATTGTTCCCACTCCATCCAATAGTCAAAATCAGTGGCAGTGAATAGCATCAGAGGCCAAGAGAGCTACTGGGGGAAAAAAAACCCAGAATGTATTGTGTCACCAATTTCATTAGGTAGAATATAATAATTTAGAATTGGTGGTATTGAGCTGACTGTCCAATACTGTGCTGTTCAGAAAAACAGCTTCTTATTGCCTGAGCTTTCTTGTTTGTTTGGCTGTTTGAATCATGAACTCACGCCTTTGTTCCAACAGTCAGAGACTCTGAACAATATAACAAGGGCTTGACTATGGATACATGCACATACGTATATATTATGTGATCACACAATCCATACAGTTGGCGAGCTCCATAAATGAGTGCTAAACTAGCTGAAAAAATAAAACTCCTCTATACAAAGAGGCAGCAAGGCATTAAGTTCCACTGAGAGTCAGGAGAAGTTACTGAAGCCTTTTCAGGGCAGTCACTGCTGTACAGTGCTGGTTTATATTTGTTATTCTTACAATATGAGAGTCCTGCTTTGGGGACCTGTGGGGAAGGAAATGGCTTTAACATTTGCAGTGATGATTAACTAGCGTGTTATGTCTCTTGATCCATGCTCCCTAAGAATACATGAAAACATCCTGCTCCTCATACCTATTCTCCTCCTGCTCAGTCCTGTCAGCAGCTGGGGAACAGCCTGCAGTGGCTCACCAGGAGTCAAGCAGTTCAGTTTTTAAGCTTAGTTCACATTCAGCTCTGATTAAAGCTGTTATTGTTCACTTCCAGCATGAAGTTCAGTTAAACTTCAAAATAATATTCAAGTTCAGTTCTGGTTCAAGAAAAGTTAAAAAAAATAGTTCAAACTGATTTTTGGTTCAGAGTAAGTCTAACTCTCCAGTACCAGCAGCAGTCAGTAACTATTTTATCTTCTTAAATTATGAGCTTGTCTTGCCTTACAATAAGGAAATTCATTCCACTCAAATGTATGCTGAGTAGGCATCCTTAGAAATGTATAGCTGCCTCAGCAGAGCAGGAAAGTTTCTTAGGAGCCTCCAAATTTCTTCCATGCTTGATTTATCTTCTGTTCATTAATCCACAATTTCACCACTCATTTCAGATGAATTAGGACTGGGCACAGGGTGTGCAGAATCTTTCTAAAATCAGATGCATTACCAAAAGTCTGATTTTTTTTTTTTTGCTTCCTAGCCTTTGTTAGTGTTCACAACTCATGTCACAGAGTCTGTCTAGAACCTCCATCTTGCTCAGTAAATACCTATTTATAGAAACTTGCCAATTGCTGGCCTTGTCCTGATGGGTTTTACAATCTGAACAATTAGGAAGCATCAAAATGTTACTATCTTTACCTGAGAATAACGAAAAACCCCACAGGAGAGATCCGTCATGTACTTGAGCAGCTCGGGTTTCATTGCACTTTGTAGGACATCAAACCTGGCAGAATCCAACTGCTGTCTCAAAACATCACTGACTGTTGATGCAATTACAGAGGAAATCTGCTCCTGACTACTGCACACTTCCACACAGATCAGAAGTTAATCATTAGGACCAGCATTCATTTTTGATTGTTGAGGGAAATGGCACTGTCTAGTGCAGGGGACTGACAAAACAGAGCTGGTCACTGAATGGATGGAAACCAAACACATCCCCAAGCTCCTCCGGCATTACTGTGTGCCTGCATCAGTAACACAAGAAAGCTCTTCCATACCCATTAAAAAGAAAGGATAGAGAAGGTGGAAGCTAGTGGGATCTTCACACAGAGCTGTGACATTATCTACCTGTGAATTTACTCGTATCGAGAGTAAATTTTAGCAATTATACATGAATTGTGTTGGCTCCTTTCAAATCAAGTAAGCTTCAGCAGGTGAGCCACTGTTTTGTTTGCTTGCAAGTTTCTTTTCTTGGTGGAATAAGAAATATAGGATAGCTTCAACAGTTCAGGATTATTAGTACTTTAAATACTTTCCTGATTAGATTATCACATTTCTGTGATTGCTGAGGCAAATTTTGCCTGGGAATTTTAAGCACCACAACTCAGTAGTGATAAAAAAAGAAAAAAAAGAAAAAGAAAAATCATTCTAATTCAGCATGCAGTTTACCTGCTTGCATGTAATCATATTATATATTGCAAGAATTTTTGAAAAGATTGTGCAGAATCTGAAAAGGTTGTTCAATAAACAATGAACCATGAATTTTCCCCTGCATGTTCAGAGTCCAAGCATGAGCAGACTGTCAAATAACAAACAGGCATGTCACATAATTAAAACCGTCTAGTAAAAGAGCAGAGCTTGTCAAGAGTATTTTTCAGTCTTGAAAAAACCACAAGTAATAAATTTCCTACTCGTCACTGAAAAAGAATTAACCATTTAGAATATCTGTTTAATACATTTACATTTCAAGCATATTTTAAAGAAAATTTTTAAACAAGCTGGAACAATGCCATGAAATATAATTTTTCCTGGTGATGCTCTGTAGTCAATATCATTGATTTGACTACGGATAATTACAACACGATCGTAGAGTGCGTGATGAAATTAAGTGGTTCCAAGACACTCCTGCCCAGATTGTTGTAAACACAGAGCTATGCAACAGATCTGAGCTAGCTGGAATTAAAACATGAAACATTCATCTGGACTCCTTTGGAAATGGCTGTCAGTGATGCTCTGCTGTGGTGGGGATGTGATTAGCAGCTGGCAGAGATCTGGGCCTTTGCATCACAGAAGCACCATCGCAATTTACACTTCTGCTGGCGGCATCAAGTGCAGAGCAAAGAGAAATGAGGCTGAGCAGATCCCAAAGCATGCTGGACCAAAACCAGAATTCTCTGTGGAGCAGTATAACAGTAAAATAATAGATTTATTACCCAAGTGTAAGAGCAGACATCACTTCACACACCTGTGCTTCAGCCAGAACTCCTTCCTCCAGCTGAGCCTACGCAATCAAGGAAACCACTAACTCCTGGAGGGCCTGAGCTCAGATCCAGTTTAGGCTGACTGTGACTGAAATGCATCATTCCTGAAAGCTGGGCAAAGGGCAGGCATGCCCTAAAAACACTCTTCTTCCCTCATGTGGGATTCGTGGGCGGGGAGCACTCCATTCTAGTAAGACAATGAAATGCATTTAGTCTGACTTTTCTTCTCAGTATCCCCTTGTCTTCCACCACATCCCTCCCTGCCTTTCTGCAGAGCCTACTATTGCAACACCTGCTCTTCTGCAAGGGCTGGAGAAGCACAACCTGTCTTTTTGCTTCCCTTAAATGGACACTGAAAAACTCCTTATAAAATCTGTATGTGTTGTTACCATGCCTTAGGCAGCCTCAGGCGGATCTGTGATGTAAGGAAGCAGATGGAAGTTTCAGGTTGGAAAGGGAAGTGGCTCCAACAGGGCTCTGCTAGGAAAGCTGCTGGCGTGCCTTAGCTCAGTCACCTGATGGGTGAGCAGACACACAGTCCTTCACCTCTCCCCTTTTCTCATTTTTCCCGTCCCTCCAGGATAAACTCCTTGAGAGAAGCCCTTAGCAACTAAAGGATAAACTTGGCTGGGAGAAGATGGACAAAATGAGGAAGAGAAGGGAAGGAAATGAATTTATGTTCACACACACATGTGTGTTTCATCCGTGTCTTGGGTAGGAAAGAGGGAGTCGAGAAGCAGGAGAGGAAGTCAGCTGATGAATGGCTCCAGGCTAAGGAGAGAATTACCTGGCGGGGTTGCTCCATGCAGCAGTATACATTTAAAAATAATTTTTTAAAACTAAGTGGTTTGGATAGAGATATCTGTCCCCAGAGCAACCAACAATGGAAAACCAAGCAACAATAATTTTCCATTCCAATGACCAGTGCTATAATTAGATAATAATGCTAGAAATTTAGTCCACTTTGAGGTGAAACAGGAAAGTCATTCATGCTGCCTGACAGCTAAAGAAAAAAAAAAAAATCCCTGTTAATTCATTTACAGGGACTGTTTCTGCGGTCAGACAGATATTTCTTTAGTAGTGAAAATTCAGCAGCTCCAAATAATTACTGCTGAACTAAGGAGAGAGCTTCATGCTGAGCTCTCAAACATCATGTGACACCAAGGATCAGACACCCTGCACACATCACTGGTGACCTGGACAACAGGCATGGACTGTAAACTCTCCTCTAAGCCAAGGAGTCAAAGCTGGCAAAGGACAAGCACATTGACCACTGTGAGAAAACCTGGAATACCACTGCTTGTAACACATCTGTTTCATGGCACAAGAGGACAAGTTTGTCTTAAAAAAACACTGCCTTCATTTTTAAGAGGAAGAACACCACTGGAAAAAGCATACAAAACTTACAGAGCACATAACTGGAGTCACAGGATGGAATCCTAATTAATATTTTTGTTCAAAAAAAGCTCAATTTTAATTCTTCAATCAGATCCCAGTTTGATTCAGAATTGCATTATAGACTACAAAATACTAATTAAAAAACCCTCCAAATAACCTAAATATCATTTTCTCTCTAAGATGCAAAGGAATCACTTCAAGTTGTGCCACGGGAGGTTTGGATTGCATAACAGGACAAATTTCTTCACTGAAAGGGTTGTCAAGCACTGGAACAAGCTGCCCAGGGAAGTGATTGAGTCACCATCCCTCGAGGTATTTCAATAATGTGTAGATGTGGCACTGAGGGACGTGGCTAATGATAGACTTGGCAGTGCTGGATTAGTCATTGGACTTAATGATTCAAAGATATTTTCCAGCCTAAATGATTTTGTGATTCTGTGATTGTGCATGTTCCTATGGTCTGGGGTACAAACAGAGATTTGTGTGTGAAATTACTGCAGGCATGTGAACATGGAAAATATTTCGGATCCCACATAAGTATTGCCAAACCTGTTCAATAAATAAATTTTAAAAAGCCAGACAAACAAACAAAAAAGCCTACCAAAACAAAAACACCAAACAGAATTATAGATGCAGACCTACTTTTTTGGTAGTTAGTGAGGTTCCTTTCACTGCTTCTGAGTCTTTTGGATTGTTATCCAGAGATTAAAAATTTTCTATTTGCATTATAGAGAGAAAATAAACAAAAAGTTTTGAAATTCATTCTGGGAATAGATCCTTTCAGCTACATATTGAGGAGTTGTACCTACCCTGGTAGTTCTATTATGTTTTCCCATTAATTCTGTATTTTTCTAATTGAATTTCTGCACTTAAAATTACTAAAATCTATCTGAAAATCAGAAAGTAGTAACTAAACACAGTGTTGAATCTGCCCAGAAACGAAAAGGAAATGCATGTGTTAACATGGCAAGTGGATTCAATTTCTGAGTAGGTTTATTATTCACAGGGTCAAGTCAATCTCCAAAGAAGGACAATGAGCTCCACAGGATCAGATCCAAATGCTGATGTGTAGCTGTCTGACATTGAGGGATTCATAAACCAATTTCTTGGGTTTGTGTTTTTTTGTTTTGGTTTGGTTTTGGTTTTTTTTGTTCTACAGAGAGATGTACTGGGATTCAGGTAATTTGTGTGTGAAAGATTCATGAGGCATCCACCTGCAAGTGGCACAAAACAGGTGAAGCAAGCACAGGTTGTTGCATCTTTTCTACTCCTACAAGGCTCAAGTAGGTGGCTCCTAGCCCTCAAACACACACATAGTACCAGTAGCAAGGTCAAATAATCTGCAGCACTACACTTTCTCAAGTGATTCTGCTGCTGCACAAACTTCTGTTCTCGTGGTGACTTGTTTGATAGCTGAAGTGGACATATATAAAGATTAGGTCTGTGATATGTTTTACATACATGGATATTTTCACCACTCAACTTGGGAGCCTAGTCTTCCAATAAAGTTAAGAGAGAGCTGCAGGCACCTCCAGAGGGCAATCCAGAGCTCCTGTTTTAAGAGTGCTGAATTTTCCTCTGAAGGTACTCAGCTCTCCCTCCACTAACTCCTAGCAAGACTAGAGGGTTGGTAGTGAGTCCATTCCTTGTTCACCTGCCCATTACAAGCCCTTATGGGCACTAGGGACAAAAGGGCAGCAGGATGCCAGAAGTGCCTGGCTGCTGTGCACAGTAGCATTCTTTGCAATGAGGTCACGAGTCTACAGCCCAAGATACCTGACATTGGGCTGAGTAAACAAGCCCTTTGCATCCTTACCTCTCCTCGGTCAACTGGAAAGAGAAATTAGCAGGGTAAGGGATTGGCTGAATGGATGCAGACAGAGAGTTGTGGTCAATGGCTCTATGTTCAGGTGGAGGCAGGTGACAAGTGGTGCCCCTCAGGGCTCTGTCCTGGGACAAGTGCTCCTCAATATCTTCATCAATGCCATAAACAGTGGGATTAAGTGCACCCTTAGCAGGTTTGCAGATGTCACCAAGCAAAGTGGTGCAGTTGGCTCAATAGAAGGACAGGATGACATCCAAGGGGACCAAGCTTGTGAAGTGGGCCCACGGGAATCTCGTCATGAAGTTGAACAAGTCCAAGTGCAAGGTCCTGCATCTGGGTAGGGGAAATCCCAGACATGAACACAGACTAGGAGAGGAACTCACAGAGAGTAGCCCTGACAAGAAGCCCTTGGGGATTCTGGTGGATGGAAAGCTGGAAAGCACTCACAGCCCGAAGTGCACTCCTGGGCTGCTTCAAAAGCAGTGTGGGCAGAGAGAGCATTGAGGGAGGAAATTCTGCCCTGTACTCACCTCTGGTGAGACCCCGCTTCAGCTGCTGTGTCCAGCTCTAGGGCTTCCAGCACATGAATGGCGTGGATTTGTTACGGATCCAGGGGAGGGACATGAAGAGGGATGGAGCACCTCTCCTATGCAGACAGGCTGGAAGAGCTGGAGTTGTTCAGCCTGGAGAAGAAGAGGCTCTGGGAAGACCTCATTTTGACCCTCCAGTACCTTAAGAAGGCTTGTCAAAAAGGAGGGAGAGGGACTTTTTATACAGGCAAATAGTGACAGGACAAGGGACAATGGTTTTAAATTAAAGGAGGGTGGGTTTAGATTAGATGTTAGGAATGAATGCTTTACTTAGAGGACAATAGGCAGTGGAACAGGTTGCCCAGAGAAGTTGTGGGTGTTTCATCCCTGGAAATGTTAAAGGCCAGGCTGGACAGAGCCCTGAGAAACCTGATCTAGTGAGTGGTATCCCTGCCCATGGTAGGGGGGTTGGAACTAGACCATCTTTAAGGACTGTTCCAATTCAGGCCATTCTGTGATTGTATGATAAAAATGAAACAGTAGAGGGCAACAGGTTTTGATCAGCCCACAGCTACAAACACAGTTTCGTTTGGACATTTAGGGAATTCTTGAATTTTGAAGAAACTGTCTTATAATGAAAAATTAAGTGGCATAACATTATCCAAGTGTGTATTTCACCTGGGCAACCACAAAGTTAACTGTCTATTTTTTGGAAAATTCTGCATGGACTTTCCGAAAATCACAAATGGTCAACATCTCACTAGTAAACCTCATCATGTAACTTGCATTCTTCTCACTTCTTCTGCATGTTCAGGAAAATCCTGAACAGTTGTGAAAAGAACAGTTTGGTTTTTTTTTTAATATCAGTTGCAATACTCTTGTGTTTTTTGTACAAGTTTCCTCCAGAAGAGTGGCAAAGGCAATTTTAAAAATAAAAGTTCTGTTTACTGTAAAACAAGGACTAGAAAAGACAAAAGAGAAAAGTCAGAGGGAGAAAAGACATATTTTTAGTATGTTTTTAAAAATTAAATTTTTCTATTGTCATTATATGATGTATTTTTATTTTGATACAGAGGAACATAGTTAAGCAGAATGCTAAACTTTACATTTTATCACCTTATCCAAGGTGATAAAAACAAGTTAGCTTTTGTAGTTAAGAGACAGAAAAGAGTAACCCAGACCACCACTGTCACTACTCCCCTTGAACATCAAAGCACAGGTAACCAGGTATGGTAACCAAGACAAGACTGGATGTAGGCTTTGGCCTAAACCCAAGATTGGTGCCTCTAGAAATACAGTGAAATACCTGATTCAAATATTCTGAGCACAGGTCAAGAATGAGGTGCTTCAAACGTCATGGAAATTTGAGGCAGAGCTGAGCTTTATCATTCTAGGGACAAGACAGGGAGATCTCCTTTTTGCCCTTCCCTTGCTTCCTCCTCTCCGTTGTGTTTACAAGTATACCTGGGAAGGGAAAAATCTTTTCCCTTCTTTCATGTCTTCTATCTGTTTGTAAAATACCCACATATATAACAAATAATAATAACTTTGCAGTGGTTGTCTCCCAGGTTGTTTTTCTCTCACTATTTCCCAAACTCATTTTAAGTGACTTCTGCTTATTTGCAAACCGAGCAGAGAGCTAAAACCTACGGAGGAGGATAGGAGCTCTTTGGCTGGGATCAAATATTTTATTAAACATATGATGCATGTCTCTTTGCAGATGAAAACAGACTAGATAAGAGGAATGACCTTGAGTTTTTCATTAGAGAAATGTTTTCCCTTACCCTCTCCTGTCTTTGCTTTGTTTTGAAGCTTCTTTTTTGCAATAAAAGCTTGCACAAAGACAGTAATCAAATGGTTTTTACAGTTTTTAAACCACTATTGCGGGGGAAGCGACAAAAAAGTATGTGTAAAGTAGTCTAAAAATAGGAAGTGAAGCCTCCATGAACCATGGTCGTTTTATACTTTCTTTGCATACAGGCCGGAGTATTTAGTAAAGCACAAGTTTCTAAGTTAATGCAGAGCTTCTAGGTGCCAGCATTCACTGTTACCTGAGCATAAGAAAGGCACAAGCAGTGTCCTCAAGGCTCAGAACCAATTTTTAGAACCAAATTGTTGTCTAATGAACAAAGAGGGGCAGAAATAGTAATGGTCCTTTTGAGTGTCTGTGTGAAATATGTGTCACCTTGGAGGCATCCCATAGCTAGGAGATGTACACACCATCCATGACCTCTGTAGTCACACAGCCTGTTCAAAAGGAGAGGACAGGGTTTACACCAGTTTGCCCTCTTCTCTCCTTCCTACTTGTCTCATGCACCCAGTCACAGATCTCCAACCCAAAATGCAGGTGCCAACCATTGAGACACAAGGGTAGCATGTTTGAAGGGGTGGTGTCTTTACAACAAAGTTCAAATCCTAAACAAAGAGTTTAGTGCTGCTGTGTCTCTCCTGGATGAGCTGCTGGGATAAGGCTGAAAAGCTGCTAATTTGACATACTGGCTGTGGCTGGGATAGAGTTAATTTTCTTCACAGTAGCTGGTATGGGGCCATGTTTTGGATTTGTGAGGAAAACAGTGTTGGTCATTCAGGGATGTTTTTGTTATTCCTGAGCAGTGCTTGCATAGAGTCAAAGCCTGTACTGCCTCTCACGCCACCCCACCTGTGAGAAGGCTGAGGGTGTGCGAGAAGTTAGGAGAGGACACAGCCAGGACAACTGACCCAGCTGGCCACAGGGACATTCCATACCATACGGCAGCATGCACAGCATATAGAGCTGGGGGAAGGAGGAGGAAGAGGTGTTTGTCTTCCCAAGTTACCATTAGGTGTGATGGAGCCCTGCTGTCCTGGAGATGGCTGAACACCTGCCCGCCCATAAGATATGGTGAATAAATTCCTCATTTTCCTTCGCTTGTGTGCACAGTTTTGCTTTACCTTTAAACTGTCTCCCCAACCTGTGGGATAAAGACACTCACTTTTACCCATCCAATTCTCTCATGCATCCCGCCGAGGGAGAATAAGTAGGCATCAGGAGAGTACTTCATTGCCAGCTGGGTTTAAACCACGGCACATAATCAACAGTCACACTGTAAAGGCCATGCTCAGACTAGAGCTGCTGGATCCAGTGTTACAGGAACACTTACATTTATATTCTTGATGCACTTATATTCAGAGACCATCCAGTCAAGATCACAAGACAGAAATGGTTTAGCCTTGACATCATTGGCAATTCTAAAATTGAAAAGGGTTTGTTGTTTTTCTCTGTCCCTTAGAGAATTATGCTCAATATTTTCAAGGAACTGTCATTTCCTGTAAAATAATGTTTATGGTGGCAGGCTCTCAGTCTTTCTGGTAATTTTTTTCAGAACATTATTATTTATTGTAGCTGTTCTTTGTTCTCTGTTTTTTTCTTTTTTCTGGCTTTCAGCAGGACTGCCCCATGCCTTTCCAAACTGTGGAGATTTTACAGTAGAGTGGCTCACAGTAATTTCAATCTATTTAAAAGAATGCTGAAAATGCCATCAAAATTTGGTGCCCACTTGAAGGAGATGGTAAAATGAACATCAGAGGAAGAGGATGTCCATGTCTGCATTTTCTCATTCAAATGCACTCGGCAACTCCATGCAACAGCCATGTTTGTTTAAATCAACACAATCTGGGAAACCACACTAGCTGCCTTTCAGTTTGCTGCTTTTCCTTAGATCTCTCAATAGCTGCCCCGCATCCTGATCACCATGAGGTCCATACAGGTGGGTGGTGTTCAACCACATGCATTCACCATGAAAAATTATATAAGTGGGATGCTGAAGACCTTGGCATGACATAATACAATCCTATTACTAAGCCGTTCAGTTCCACCTCTACCTCAAATCTTCTGGATAAATCTGCTGTCCAGTTGTAAGCAGAAGGCAATCACATAGTATCAGAATTTAGACCTAGATCTAACTTTTCCTGAAGGAACTTATCTCAGTATGCTGCCCAGTTAAACCTGAACAGAAATCAATCACAAATGTGCTTCTGACAATAGGAAGCTGCCTCAGCATTTTCAAATCTTCTAGGCTGCAAAAGCAAAATTATTTTCTCCATTCACAGTCCTTGTTAGCAATGCACTTTCCATTGGCTGCAGAGAACTGTAAGAATTGCTTAGTGGCAAAACATGTGCAATTGGCAATGGAGTTTGTGGTCACTAAAAGGAAATCCCATGACAACAATGACTTCAGGGAACAGGTTATGGCTCAAAGACATGAAAAGAAAGGAATGAAAGTCTGAAGTTCTATGCCTTCCCCAGGAGACAAATTGTCCACCAAAAGCATACTGTGACTAGTGACCTACTGGGGCTGAGACTCTAAGTGCATTGGGTCATGAAAGGTGCTGACAGCATCTCCTCAGAATGTGGAGTTAGGAGGAATATAGGCATAATATTCTGCTAAGTTTTTACTAGGAAACGTGGAGACAGCAGGCAGTGTTCTCCCACTTCCCCTCTGCTCTCTCTCACAGACACTTCCTTTGTCTGACCAGCTGGGTTATTAACAGAATATTGTTTTTCATTCCACTTCTCCTCCCTTTGGGCTTTCTATACTTCTGGTCACAGAGAAGAAGGTAAATAAACCTTTTTAATTACAGTCTGTCAGAATTTTTCCACACTCACCCAATCTATTAATTTTTTGTACTTCAAATTTGTTTTTAACCCACTTCCCTTACACTTAGCCTTTTTCAGTTTGTATCTGAATGTACCAATAGAAAAAAGCACAACCCTTTCCCTGCAGAAATCCAAAAACAGTTCTTGCAAGACTAATTTTGTGACAACATCAATTTTTCCCTTTGTGTAGAAGCTCTAATGCTTCTATAGACCTGAGAAATGGTCCAAAAGGGAAGATACTTAACATTACCTTCCAGCTGTGCAAAATATTGCAGATTTCACATCAGAGAACCAAATGCTCGGATTCCTTGTCAGATGACTTTCACAGATATATAAGAATATATTTCTTACTTTCCAAACGGACTTTAAATGTAACTAAGTTTAAAGAGTTGGTACTCCACAGACCAAACTCTCACTACAGAGGGAAAATACAGTTGGGTATATTAGCTTCCAGACTAGCATTACTTTAGCTTTTTGAGCTAGGTTGAATTGGTGCTGAAACATGTACTTCTGTATGACTCTAGGAAAACTACTATTCTAGCCTTGAGGCATCTTAAGGCATGGAGTCAACTGACATAAAAGAGTACAAAGACCATTTCTGTGCTCAATAAGAAAAGAATTCCTTATTTGTAAGCACTGTGGCTCTGATACAAGGAAGATCAAACAGTAGCTCATTACTTGGCCCTATTCTACCAGACGCTCATCCCTAGCTCTTCCACCCTTATCCATGGAGACCCAGGACTCTGGATTCCCTCTTCAGGCATATAAAAAGAAAATCCTGGGCTATGACACTTGAAAATTCACTTTTCTGAACCCTTCTCCATGAAAACAGAGCAAGTAGCAAAGACAAGTCACTTCCAAATGGAGATAGCCAGCGGTTTACTGTCATCAACTCACACAGACAAGTCTTGACACCGAGAGAAGAATGTTTTTTGTGCTAGCAAAGTCTTGGAGAATGAGAAATGTAACATATTTTTCAGCAGTGTGAAAGGATAGCTTTTTTCCTTTCAAAAAGAATTTGCAACCTTCTTGTAAAACTCTAAGAATATATGTATGCAATGTTGAAATATTGCTCCTGTATGTATACACATATATAGTAATAGTCTGAGAAAGTGATAACCTCTCCAGGGATTTTTGAATTCACCTTATGAAATGAGAGCTTATTGCTGCCAGCAGTGAGCAGGCCAACTATATTATGACTGCATTCAGATTCAGACTATTTCATGGTCCATTCCTCCCTCCCTACCTCCCTCCCTTTCTCCAAAGAGGTAGTTCAGCTACAGAGCCAAGGACACCTCCTTGCTGCAGAAGCTCACTTTCAAAGACACTCTTAGACAGATTCTGCTCCTACCTTCCTGCTAGCACTCATTCCTGTATCCAACAAAATGCTGCTAAAAGCAGGAAGCAATGGAGGCTGAAAGTACCACCCTCTACACTCCTCCCTTCCTCTATATGCCTGTCCCTGCTTCCCAAATGCCTCAGAGAGGAAGGACAGATGCAGATCTAGGGACTGCAATGCTTTTTAGTAACGACTTGTGAGACTGCTTTAGTTTCCCTGCCCAGAGATGCCTGGAAGAGTTGTCTCACCATGAGTTTGAATCCTGTTTCAGCCTGTGGTTATGAGTGAGTTGTTTCTACCTGACCCTCCTGCTGTCCCTCTCCAGCCTGGAGAAAGCAATCTGTGGGGGTGGGGATCTCTGTTCTCAGCCTGAGCCTCAGCCCTGCTGCACCTTTCAAAGCCTTTGCAGAAAGGAGCTAAGAGACAGACAATCACAGGCTGTTTCCTCTGGTGTTCAAAAGCCTGCACTGGACAAGGAAAAAGATTGGTGAGATCAAGGTACTTGATTCAAGTCAAAATGAACTGATGAGACACAGATTTAACAAAATGTACAGCAGACATGAGCTCTTGATTTCCCTGTCCTGATATAGAAGCCTTCATTTTACTGCTGCTTGTGTTACCATCCTTAATCACGATGCCTGGTGATCACATACTTAATCACATACTCTGGTAAGAGTTGGTGTAGTGGCTGGAGGGGACCCAACAGAAGTGATGGGGTGCCTGAGCACTCACTGTTTCCTTTACCAGCAGCTGTTATACAGCAGCTATGGACTCACCTGCAAGGGAGCTTTCTGAAATTGACAATAACAGAGCAGAAACCAGCATAGATGTGGCAGCAAGAAGCAGGGCCAGAGTTGCCAATAAAACATCACTAATTCCCAGATATTGCCTCAAACATCACATGGGTAACACCAGTCATCCTAGTTCAGAGACAAGCCTGAAACATCTCAGAGTGGCATCCAAGAAATCTTTTTAAGATGAAAACTGCACCCTTCTTCTTAAAGCCTCCTTGACTTCTCCAAGGCATTAGGTATCTGCCATAACCATCATGGGCAGGCAGCACTGTTGTCATTGAGAACATTATTAATTAGGTTATTATTGTTCCTATTGGAGCAGACTGTAGAAGACTCACTGAATTTTTGACTTGAGATCCAGTCTTTTGGTGGAGGAGAAGAATGGCATTGAATAAAAATATCTTGGAAATGAACTGGCTAGAAAAGGAGAACATTTTGGGAGGCAGGGAGTAGCTCATGCTCAGAGTTTGATTCTCCCCCTCCGCTGCATGCTTTGAGTGCACAGTCTGCCTGGTTAGGAATGAAATGCCTCCTCTGTCAGGCAGTTTGAGGGAAATCCAACTCATAGTCTGGCATTTCCAGGGTAAGAAGGCTGCAAGAGACCTTCTGCTACTTGAGTCCAATTTTAGAACAGAGGCACTGCTCCCCGTCAGCATCACCAGGACGCTTTTGGATTGTCAGTAGGCAGGGTGATAAAACAGACAAACACCTTGCTGCACTGACACACATGAATTTCCATGGTCAGCAAAAGATCCTATTTTGAGGAATGTTGACAATTAACTATCAACTCCTTTATGCTGGACCATCACCTGAAAGCAGATTTTAAAAGTAAACCAGGCATTATGGGGACTCAGCTGTCATAATTTGCTAATATGTAAAAAACTCCTGCATGCAAAGCAAATTGGAGACTGTTATTCTTCCTTTTCACATTTTTATATCCTCAAGTGAACAATAAAACCTAAATAACAGGTAAAATTTTAGAACAAAAAAAACCAACAAAAACTACAACCAAAAAAAAAAAAAGGAAAGGAAGCTGGCCTCATGTCCTATTTTATCTGGATCTTTCCAGAGGAAATGCTATAAATTGCACATGTTGCTATATAAGTATTCTATCAGTGACCATTGAAAATCAGCCCTAAAGAGACAAATTAGTCTACTGCATGCACTTCTTTGCTGTAAGTATATGTATATGTTCTTAATTTATTTTCTTCATTATTATCAAATCCAATAATGTTAAACCCTCAGGCATTAAGGTGAAAGCCACAAATGAGAATGGTGAGAGGAGGAAGAAATCCTAAAGTGCCAAACTGAATGAGTGTAAGCTGCCAGGCAGTACCCCTGACGGGCAGTTCCCAAAAAAAAAAAAATGCTAGCTCTTGGCAGTGGTGAGACTTAACATGAAATATGCTCTTGCACCTTAGAGATGCTGGATTAAAGAAGAAGCTGGGGAGTCTGACTGGCCTGTCAAGACTGGTGGCTAGAAAGGAGATAAAACAGAAATAGAAAGAGACAAGAAAAGGTCTCTCATCTCTCCTTGGGGCTGTTCTGTGCAGTTTTTAGCCAGCACTGAATAACTAATTCTCAAAACCAGATCTTCTGGGAACTCCAGTGCCTGGCTCTCAGCAGTACTTCTAGGCAAAGATTCAGCAGATGCTTACCTTGGGGAATCTGTTTTCCTAATGTGCATGGAAGCACCCAGGATACATCCATCCAGGTATCCTATAGCACTACACGATTCTGTGCTAATAGTTGCTAAGTAGGGAAATCTGCCTTCACTAAGCTGCACAGGGTTATAACAAAATAACACTTAAGGTCTGCATGATGCAGCTGCTGTAGCAATTTGTGATCATATTTGGCTGTTCTCATGTCTTATCTTAAAAATGAGAAACTTTCCTGGATCTACTCGCAGGGTGCAGACAGCCTGATGTGATCGTGTCTAAGGGAAAAATATGCACTCTTTCAACATTATAAAGGCCTTCAGTTATCCCAGTTATCAGACTGAATCAATATGGATTAAGGACTGCCATCCCACTCAGCCAGTGCAGAAGCACACACTAACCACATCCCTGCAAGATAACTTTGGTGCCATGTCGTTGAAGCTTATATCATACTTAGAGCACTTTGCATCCTGAAATTCCCCAACTCTAGCTTCTCTTTTGAACTCACAAGTTGCAACTGAAACCAACAAAAAGCTCTATTAAACATTATCCTTACCTAATTGAATATATTAGTTGTATATAGCAATTACCTTCTCCTTTTTACAGTATAGTAAAGCACTTATGGTATAATAAAATCTACCACACAGTGCTCAACAGCCCAGTGTGTTGAGCAATTCAGTTTTTAGTGCTTCATGTAGGTTAGGAATTGATTTTAATTGCCTGGCATAAATCACACAGTCCTACTGTAGAGACCCTTATTATTTCACAGACAGGGCTGGTTTTAATCCTGTATATTCATGGGGAATAAGAGGGAAGCAGAACGGAAAGAAAATCACATTTCAGAAGTTTACTTCGAGGAAGAGAGATTTGTTCTGAATTCAATGAAAATTTAAGCAATGCTCTGTACATGTCATGAGTACAATAGTAAAGAAAACTTTGTACATCACCACTAAACCTCAGGCACTGCAACTGTTTCATGAAGTAAACCTTGACAAACTATGTGAGACTTACAAAGAGAATTTGCAGTACAGATGGAAATTTATTTTGCCTACACGACTGTCTTTCACTCTCTTCCTAACATATCCAGAAATAATATCTCCATGTATTTTGCATGTATGTTTGGATTTACAATTCATGTGAGAGGGAAGCACTCTCTCATAAAGTTTGGATCCCATTTGTAGGTTTTCTGTTCCAACACAGCTGAGTCATTTGTCTTAGTAAGAACAAGTAAAACAAAAACTCAACCTAAAACTAAGTGAAACACATCCTGCATTAAAAAA
>VXBQ01006556.1:737802-785775 GCA_013400175.1 Phainopepla nitens
AAAAAAAAAAAAAAGAGCAGCTGAACATTTCTATTTAAGAGTGAAATTAGTGAAATTAAAGTGGAAATGATCTGCACATGAACATGATTGTAAGCCATCATCTAATTAGCACACTGATGGTGATACCATTTTTTGTCTATACTACACAATAATTCCTGGGGACATATGGACATTACAAAAAAGAGATTTGCACCTTGTATCTTTAAACACCTAGATCACAAATACAGGACTAATGAATACTGATTTACCTTTTTGTGCAAATATCAGCCCTGAACACTCAGCGTCTGCAGTATTAAAGCAAGTCCCCTTGGCATTGCAGCATTCTGATGTATCTATGCCATCTGTATGAGGAAAAAGCAGAAGATGAGCACTCAGATACTACAGAGAGTTGTTCAATGTTAGAGTCAAAAGCAATATTTATGGTGATAGAAAGAGATATGTTTGATTTAGTTACAAGACTTTAAATCTTCAAAGTTATACTTCAAGGCTCAAAGAGAGTTTTTTTATGCAGAGAGAAGAAACATCATTCATTTAAAAAATCTGAAACAATTTGCAAAGCAAACTGAAAAATCATTTACCTCTCATTAATCTCATTAATATACCCCTTCTGAAAATGTTTAATTATTGCTTTCAGCATTTTCAAAGACCTTTTAAATTCATTATTGGACCATCAGCTGCATATTTCTCAAATCTGGACAGGCTAGATCATCATTTGTGGAACCAATTTATACAAGGGCAAGTTAACCACCACATGCAAACTGGCTTTTAAAGTTCACAGTGCTATTATAAAGGTCATGGTGATACTTAGTGAAAATTGAATCATGCAGAAGTCGATACAAAAAGACATATTGTCTTCCTTCAATAAGGAGCTTTAATGCTATGCCAGTTTACTTACCATCAAACTCTGCAAAGTCAGCAAGCTAATAAAGAATTTAGGATTTATGGGCCCTTTAATTCAGCACAGAAAAAATAGTTAGAAAGTGACAGACTAATAGGCCAATTATCTGAGGAATATTTTGTTTATTTGGCAGAAATTACAAGGAGATGCATAATAAAAATACCTTCAGTAACCAATTTACTCCTACATTAAAATAAACTCATTCACGACTACTGTGCTACAGAAAGTACCATTAAAATGTTCAAGGTTCTTTCCTGATGCCAAACAAAAACTCTTAACCAAGGCAATATACAATATTAATATTGTTTTATGGTCAATTTATGTCTAGACACAAGCAATAAGAGGTGGAAGAATACTACAGAAATTGCAGCTTTTATGCAGGAAACAGGAACAAAGCCCCAAAGGATTGTATCCACATTTGTCTTACTCCAGATTTAGAAATTATTATTTTTTCCGTATTAGGTATGGGTCTAAAATATTAGCTGTTTTCTTTGCATGAATGAACTCTGGAGAGGGAATAGTCTGACAGTTTTTTATTAAAAAATACTTAAATAAAATTTTGCTTTTTTTATTTAGCTGACATAACCTAACTGCACTGTGCTTCATACCGGCTAACAAATGGACTTCATGAAACTAACCACAAGTGTCCACAGACTCTGACTAATGACACAATGTAAAAGACCACAAACATCACATACTTTAGAAGTTTAAGTTATGATGAAAATTAAAGAAATGCAAGCCAGTGTATTTATAAAGCAATCAAAATAGTAGTATCCCCTTATTTTGTGATTTCACAAGCCTTGCATGAGATGTGAAAGAAAGTTTAAGCCCTGTTTTTTCATTTGGGGTACTTTATAAAGAGCATTTTTGCATTAATAAGCATAGGAAGGCATTATATTTCCAGTATGAAACAAAATAATAAAATGCCAATGTATAGTTCACATATAATTAATCCTATACATTATCTCCTCTGAGTACTGACTTAACTAAAAATAAAATAGATAAGGAGGTACTAACTGCACAAGTTCCTTACTAGGTCATGGGAAAAAATGTTGTTAGAGAACAATATTCTCAGGATTTTCTGAAATTACTAGAGTCTCTGAATGTCCTAATTTAGGTCATCACTATTTAGGCATAAGGATCTTCATTGTTAGAAAATGGGCTATTCCATTTCTAAAATCAAGTTTCTTCAAGATACAAGAAACTGAACTTTGGGAAATTAAGACACACATATCACTTGCAAAGGCCTTGGCTGGAATTTTAGCTTGAGTTGGGAAAGAAAGAAAAAAACTATGAAGTAATTTCTGTGGCCACTGTGTAACCTTTGGACTTCTTTAGACCTAGCTTCTTCCTATGTACAAGATTCCAGGAAACCAAGATATTTTGTTCTTAACAGATAACAGTAAATTCTTATTAAAGAGTTACTTGTTTTCCTCCATGAACACAGATTTTGGCTCAGTTGCTGAGACATGGTTGCCAGTGCTATCTTGTCCAGTTGGTGCTCCTAGAACTGTCAGCCTCAAGAACAGTGTTTGCTTAAAGGAAATATAAATCAAAATAAAATACAAGCCTAAAGAAAATGGTAATATTAAATTTGTCTGATTTTTACAGTGGAATTTTCCACTTACCAAAGAAAATTCCAGCAGACAGAGAACTACACAATGTCAGAGTTTTGTTTTTTCATTTGTGTTTAATGGAAAAGATTAAAGGAATTATTCTTGTGGTAGATGAATCAAACTATCCTTTTATTGAAATACAATTGCAGGTATAATGTACAGCAAATCTGACTGCTAAAGTGATCCCACACTAAAGCAGAGGTTTGATAGCTTTCTCTCCTGCTTGTATGAGTTTGCAGTGAAGTAATTTTTTTACGAGGCACCAGAGACACACTTTACTATTCTACAAGATGCTTTGTAGGTGGGACAAATCATTTATGGATTTTTATTTCTCACAATGGCAGTCTTCTTACTGTCCATAGATCAGAGAATCATGTCGAAAGGAACTTATGGAGATCATCTAGTCCAACTCACAGGATCAGGACTGGACCTGATAATGGATCATCACCTGTTAAAGTCTTTTTATCTCAACCCACGAGTTTTCTCCCTTTGACCATTATGATTCTCTCCCCCATCCCACCAGGGAAGAGGGAGTGAGCATTTATGTAGGGCTTAGTTGCCAGATGGAGTTAAACCAAGATAGAAATTCATGGGCCAGCACATGGGCATAGAAATGAAAGCAATTATCTTGAGAACTCATAGAAATTCAGTGGAATGAGTTGGAAAAATTCCTCAATTTATGCAGAACCCTCCTGCTGTAATACTATCAATTGTGTATCGTGTCTTCCTTTGTCTTCCTTTTCCCTTAGCAAAATCCATGATTATGGTATTCGACAAATAACTTAGTAATGTGGTGATTCACAAATACAGATAGAATCATCAATCCTTTTTGAAAAAAGTTTCATAAGAGTTAAATCTTTTAGTAGTATCACTCAGGGGTGCTGAGTGATTTTCTAGAATAAGTTTATATAGTCATCAGTGAGGGGGAATGGGAAACAGGGCTGATATATGCAGCTTCAGTGCACCAAAACTTTAAATAAACACACTCTTTGGTAAGCTCCAGTGCTATAAAGGGCCCTCTACCTAGCACAGAAGGAATGTAGGTACTTTTATGATGAATGACTGAAAAAAATGCAATTGTGAAGTAAAGGATCTAGAAGGGGGAGACAGATAAAGCAATACCTCTCACCAGTGCACTTTTACCTGCAAACACTTAATGAAGTGAGTGGAATCCATGGGTGAATGAATTTTAAGTTTATTTCCTCAGAGAAATAAACTTAAAATACAGAACTGTTCAATGAAATAATCCCAAGTGTGTCACATGAGAACTTTTTCAAGGACTGCGGGTGCTTTCATAAAATAAGTGTGCAACAATTAAAAACCAGCAGAAATGAGGACGGAAAAAGAGAAAATGCCTTACAGTAGCAGTTTTAAAGGTCTTTTCATTTCAGTTTCAAGGCAGGTAGTTGTGCTTTTGCCTGGAGATAGGTGAAAGCAGAGCTCAGCTCTGCAAGTGCGTGCTGAGGGAGCACAGCCGTTGTCACCATGGGTGCTTTGGAGGCAGGGGAGCTGCATGACCGCTGCCAGACTAGAGCGGCCCTCAGCAATGCAACTACTGTCATGGCCAGAAACCAGGCAGGATCTTGGCAAGTTTCCCCATGTTGTTTCCCCACGCTACTCTGTCTTAAGTGCCTCGTATGAAAGGGGTATTTTTTACCAGGGAAAGACCGACTCTGCCCATGTGCCTGATGAACTCGCAATTCCTTCAAAGAGGCTGTTGACACAGCTGCCAATTAACGCCATTTGTGATGTACACAAATGACTACAGAGTCTTTGCACACGCCAAACAGCACGTGGACTTTCATTCATTACTGCCATAGGTTAAATTTAACCCGGTGACAGAGAACAGATGTGAGGGGTCCTTTAATCTTGAGCTTTTCCATCCAGTCCTGGAAGTATTTCCAGGGATTTTTCTGAGGGCTATAGACCCAGTTTACACTGCATAAAAAAACCATCAAGGTCATCAAAGGCCTGTGCTTTGACAGTGTCCAAGCAAAAGCCACTCTTTCCTGAGCACCTTTGACAAAACCTTCATCCAAATCCAAACCTTGAGGTATTATTCTGCCACACAGAAGCAGAAGGAAGACTGGCAGTGTCCATATCTCTGCACTGATAAGCCCCTCCCCAGGATGAGAGGAACATAATTACACAGAGACCACAGGAGCCTTTGTTATTTTTGTGTGAGTCACCAGGAGACAAAGGAAAAGGAGATTGATCTTCCATCCTACTGAAATGCATATGGCAGTGGCAGGCAGGACTAGTTTCTTCCACTGTTCCCACCTCAGAAGACCCAAATCCTTCTAGGAGGCTACTGTCACATTCCCAGTTGATCCATGAGCACAGAACTTTTACAGCCATGTTCTGGAGATGCACTTCCACAGCTGTAGCTATGCTTCAACATCAAATTCCCTCCCTCTATGGCTCAGTGTTAACGTTAGTATGTACCTGGATGGGGATGTGAATTTCCTCTTGTGTCTTCCCTTATATTGTGAATCCTTCTATATCCATAAAGACACACATGGCATGAGCTCCAGAATATTGTATTTACTATATAATACTGTAAACCATTTAAATTGTGTTTTACACTGAGAAAAACAACCCCACACTGACTAATTGCCCAGTTTCTTCATGTGTGGTATTCAGTAATTGCGTGCACAGGGCAGTGATGATCTGTTGTTCTTTCAAAAATCTAGCAAGGATAAATGCAAACAGAACACCTCCATTCCAAACAGCTGGACAATAGACACCAATGCAAAACAGGAGAGACCCTGACCCACTGACTTCAGGAAGAACCAGGTGTCTACTACACCATTCCAAATCTGTTTGCACTTCTGAACTCTGCAGCTGTTGATATCTCTTCACAATCCTCTCTCTAAACTGTTTCTATGCACATCTGTATCTGACAGGCTCAATTCTCCTGAGCACTTGAAAAAACACACAATATGCAGAGATATCATTAGCAGGAATTCAGATGGTGAGGCTGATGTTTTCTTTCTTCATCAACATCAAGCACTCTCCTGGGTAAACAACATTTTCCTGCTGTTAGGATCCTAGAAACAGAAGCAGAAAAGGGAAGTAGGTGAAAACTAGTAAAAGCACACAGGAAAGCAGACTGTACCATTCTGTGGGTCACTTCCCAGGGTCATCTCATATATTTTCTGTTAACAAGAAAACTCCTGGAGTAAAATATCTGAAAAAAAAAGTCGCAGAAAAATCAGGTCTAATAGAGAGAAGCAGCCCACAATTTAAATCCTTTTTGCTCTATTAAAGTACATTAGGGCTGTTTCTGATTTTTTTTGGCTGTTTTGAAGATGAGGCCACTCGCATCAATGAATCTCTCCCTAATGCATTGATTTCATTTTACTTTGTCTCTTTTATTGGCACACAGGTTAAAAAAACACATATTTACACATTAATTTCTAAGATCTTTGGCTCAGGCAAAATAATCTACATCTACAGAAAAATAAACAGCCAACAAATGGATTATAGAGCAGTTGCCAAAGGTTCAGACTCCTTGCTGAATAATTTTTTCCTTTCAATTTGGATACCAGCCCACAGTACTGAAAATTTACATGGCAAGTATAACCAATGACCTCCACTTTGTCTATTCTATTGTAAGCACAGCAATGAAAGCAAGAAAATAATGTTAGGCAAAATCAGCTTTCCATCTTACTCAAAATACATACATTGATTTTCATTGAATCACAGAATAATTTAAGTGGGGAGAGACCTCTGATCCAGCCCCCAGCCCAAATCAAGGCCAGCCTCAAAGTTAGACCAGCTTTTCCAGTTCTTAGAGTCTCTAAGGATAGAAATTACTCAGTCTCAGTACACTTTGCTTCAGTGTTTGATGACTCTCATTATTAAAAAAAAGAAATTCCTAATATCTATTTGGAATTTCTGTTTTTTCCATTGCCTCTTGTCCTTTTGCTGTGCACTTCCAAATGGAGTATGGTCTCAACTTCCTTATAACCAGACATTAGGTAACTGAAGGCAGCAATAAGATCCTCTTTTGGCCTTCCCTTTCTCAGACAGAAAAAATAGTTCTCTCGGCAGGATTCCTCACATCAAATGCTCCAGCCTCAGCCATTCTGGTGGCCCTCTGCTCAACTCATTCCAGTGACTTAGGGATTTTTTGCTACCATCTATGCCTACTGTACCCTGGTTCATTTCATAAACACCGTAATCTAATGAGATGAAGTTCAAGTTTACATGTGTGGGTGGATCTGGTACTAACAACAAATGAATGATCACCAACCAGTGGCAGACAGATATTTTGCAAGCAAAATCTCTGTTCCCTTCTTTCTACCTGTGCCAGTACACCATAGCACATCCAGTCCGGCACGTGCCTTGAGAGGACCAGACACGTGTCCAGTTCTGTGGCAATGTGCTATGCAGAGTGTGTTAGTGTGCAAGTCAGCTCTGTAGCCTAAAGCCTAGGTAAAATTATCACTTTATTATTAAATGATAGATTTCAACAAGCAGATGCCCCTCATTACATCATATATCCCCAAAAATACGATGTCATAATGAGAAATACAGCAAAACTAAATCCCAGCAAGTAAGAAGCTAGAGATGGTGCTGCAGGGAGAAATATAGATGCATTTTGATTTTGCAAGTGCCTACTTGTTATCCCCAAGTATGTAACATTTGCCAACAAATTAAAGACCAAATTAAAGACTCATTTGAAATTGCATGTGAAACAGCTCTTCACTGGTTGTGGAACGGCCTGTTAATACACCCCATCTAAATTCTGTGATTCATATTCCTCAGATAACACAACATATGTGGTGCTGCTAATAAAATATACACGTAGTTTTCTAACGTGGTCTGGCAATAGTTAAGCATTATAGTTTGAACAATGGGTCAGTGTTGAGGTGACTGCAGTTCAATTCTCTTTTGCCAGCTATGGTATAGGAGTGACAAAAGAGGAAGCAATTCCTGTGTATTACGAACATTGAGACCAGCTAGCAGAGCCAAATGGTGCAGTTAACCACGGGATAACATGCAAAAACAAAAAGACATTTTTTATATTCTCATAGCTATGAATAAATTTTGCCCCAAGGACAACACTAAATTTTTTTATTCACTTTTTAAGTCTGTTTTGCAATATTTTGTATTAGTGGAAGACTGAATCCATTGATGCTGGATTCATTTCTAACTAGAAAACTCATGTTGTCTTCATTAGAAATCCCAGACCCCTAAAAAAAGTTGAATTTTCATGAAAATGCAGCAAAATACTGAAAATCTGTTTTCTTCTCTCTTTTGTGAACAAATTTCTCTTAAATTCAGGCACTAAATTACTGCTGATGGTGAATTTCATGCTCTAAAGCCTTTACAGGTATGTTGTTACCTGGTACAGGGTACACAGACTTAGTGTCTTTACCACCGCTCCTGTACAAGTAGTGAGCTTGTGGTTAGAATGTCAGCCACCATGCCCATGCACTTATTATTTTAATAGATGCAATGATCACAGAACTTTTCCTACATCTCTGACATCACTCCATTATTCTTACCATTTGAACAAGTAAAACAAGGGTAAAAAACCCAGCCCAACTCCTTCAAGCGTTTTATAAATGTCAGACTGGAAACCACACTTACAGAATATTGTATTCACTTCATAAATTGTAAACAGAATTCATTATAAATTGATTAGAAGGGCAAAAATTAGAGTACCATTTAAATTGTATTTTCACAAGTACTCGTTAAGAAATGCATGTGTACTTGCATATGTCACAAAAAATAACGATCTGATATTTTTTCTTTCTTTTCATTGGTTGAAGTACCTCCAACAAACAGAACTATCTCCTGGAAAAAGAGAACCCCCTTTCACACAATTTGAAAAATTAGTTTGAAAAAGAATCTATATTTTTGAAAGTGAGAAGAGTAGAATAAAATTCCACAGCATATGAATAGAGGGTATGACCAAGAGCACACTCTTCAGATATCTACCTTCTCTTAATGGTGAAACTCCTGAAGGAGTGATGATAGTTTCTTCATGTGTGTTTTGTGAATATTTACCCAGAATGACACTTTTGAAGAATTTGATTCAAATTTCATAGGTCTCTGACTCAGAAAATGAATTTCATGTCTTGATTGAATGCTGGCATCTGAAACAGAACAGCAAGGCAGAAAGGTAATCTTCACTCACTTGAATCTGCCATTCATATAAAAAATAGTATGTAAAAATCAAAAAGAAAAATTACAGAGACAACTTTCTTATATTTTACACTTTTTTTCAAAATTATTTTTCTATCTCAATAAAAGAATAAATATTTACAACTCTAGACTTCTAGAGTAAATTCTTTATATTAAAGAGAAAGAAATGTTTATTTTTGCTGCTATAATCTAAGAAGCAAAACAATGCTGTACTCATAAACAATTATATGACAGTCACATTTCATGAGAATCCATATCTATCCCTGTTTCAAACTTAAACCTTAAAAGAGATCTCCATTTCAAACTCCAGCTTCCTTAGTTTATCTCTGGTCTAGCAGCAATATACAGTCCACTTGCTTCATTTTACACTGAAAATTACTTTGGAAATATAATATTATCTGCCAACATAAAACTTTTTAAAAAAAATTTACAGAACCCAAAGTATTGTGGTACAAGTCCAGAATGTCAAAACTTCAAATAATAAGACAGATAAATAAGCCTTCATTACTGGGACAAGAGAGCTTTATGCTATGCATGCAGTGCATAAAATTCTTACTGCAGCCAGCAGAATTTTTTACAATCACATTACTAATCCTTCACATAAGATGAAAATATATACACTTAATAGTTAGTCCTACACCAAGCAAATATTCATGAAACCACATGAAGTACTAGCAGTTTCACTAACTGGTTCTATATGGTAACAATCATAAATTCTTATAATTATGTCAAAATAACATCAAAACAGAAAGAACTTGAAAGACCTCAATTTGCAAAATGAAGACTCAGTGCTGCTTTTCTTTTACATCTTTAGTTAGACATCACTATCAAGTATCTGTGATGCCGCTGAGTATCATTGAATGCCAAGTTATTAAATTTCAAATTAAAAAGCCAACAAATATTTCACAGTGGCATTAACTCAAGACTTTAAAAAAATGGTAAAATTTGGATGTGTATTGATGTTGGATCAATATTAGAATTTAAATACAGGCTAGATACAGAGTCCAATTCAATTAAATCACAGACATCTCTATCTTATTCATCGAAGCTCAGGGTTTCTTCACAGCTGTTTCACTTCAGTTTATGAGGGAAAGAAGGGCCTACTCCTAACTATGCAGTAGTTCTAAATCCAAAATTTCCACATGTTTGGATCCAATATTTGGGTCCTGGCCCACTTTTGCAAGATGTCAGAGCAAAGCCTTAAGACATCAAGTAAAAGGGGATTCTGGGATTAAAAGCAAAAAAGGCATTTTAAAATCTAATTGGAAATATTATGAGTTATCCCCTCTGTGCTATACATATTATTTCAGCCTGTCCCCCAGGCATGATCCACTTCTGATAAAACCATTTTTAAAACGGACTGGGCTACTGAAGTTTCCGTGGGCATTTTGGTGATTCTGTTCTCTGTAACAGCAATATTGAGCAAATGCTTTACTTATAAACTGCATCTAGCTCAAAAATAATGTTTTGGGGAAACTGCCAGGAATATTTATCTTGGTTTTTAAATTACAGCGGCTTCTGTAATGAATCTGCTTCCTTGACACCTGGAAGTGTTCAAGGCCAGGCTGTTTGGAGCACTGAGCAACCTGACCGAGCGAGTGACATGCCTGCCCATCACAGGAGGGTTGGAACTAGATGATCTTTAAGGTCTCTTCCAGCCCAAATCATTCTATGATTCTGTGACTCAAATCTCACTAAGTGCTTTTGACTAACTTCTAGGAAAGACAAGTAGAGAAAATGTAGAAAATTTATTTATTCATGATTTATAACATGAAACTTCCCTGCTGGTATTTACTAATGGGCTATTTTATTTAGTTTAGATTCAATGTTATGATTAAAGTATGACCTCATGCTACTAAAGTGAACATGAGAATATATTGTTGCAATATGACATAGCGCTGTGACTCAGTCCAAGCCCAGCCAGGATGATGCAACTGTGATGGCAGAGCAGCTCTAGGGAAAGTTTATTAAGACCTTCATTATGAATTTTTTTAAAAAAGACAGAGACTTTTTAGGTCGGTCTGTTTTAAAATTCATGTAAGTCTAAGCATTTATCATTAGTGTTTGGTCTAGCTGTGGTGCGTCACTCAACTAACTGACATTCCATGTGCTAAATATTCTCTTTCTCACTGCCAAATCTAAATGGCCTGCCAGTGTGACTGCAAAGCCATGATGAAAAGCATGATGAAGAGTTGTCCTTGGGCCTAAGGAGCATTGCAATCCTGCCTTCTGGAATCTAAATGCCATTGCATTTAACTATCTATATGGCACCTTTTCATATCTAGTATCTTAAGATACACTGGATGAGGAATGTTCTTTACTGAATATTTCAGTATTTTCACTTTTGAAGTATATATGCAAGCTTTTTCAGAAGAACATATTACCTACTTTCTTATTCTTTTCAAAATAATGACCTTGTGCTTTTGTGTGTCCATAAAATGTAGCCTTCCTTCTAACCATTTTATTCCAAGCAAAATACGCAGTTATCTCCCAGACAGTCTTTGAAATTTTGTACACTCAGTGCAGTTTAACCAGTGATTTGAATTTCCTAAATTTTGAATATTTTACTGCAAATAAGAAGATACTAAATACAACTGCACTCTGGAGTGCAGGTTTTTTTGATATTTTATTATCTACATCCAAACAGAGGAGCTAATATAAAAATTGGAAATATGACATAAGGGAATTAAAGTGCTGTCAAGCTAAGCTATATTTGATATGTTTCTGCAAAGTGAAAAGCAAATTTAATTGAAATTAGCTCTTAACTGAAAAGTACAGATCAGCTCCAAACAGTGACTAAAAATGAAAGTGAATTATGGTACCTCAGTGTCTGCTAGCAAATGCAACATGTTGTAGTTAAAGTCATAGACTCCAAAGGAAACCATAATCCTGAAAGTTCCTGAGTGCATCCTTAGGGTATGCATGAGTATTTTAAAGGAAAAATAAATACCCATTCCAATGGGTGCATGTAAGTGTAACAGATCATGTCAGCATTTACAGAGCATCATACATTGTCAAATAGGAAACCTCTTTATGCAAGTCCTTGCTCCATATTGGTTTGTCTCTACAGAAATAAGAATAAACTAAAAGTAACACAGACATATTTTGATTAATGAAACTTCTTTTGAAAACTTGAAGCTCTCCAAAAGAAGTTTTAGTAAAATCATAACAAAATTCTCTATGTTAAGTCATGTCATCCTGATGTTTTCTGACTTTCTCAAACACTGGAATGTTCTTCAAACTATACTGCAAGAGCTTAGAATACTTTTCAGACAGAAGTACCACAATAGAATTCACATAGAAAGCAATTTCTGTTTTACTTCACTGTTCTCTGCATGACCATTAGCTGAAAATAAATTTTAAAAAACGTCTCATTTGTCTCAAAGGGAATAATGGAGTTTTAGGAGTACTGCTAATTTCTTTAATCATTGCCCAAGGCTAACACTGATTTAAAAGTTAACTTCTTCCAAAAGCTTATTTTTTCTTCAAAAACTATTCTTCATCAGGAAAACATTCAAGTATCAATGAAAAAAATATGTGTTTATTTACAGTGATCAAAACCTAGCATTATTTACCTTGGAGAAGTTTTAGCAGAAACAGCAAGAACTTTTTCCAGTCTTTTTTTTTCTTTTTTTCCCTATGAAGAAAAAAATATTTTCTGTTTCATTTTACCATCTCAAAGGCCTTGTTAATATAAATGCACACCCCACAGTGAAAATGAATGGATGGGAAAAGGAAGTAATTCACTCTCTGAGTAACTAACTTAAATCAGGTAGGAGAGGGTTTGTTTCCCCCTAATAGTTAGGAAGTAAAGCTCATGTTGTGGCAGACAACTAATATGCCACAGGAGCTGCAGATTTTTCAAGTGTGCAGATAAATTCCAGCTAGATGAAGGCTTTTGCAGAAAATGTTTGCCTCTGTTGTGATTGATATAGTCATGTGTCATAATCACATACAATTGCATTTAGGTGATCCAATGAAGGTGACATTGTTTTATTGCTTCAAATATATAAGCACAGATGCACAGAACTCTGTGTACCTCAGTTGTAGTGCTGTGTTTTATTAATACCAACCCACCTTGGTAACAAGATGTATCAATGGCTGACTGAAAAAAACAATGAACATGCTATTCATCATTTTGTAACACTGAGTGTGCTATCCTAAATATATTTAAGGTCTTTGCATAAAACTGGGACAAAAAAAAAAAAGAAAAAAGTTGATGAGCATTACAAAAAGAGCAGATTTGTTTTAGGATTATTTGATTTTCAAAATGTGGATTATTTGTTTACGTTTTTTAAAAATCCATATATGTGAATTAGAATCCAGCTTATTCACTTTTTATTGTCTAGTAGATCCAAAGGACCAGTTCTCTAAGGGAAAGAAGAAGCTTTCATGCAACTTTCTGCAAGTACAATATCATTCTTAGAAAATAGCATTTCCTGCATCAAACTATACAGTAATTTCTAATTTAATACAAGAATGTCTTGTAGTGGAACAATCACACCTCTGATGCTATTACTCTTTCAGAACAATCATGCTAAATACAATCACTGATAGACAGTATTGTTAATTTTGTGTTGCAGTGATCTTCAGTTTAGGGAGGGGTTACAGATGCTTTTAATATCTAAGAAGTTTGATAGAGTAAAGCTACAAGTTAGAAACAGTGAACTTCACAAGTAAGGGGGAAATTTAAAATTCCCTGAGCTCAAGGGTGACTGATTTAGCTAGCCACAGGTGTAGGACATGCCAAATCTCTGTTTCCAGGCTTCCCCACTGTAAGACTACACCTTCCTTTAGTTAGGGCAGGCTAGACACCAGAGACCACACATGGGTACATTCGGGAGGGCATTTAAAAGTGAAGGCCTTAATCACAACCCGAATCCTACCCTGCAGAGTTTGTTGTAGCTTCTGATTTTGTAAGAAACATTGCATACACCAACTGGACTTACTAAAGTCAATAAATAAATAAAAACCCACTGTTGACTTCATAGCAGTGGTGGTATATTTATCTCAGGATTTTAATCAGACCTCAGGAAGGCAATTTTTAGCTGTGGCTTTGAGTGCTGACTATCTGAAGAGAGTAGCTGAATTCTTCAGTCAAGAGGCCTCTTTGCAAGAAGTTGCCACAGCTCTTCAGGGTTTGGCATCCCAAGAAGTGGCAGTAGCTAATGAGCAGTCCTGAGTCTGATGTCTGACCTCCAGGGACACACTTAAGTGACCAGCAGCCCCCATGCTCAGCACAAGGCTGCTTAGCATCATCTTTAAGAGGCACATAATACCCTCTCTTGACTTGTTATGCCTGAAGGTCAAGGGAAATAATTGTGCCCCTCTGCTCTGGTGAGACCCTGCCTGGAGTGCTGTGTCCAGCTCTGGGACCCCCAGAACAGGAAAGGCTTGAATCTGTTGTAATGACTCCAAAGGAGGGCCACAGAAACAGTCAGAGGGAGGGAGCATCTCCCCTGTGAAGAGGGTTGAAAGTTTCCAGAAAGTTCAGCCCAGAGAAGAGAGGGCTCCAGGGAGAATTTAATTGCAGCCTTTCAGTACTTGAAGGGGGCTTTTAAGAAAGATGAGGACAAATTTTTAACCATGTCTGTTGCAACAGGACAGGGGGCAATGCTTTTAAACTAAAGGAAGGTCAGTTCAGAGTAGATATAAGGAACAAAGTTTTTATGGAACAGAGAAGCTGTGGGTGCCCCATCCCCACAAGTGTTCAAGGTGAGGTTGGATGGGGCTCTGAGAAACCTGGTCTAGTAGAAGGAGTCCTTGCCCATGGCAGAGGGGCTGGACTAGGTGGCCTTTAAAGGTCTTTTCCAGCCAAAAACATTTCATGATTTGATGCCCTGCCTACCTTTGGCAGCCTGAGTTATCTTTTGTAACCCATACTTAGTCTGAATCCTACTGAGCAAAGATCCCATTTGCTTCCTGTTGCCTCTATCTCCTCTTCAAGAAACTGTCTTCATACAAGGCATTTTCTTTTACATAAATTTCTATGAGTTTGTGACAGAGAAAATGAGACTGCAAAAGCTTGCCTGGAATTCAGTTTGGAAGATGATGAAAGAAAGGGAAAAATCCCTCTGCTTCAGTACCAAGATTACAGGCAATTTTTCCAGAAGAGTTTTTTTTTTTAGTTTTGTCTCTGGATAGATGATGTTGAAATACTTCAAAACAAACAAACCAAAAATTTAGTCATATCAAGCAACTAAAGTGTTTCAGCTTAGGCCAGTTCCATTTAAAATTACACCAATGAGACGAAATATATAAATTATCACACTAAACATTTATAGCTTGTGAAAATTGAATTTTTCAGTGAAATGTTTATTAGCCATGTATTTCATGAGACCATTTCCATCAAGACATCTTTTATAGGATTCTAGAAGAATTCATCTAGGAAAAACTCCTCAAGAAAACATCTTGTGTTGGGAAAGGACAAACAATTGATACAATCACAATAAAAACTCTACAACTGCATACTCTTTCCATCAACTTGTCATCTTCAATTTTTTGTCACCTTCCACTATGGTTGTGCCTTACGAAAGGTATCTGTTCCAGGGGTGGAAAAGGCAATCAGGAGGGAAGAAGGAGGGGAAAGGGGAAAGTTCAAGCGCTCTCTGTTTAGAAAGGATTAAGGAAATGTTTTTACAGACATCCAGATCAATTAGGTATCAAAAAAAGGCAATTAACTATAAATATCTTCTAGATATTTAGTGAATATATTTTCACAATTGAAAATTGTGAATTGTAGTGAATATATTTTCACAAAAGATAGGATCAACTTCCAGCTTACTACATATTTGGAAAACAAACAAACAAAAACAACATCAAAAAAAAAGGCAAAGAAGAAATATACTGTCACAAAGAACTTTATATTTCTTAAAGCTCTTTTTCTCCATATGCTACTTTCATATAGTCTTCCCCAGAGACATGTGAATTTCTGTCTGTAAAATAGATTGTCTTGACTTTTCATTTTCACTTGTTTTCTGTAGTACAGGAAAAGAAAAGAAAACATGTTCTTATTGCAAAATTGTTAGTTGTATCCATCTGGAAAGCATAGGTTTTCCTCTGTGGCATCCCAATGACCATAAGAACGGAAACATAATGACAAAGTTAGGTGGTTTATAAGCCCTAAAGTCATTTAATTAAGGAAAAACCTTTTGAGCCTTTAAGCCTGTTTTAGCACATGAGATAACATACAAAGAAAAGATCCCTGTGCTGGCATGCTGATTTAAGACCTTGAGAACCTGGCAGTATGTTCAGTGGACACAGGTTCAGTGATCAGATGAAAAGCATTCTCTGCCCCTTATAATACAAAACATTCAAGATACTATCTCATAATTTAGTTCACTACTGAATAAGTGAACTGAGACTGCAAAAGCTTGAGTGCTTTTAGAGTTTGACCATAGAGACTAAAAATCCATAGCATGTTGGTTCAACATGAGTAATCTAAGCCACCAGAAAAAAAATTGTTTATAAACAGAAGATTTCAAAATACAGAAGCACTAGGAGTTCATAGAGGGCTGGAAAAATAGATCACAGTAACTGAAAAAATAATAAGATAAAATTGCCCTGATAAAAAAGAATACAAAATCTACAGAGCTGCCCAAGATCCCTTAGCCATTCATTTATATCGGAATTTCTGGAACAGGTGGTGCAATATGAAATTGATTTTTTAAATCAGCCATCAATGGATACTGCATATCTCCACTAGCTACACATGCAACATGTGAAATCAATCTGTGTGCACTATTAAGATCAAGTTACTCATTTAAAGGGCAAATCTAATACTAACTGTACAATATTTTGATATTCCATTAACTCTGAGTGTACATTATGTTTCTAAAGTTAACATCTGCTATCCAGTAATCAATGAAAAGTGTGAAATACATTTCTAACAATCACTGTCTTATAATAATAGAGGCAGTATTGAAACAAAATGATTTTAAGGAGGAAAAGCAAAGAAAGGATTCCTTTGAAAGACCAGAGAAGTTGAACTTACTCTAATCACAGGTACAGGATCTACTTTTTTAAAAAATCTACCAGTTAGACTAATTGAACATTTGCCTGTTTGGAGTCGAGGCTGGGGACAGTTCAAGGCATGTAGTAGTGTGAATTGCAGAATGACAACAGCAGATACGTGGGGAGCAGAGCTTGGGCCTGACACTCTCTGCACTCAAATATAGCAGGGTGCTATATAAAATGCACCTGTTGCAGTGACTTCCAAAAAGCACTTGGCCTACATGGCTGTGGAGTGTTATGAGAAAGGTTTACCTGGTTGTCAGCTCTGCTACAAAACACTATTCACTGCACTTCCTGGACTGACTGCTTCCAGGAAGACTCATCTTGTCTGCTGACTACTGACAGTCCCCAGGACTTATCACAGTCACCAGCGCTGTGGGATTGCACCTTCTTGGTGAGATCCTCTGCATCTGGGCTGTCCTTTGCTATGAGCTATCTTCTGTGGAACCATCTGACCTTACTGCTCCCCAGCAACTAGAATTGTGCCCAAAGCACTCTTAAATGAAATATCTCTCTGAAGGGTCAAACCCTGGAGAAGAAAAATGTTCTTGTGTTGCCAATTCAAGAGGAAATGAAGTTGTGCATTTAATATGCAGGCATGGGAATGGTTGTAGCACCTCCAGATACTCCAGACTTAGTAAAAAAAAATCAATTCAGACTGAGAGAAGGCAAATTAATAATGTGAAATACAGTGGCTGTACTGTATAATCTGTATAAACAATGTCTTTCTCTACATTGCAGCAAAGATTTAATACAGGAGTCTGTGGTGAGTGACATAATACTGAGATTTCATTTTATTTTTAAAATACACCACAGATAATTTATTAATACATGAAGGATTATAAATATTTAAAACAGGTCTGTAATTGTCAAAATCAATGCACAAAATATACTAGCTGATTTTTGCATTTACACTGTTTATTCGCTTACTCAGGAATTTGGAAAAGTCTAATTCACAATGGATTGCATCAGTAATGTTTTTCTTCCATAAACATATTTTGTAAACTAAATTATCTGTTAGCAATATAAATCTAAGTAGTCAGTTACACCCTGACTTCTCTCGTCTTCAAAAACAAACCCAAATCTCTCCACTGTCTAATCCTAGAAGTTTTTGGCTCAGGAAAAATGTCTCATAAAAGTCAACAGCAACAGCAAATTAAGTCCAACAGAAATTTTACATGAATGAGGACATTGTGAAACTTATAAATGAAATTTTTTTGCCATCATATGGAGGAAGGGATAAGAAATTCCCCTTTCTCTTTCTTTGACTCTTTCAAAAGCTGATGCCAGAGCAAGCTATCAACGATATTCTATGCAATTTGGAAAAAAAATGCACACTTGAAAGGAGATTTAGGGGTTTTTGCACACAGCATGACATGTTTTACAAAACTTAGGAATCATCCTAAGTTTCCTAGTGTGTTACACACAATAACATAACTATGTTTAGAGGTACATGCGTGTCTTTTTTATACAGACACCTTCTAGCATTCATTAACTGTGTTCCTAGGGGACACACACCCAAGAGAATATGTGAAGAGAAAGGAAAGAAAGAAGAAAACCTGTCCAAGCCTTCCTAAGCACCAGCCACTCAATTAATAAATTACAGCCTGTGAAAGGGCACCCACAACTGTGTCTTTGTATACCAGCTGGTTCCCAGGAGAGGCATTCCCTCAGGACTCGGGCAGGACCTGGCATAACTGGACAAGAGGATGCATGTCTGTAAGCCCCACTGAGCCCAAAAGAAGATTTTGGCCCTACATTAAATTTTAGCAACTCAAACACAGGACAAATTCTACACAAGAATAACTATGTAAATACACTGACTACCGTGGAATGGCAATGATTTAGAGTACTTAAGATCTGAGCTATTCATTTAGCACTGTATTTTGATTTCAAAATGCATTTCACTTGTGCACCTTTGGTTGAACTATGTTATAATTTAATCATTCTTTGGAAGTAGTAGCCACTGCCTTGTCCTTTTGTGTAAGTTATGACCCAATATAATTGTATTCAAAAACTTCAGTGTAAAATATCAACATCAAGAGTTTGAAAGTTAAAAAAAAAATCCCAATCCACAAGACTTAAAAACCTTCCCTTAACTATTGATGTTATGGGGCCATTACCAAGGAAAATCTTAAAACCCTTTTTTTTTTTTTTTTTACAGTATTAATGCAAATCTTTTGCTGTAAGAATGCTGGCAGGCAAATCAAAAAACACCTGGGTTTTGTCCTAGATGATTTTTGGATTTCACTTTCTCCAATATTTCTCACATCTGGTCTGTTTTCGGCTCTTGCTGGTTTCCCTTTGAAGTAACTGCAAAGACAGTCTGTTCTCGCTGTTGAGATTTTCCCAGTCATTACCCACCTCATGTCCCAAATGTTCTGTCTTCCAGGTGTTAGCTTTGTTTCCCAGTACTAAGCTCACTTCTCTAAATCCATTTAAAATGCTGCTGTTAAAATTACCTTTCTGTTTTATGACTTTTGCCATGACGACCCCTTTGCTTCTTCATTTACCTCTCCACATAGCAAAAGTTTTCTGTCTACCTATTTAGGGCTCTTGATTTTGGTGTTAATTGAAGTACTCTTTGTGCTGCTAATAGCAATAACCCTCCAGAAAATTTTTAGCTAATGAAACACATAATAAAACATTTTCTGGAACAACAAAAAAAAAATTCTAGTCTACGTTAAAACAGTTTAGACCTTACCCACACCAGGGCAAGCCTCATGGCTTCTGCAGCTGGAGTTGTTTTCAGAAGAGAGCTTGGATGCCTGCTCCAGGGGAACAAGGGATGGGGCACAGCAGAGAGAAGCTGGTAGGAGTGGCTGAACTGCCACTGGGAGAGACCTCGACAGGCTGGAGAAAGAGGTAAACAAGAAGTTTGCCTCATGAAATTCAGCAAAGGCAGATGTGAAGTCCTGCACCCTGGAATAATCACAGGATGCACCAGAACAGGCTGGGAGTCACTGTCTGGAAAGGAGCTCTGCAGGAAAGACCTGGGCATCCCAGTGAACAGCAGTGGCCATGAGCCAGCCATGCTCCCTTGGAGCTAAGGAGGCCAACAGCCACCTGGAGGTCCTGTGAGGTGAACTTTCCCCTCTCCTCAGCTCTGGTGAGACACAGCTGCAGTGCAGGGTCCAGTTCTGGGCTCCCCAGCCCATGAACAACATGGGTATACCAGAGCAAGTCCAGCAAAAGGCCACAAGGGCGATTAAGGGTTTGGCGCCTGTCACATGAGAGGCTGAAAGAGCTAGGACTCTTCTTGGAGAAGGAAAGACTCAAGAGGATCTTATAAATATGCAAAACACATTGATGGAGAGAATAAAGAAAATGAAGTTTGACTCTTCTCAGTGGAGCCCAGTGACAGAACAAAAGGCAATGGGCGCAGATAAAAGTACAAGAAATTCCACTTAAACATAAGGGTGATTGATGCCTCCCTCTCTAGGCTGGGAGGCTGTGGAGTCCCCATCCTTGGAGATATCCAAAACCCACCTGGGCACAGCCTGGAGCAACCTGCTATAGTTGACTCTAATTTGAACCAGGAGATTGTATGAATGATCTCCAGAGGTGTCTCTCAGTCTGAGACTCTTATTCTGTCAAGTCTCTGTTCTAAGAAATAGAAATAACTTTTTAAAAAAAGAAAAAAAACTCTGAGAGGCATCTGCCTCCTAAAAGCCTTGTGGGGAACATACTGTCCTGTGATATGAGAGGTGATATAAGAGTCCAAAGCATCTGTTTCAGGTCAGAAATACAGGACAGTGCCTTGTCCAGTCCAGGGGGAGAATCTCTTTGGAGGAAGGCATCTCACTATCCCTGAAACACTCCATGTTAATCCTACCTGATAAATGTTTCAAAAAAAAGAATGTATTTCTATAGAAAAATACTGACTTTTCAAAATAATCTGCTACTCATAGTCCAAATAGATGCATAGATAAACACCTCATTTTGTCCTTAAGCATGTTCTAATCTTGTGTCATTCATAATTATAAAGCATACATATATTCTAAATGTGCAGAACAAGGTGACTGAATATAAACTTCCATACATCTATCTTAAAATGTGCTTGTGCTATTAACAAAAGCTAGGGAGGGCTTTTTATCTAGGCTTCTCTAACCACAGGAAGCCTTTTCTTCACTAGGTCTACCTGGTGAAATGGAAAAGACAGTGTTGTGCTATTACACAGTTTCTGCAAACAGTGACTGAAGTTTTTGATATGATCTTGTACTCACTAACATAAATTGCAGTCTTCCTTCCAATAATTCTCCTTTTTTGTCATATTATTTCAATTTTTTTCTCGAGGTAATTCCGAAAAGGTGTCTCTGGAATGCATTTTGAGGTATTCATCAAAATTAATCCATTCATAGAATTATAGAATCATTAAAGTTGGGAAAGACCTTTAAGATCAGAAAGTCCAACCATAAACCTAACACTGATAAGTCAATCACTAAAATGTCCCTAAGTGCCACATATACGTATATTTTAAATCCCTCCAGATACGGTGACTCCATCATTTCCCTGGGAAACCTGTTCCAATGCTGGACAGCCCCATGCATGGGGAAATTTTCTAATCTAAACCTCTCCCAGGGAAACCTGAACCTATTTCCTCTTGTGCTGTCATTCATTGAGCAGGGAGAAGAGGCTAATTCCCAGCTGGCTACACTCTCCTTTCAGGTAGCTGTTGAGAGCAGTAAGGTCTCCCCCAAGCCTTCTCGTCTCCAGGCTAAACACCCTCAGCTCCCACAGCTGCTCCTCATGAAGCTTGGGCTCCAGACCCTTCACCAGCTCCATTGCCCTTCTCTGGACACACTCCAGCACCTGTGTCCTTCTTGTGTGAGGGGCCCAAAACTGAATACAGGATTCAAGGTGGGACTTCACCAGTGCTGAATACAGAGGGATGATCCTGGTCCTGCTGACTACATTATTTCTGATCCAAGCCAGGATGCCATTGGCCTTCTTGGCCACCTGGACACACTCTGACTCATTTTCAGCTGCTGTTGAACAGCACCCCCAGGCCCTTTTCCACTGGAAAGCTTTCCAGCCACTCTGCTCCCCAGCCTCTAAGTTTGTGTGGTGTTACTGTGACCAAAGTGCAAGACTCACTTCTTTGCCTTACTAATCATCACACCACTGGTCTCAGCTCATAGATCCATCTTGTGCAGATTCCTCTGCAGAGCCTTCCTACCCTCAGGAAGATCAACATTCCTGCCCAACCTGATGTCATCTGCAAAGCTACTGAGAGTGTCCTTGATGCCCTCATCAAAGTTATCAATAAAGATATTAAACAGGGCTGGCCTCAACCCTGGGCCCTGGGGAACGCCAGTAGTGAGAGGATGTCAGATGGATGTAGCCACATTCACCAGCACTCTTTGGACCAGCCACCCAACCAGTTCTTTGTCCATCAAGAGTGCTATTGCTCACCGTCATCTGATGCTCACTGTCAGGAGTTGCCCATATTCCGGGCTTTCAAGAATTTCCCCCAGCCCATCTATCCTGTTATATTTCAAATCACTGGGTAGGAAAAAATAATTTTGCTTTGAAGACACTAACCTGGCACTATCAGGCACAAGAGCCTTGATGTCATGCTTGCTACATGACATTGCCTTGCTGTGACCTAAAGATTAAATGCCATTTCTGAAGATAATTTAGAAAAAGGAGGAATATGCCCTTATATTATAGACCAAAACAAATAAGTACTTCTCTTTGAGAAGAGTAAATATTCGTTCCTGTAGGTGGATATTATTCTGAGTTTTTGAGTGAAGAGTACTAAGAGCATGAAAGACAGCCAGATGTGCGCCAATCTTTTTATGTTACTGCCAAAGGTTTATTAGCCAATGCTGCTCCAAATGAGTTAATCCACAAGAATTCAAACATAGATAGCAGCTGAGAGCAAGCAGCTAAAATCGTTGCATTGCTTGATCCATTCATGCACATGGAAGTACTCTGCACAGTTTGAGGAGAAACTCACATGTTTTGCTGGAGAAGTGCAGTACAGCACCACCCTCTTAATGTTGGCTTTATTACAAGGCTTTTCTCAGAGCAGGCTTCCAGCCAAACTGCTGGAATGGGGAGGCTGAGCTGCTGCAGCAAACCAGGCACACCACAGTAAGCAAGCTTAGCACTAACTACTGCTTCTTTCTTCTTCACAGGGCTGTATATACCTAGCACTCCATGGTCTTCCCTTTTTATCCTTTTGCTCAAATTACTTCAATTTTTTTTTTTTTTTTTTTAAACTGACTACGGTCTCCTAAAGCTGAACATGGTAGAGCTACTGTCAACATATGAGATGAGAAAAAGTAGCCTTTCAGGTGGTCTCCTTTCTTCCTGTGCAGGCCAAATCCTGCCTAGGGAGGTATGAAATTTTTTACTGACAATTTTCATTTTTGTGAAATTTCACATCTAAACGTGACTATTCAAACTCATGTTCTGTCTGCATCACCTTTTTTTTACTCTGAAATATCTCGGAAATTATCATAAATTGTATATTTAAAAATATGACAATTCTTTCAAATAAATTATAAATAGGTCAACTGAAACAACTTTATGATGGATTAGAGGAAAAATTGTCAGAAAGGATATTGCTGACTAGCACAACAATCAGAAAATCCACTTTCATTGTTAAAGTGAATCATCGTAACACAGGTCTCTATTTCAGAATGATTCAGAATGACCCAGAATTTCAGAATGATCTCTTGTCAGAAATTCATATTAAAAGGTGAAATTAAAAAAATAGAAGCATATATAGAATCTCAGGAAGGAATCAAGCAGAAATTGTAGTTAAAAGGTAAAAAAATTGAAGTCTTTTCTGGGAAATTAGTAAAACTTCAAAAGGCCTTCATTCAATTTCATACAAACTCAATACTAGGCAAATCCCTGAGGTAGTGAAGTTTGATTTTCTCTTAATTTAGTCATTATCCTTAAGAAATATTCTGCTTGCTCCTAGCAACAAATCCCTGGATGACTGACAATGCAGTAGATTGGTTATTATATCAAATCAATCAATACCAAACCAAATGAGTAAATAAATGCTCTGTGGGTGTCTACAGTCTAAGATTTTAGAAAAAAAAAAAAAGCTACTTTCAACTGAAATTTAGAGGTTTAAAATATCAGCCATAATTCAGAAAATTTAAAAACGAGTAATTTTAGGGAAGAAGCAAAGGAGAAAAGATTCAATATTTACAGAAGAAGAAGAAGCCTCTGAACAGAGAGGTAAAACATGTGAGATTTGCCTTCTGTCAGGGAGTCAACACACTGAGTCGTCTTGTACCATGGTGGAGGTTCAAGGACAGCGCAGTGTGTAACCACCCTGCAATACTCTTAAATCTGCCTCTAACAATCCATTTCTTGTGCCTTCTGTCTTCAAGATCAATGTTATTCTGTATACAAACAGTCATTCATAATGCGTAGAAAGCAACCTATGTCGCTGATCCAAAATTTTCATACATTACTGTGACAGCCTCCAAACAAAGCTGGTTAAAAAGCAGCACTCATATAGGGAGAGCAGTGTGTGGCCAGCTGACAGCTTCCAAACACATCTCTACAATTAATTTTAAATCACTTTATTTTAGTAGATGTTAGGAGCAGTCTGAGCTCACCCAGAGACAGAGGAGGGTTTGTGCTGGTCTGAGGAAAGCACATCACACATGGAAAATGGCAGCACTGCTACAGGCTGCACTGCCCTCACGCTGTCTCACCTCTTCCATTTCCCTCCATCCTGCCTGCCCCAAAATCCGGGCAGTAACAGCTCCAGAACTCATGGCCAGTGCTGAGCTCTGGTGAGTTCATGCTTTCCTCTTCAGAGGAATGCAGATCAGACTACTTTGCCCTGAAAGCTTCTCAACACTCTTACTTTCTCTATATGGAAAGCAAACCTGCATGGAAAGACTCAAAGGACAGAAATGTAAGGTGCTCATGCCTGAGTGTATTGTTCCTATAGACATTTCATGCCCTCTCCATGTCATGTCATGCATGTGCCAGCAGGGCAAGCTGTCCAGGCTGCTGTGTCACAGCAGCTCCAGTGTTTAATAAAAAGAATAATCAGGTAATGATTTTTAAAGGGTACCTAGAGTATACATAACCACCACTACGCAAGCAGAGGTCATTAAGGTCAGCACATACCTCTCACAAAAACAACATGACAAAATGAAAGTTGCCACATGTACATTGGCTAGCTTCAATGGAACCGCATTTCTTTCCCCTTTCACCTTATAAATCACTGCACCACATGACAAAGCTTTTCCTCTAACATGTCAGGCAGGATGAGCCCATTAGCTCCATCCCAAGCCTCAGGTGCAGACCTCACATACTGATAATGGTCATCATGCATGACTCAGACAGCAAATATCAGGGAATTTTTGGCACGCACAAGCCTCACAGTACACTTCAGCTCAAAGAATTGAGCTAAAAGAACACAGCAGCAACAACTGAGATTCAGTTTAGCCAGAAGGAGGTATACTTAATGAATTTAAAATGTTATATTAACACAAAAAGAGACAAGACAGGGTTGGGGCAAGGGCTGGTGGCCCTGGGGGCCTGCTGTGAGGTCCTGGGCCATGGCCATAGGGGAGGATCCCTGGAGGACAACCAGTGAAGGAGGCCTGATAGCAACAGGTCAGTGGAGTCAAGCAGCTGGTACTGAGGAAATCATTTTCATCCTTCACTAACTCCAGGAGTGTCACTGAAAACTGAGATTACCAGTCCCACAGACTGAGCCCTTATGAGCAGGTGGAGCACACAATTTCTGCTCCCAGAGCAGAGCTCATTTGATGATTTACTTTTCTCTTAACAGAGTCTGGTCCAAGTACTCTGCGAATGTTTTGCAATCCAAGCAAAGGAAATCAGGAAATTTTTCTCTGATACAGACTCCAATACTAATGCAGGTGCACCCAGTACTCTCAGCCCTACTTATTTTTGAGTCCAGTTTTGCCTTGATTATTTCTATCTTTGTACATGGGATGCAAAATGAACCACCCCAGACCTCCCCACTGCCAACAAAGGTGGTAGATTGTGATTTAGTATTTTTAAAAATTAACCCTTCCGCCCCCCCATCCCTATATGCAAAGTGGAAATTTAAAAAGTCTGCATGAAAATATGTAAAGAGCTACTTGTAGGAAATTCTTGGAAGGTACTGGAACCAAGGGACTTTAAAAGCCAGTCTCTATGCAAGAAATTCTGAAAGAAAAACCTGGGACTGGTTAAATCTCTTTAGAATTCAGGCATGAAATGTCTAGTATTACAGTGCTTACTTCGTACAAGTAATGACTGCTTGGAGAGACATTACAATAATTTTGTTTCCTGAAATTTTCCCCAGTCCTTTTTTTAAAACACATTTTAAATAACTTATACTTGTTTGTAGATGTCTACCTTTGAAATTTAGAAACTGAGGCAAATAAAACTTAAGTAAATTGTTCAAGGTCCCATGGAAGTCTGTGTCAGAATTTCATTTTCAGAGGTGAATTATGCTGTGCACATTAATAACATAAAGTGCAGTGGTCCAAGTTGACATTTAGCTTTTCTTTCTTTATAAAAGCAGGAACTTTTCCTAGGTGAGTAGAGAACACCATATAAAAATAACTATATTCTGCAGAAATACTCAAAATACATCACATTCCTGCTGAGCCTATGGTGGTTCTATTAAGCCAAATTATGGAAGATGCCACTAAGTAAGAGAATCCACTGGAAGCCTTTCTAATAGTGCAAGCATCCTGATACTAAACCTTCAGTGAAAGACAGAATTCCTCTTTATTAGCATCCTGGAAGAAAAAAATATTTAGGACAACCTAAAGTGGAAGCAAGCAAGCAGCCTTATGTTGTGTCAGACAGATTTTAATACGTTCCATTCCTACTATCCAAGCATGGATAAAGATAGCACATATCTAACAAGTAGTTGACCAAAATAAGATGGATTAAAGATAAAATTTCTGAAAAAGTTTTGAAAGTTTCTATGTGTAAATTCATACCCCTTGTTCATGCATTTGAAAACATCTAAAGAAATAATTGGTTCTCGCAAGTTCCAGTCCTACATCTTATCTTTCTCTCACCACTATTTATCACAATGGAAGTGATGTTACACAGCCCTCATCAAAATTTTTCCTAAAACTATGGGAGCTGATTTTGGAATATACATATCCCTTAAACACATCTCCTCTTTTGGATAGATGCAATATTTATTTTTTTAGAGACATGGCTGCCCCCCTCTATTCATGTTCAGCTCTGAATAAATTAACAGTTATTCATTACCAAAGCTAGCATTCCTCTGCTTTCAGCCAGCTGAGGCAGAACACTAGGTATGGAAGTGCTTAGGGTGCCCTGAGCAAAACCTACAGGATAAAATTAGGTCTCTGCAGAGAGAGCTCTAACTCCAAAACAGGCATTTTTGAAATAAAAAAAAAAAAAAGATTATTAGGGAAAAAAATGCAAGGTGCTGAGGACAGTATAATAATTCTTTGGAAAGTTTTACTTTACAAAATGGGGCAGGTGTGGGAAAATGTTTGAGCTTTTAAGTGTTGGGGGTTTTTTTTGCAAAAATATTTTTTGCTATAAGTATTGGGTGAAATTCCTTCATGGATTTGCTCAGTGCAGTGCCACATGCTCATAGTTTGGACTGATGAGGAAACCACATTGAAAGGCCACAGCAGGGAATAAAATTTCTCCAGCTGCTGTGGTAATATGTTTGTCTGTGCACTGCACTCTACATAATCCTAAAGAATATTACCTGGCTCCAGAAGAAAGAAGGGGGATATATGTCCATAGTATATTTCAAAAATAAACAAAACCAAACCAAAAACCTACGAGGCCACTGTCGCTATACGGAACCAGAAGATTAGAACAGAGCTTGCCATTAGTCAGGTATACAATTACAAGTGGCTGAGATATAAAAGAAAGACACAACCCTTATTTTTTTACGCCTTAAAATGGATTTGAAAGGTCCACTCTACTGCCTTTGCCTTTGTGTCTAAAGAATTTACTAGTTTGGCAATGTAAAGCACCATGCAAAATCTTTTTTGTTGAATTGTATTAATGTTGACCTCAATTAATTTGAAGTAAATTACACATGAACACCACCAAGCAGATGCACGCTCAAATAGCCACAAAACCACCCTAGTCAAAAGAAAAAGAGAAACCAATTAATGATACAAACCTTCAAGACTTCTGGACATCATCAGCTGGTAGCTAATGACATGAGGAAAAAGCTTGACCTACAAGCAAGTACTGGCAGCAACACTACTCCGGGCAAAATGGGATGTAAACCTGCTCAAAGAAGGCCATGCACCTATTACACTATCACACTGAATTCAAAGGTATTAGATAGGATCAGACCAGTTCTGAATTTTTTATATATCACACAGCAATCAGGTGGAGTCCATAGCTCAGTGCTGATGGTTATAGTACCATGGCTAGGAATTTAAAGCAGGACAGATGGAATTTCCTTCATTTAGGGAATCCCAAAAGTCTGCAAGAAACATTTGACATGCTCAAATGCTTTTTATGAATAGAACACTGTTATCTAACATGAAATTTTGCCACTTCTAGAGCAAAATTCAGCTAATATAAATTAGCACAGGCTTTCCTGAAGGAAGTAAAAAATAAACATATCCTGTTAGAACTACAGGAGGAATTTCATGTAGGCAAAATCTAATTACACAAGATGGAGTACAGCCAGTGACACCAAGTAACACACTTACTCTTTTGAAATATGTCCTAGAAATTTTTTTAATAGTTAGGCTTTCTCTGGGGCTTCCTTTTTATTCATCTGAAATGCTCATTTGTGTGAAATCAGTTGTAATGGATATAATGAAAATTTACACAGGTCTTGTATAACTGGATTTAACAGCTAGAATTTGAAGTTTCGGTTTGGCCAGCATCAGGCCACAAAGGCACCTTTGTATAGTGTCAAAATTTTTTTTGCAGAAACTGGAGACAAGTGGCAATAAAAATTAAAGTGTTGAGACTGTCTTTTAAAATACTTCACACACTTCATAAATAAAGCTCTGTATTTTTAGAATATTAATAAAACTGTCCTACTTCTGCCCCTCCAGTTTTAAGTATCCATTGTGTCCCTTTAAAGCAGTGACCCCTCAAAAAGGGAAGGAGGCAGAAAGCAAAGCCAGTAATGGAGCGCACATCCTGAAGAAACAAAACAAAAAAATTATTGAAATACACCCCCCCAAGAACCGTTCAAAACCTACACAGCAAATTTCAAAACATCAATTTATGGTTGTGTGTGTGTGTCTAATGCCAACTAAATGACATTGGGAATTACATGTGATTTCCACATTGCCCAGAGGTATAGGTGGTTCATTGAGCCCCGTGCCAAATTCAGTGAATTCCTCATGTGTTCAGTGGCAAGCACTGTTGATCATGCAGTGGCAGTAGCGGTGTTCTGTACCAAGAGCTGGCATTTCTAGCTGTCTATGTTTTAATTCCTTCCTCATGCCTTGAAGGTAATTATTCCGTTGTGAAACAACTTCATTAGCCAGTCACTCGAAGGCAGAAAGAACATCACGGTGTACAATTAGCATGAGAAGAAACCCAGGAAGAGTGAGCATAGATGCAACCGTCCCTTGTATAGACAGCTCTTTGGCTTATTGACTCAGGCTCCCAGAAAGCAGAAGCAAAGGAGATTGTCTGCAGGACTATGTGTATCCCACACACTAGCATCACAAAAACAGTGAAAAAATCAATCAGCTATACTAATTTTTTTCTCCAGTTTCTAGGATTTTTTTAATACTCGGAGCAGTGCGAAGTCACGCCCCAGACGTTTCACATTACATTTACATATGGCTTGCTCATCACCCCTTTTTGTCTTTCCCATTCCAAAACAAACAAAATTCTCTTCCATTTGCTCATAAAAGAAAATTAGTTCATATCCACATTAAATGTGGAAGAGATTCCAGCCAGGATAATGCCTGGTTATCTCTGCAAAGCTAAAAAAAACCCTCCTAAACTTGAAAGGATTTTAATACCCAGACATGACAACAGGCATTTCAGAAGTTTGTCTTTGTCAGCTTCATCTTGTTCTGTGTTTGAGATTCTCTGTTTTTTAATTGAATTCTATAAATATAACTCTATCTGATAACTAACTGTACTAAATAATCTATATCAACAAAACAAGTCCATTAACTGAAACAGTGTTATAAAATCAAATACATATTCAAGTATCTAAAAACCACTGAGTTTTTAAATTTAGGAATTTAATACATAAGTGTCTTGATATCTTCATCGGGAAAGTATCTTCCCACTGTAGCAATCTAACTCACATATATACTTCCAGAATCAAATTCAGTTAGTAAAAACAAAATCACTTTTTTTAACATACAAAAGTACTATTCTGGAACATGTACTGTTGGGATAAGGGGCATAGTTAAGGTAATACCTTGGGAGAACTCTAGGCAAAACCAGAAAGCAAAATTTGGACCAGAACACTCCCTCTGTTCAGAGTTAGTTGAAGCAGAGTATTTTTATTCAGGTCTCTCTGGAAATTGTTCCTGTAAGCAGAAAATCTACTCTTTGACTAGCTTCTAGCACTTCAAAGTCTGGGCTCGTGCCATGGGATGAAATAGCTATTGAGTGAGAAAGGCAGCAAAAGCTTTCTGAAGCCACCTTGCCAACATGACTCAAAACAACTATGAAGGGACCATCTATAAAGCTTGAAAGTTAAAGCTCTCTTCACACTGATTTTTTTTTTTTTTTTTTTACCTTTCTGTTAAAACTACCAGAAAGCATTGTTTAGTTCTCCAGAGCTTCTGGCATCTCCAACCAGCCTGAAACCACCAATTTGCCTTTTCAAGGGCAATGATTTTTTTCATGTTTTTGCTTACTGTAACAGTAAAGATTTAATACAATTTGATCTATGAATATTTTATATTTGTCTTGAATATTAATTGCCATAACAGGAAAATAATTGTGCTGCACAGCCAGTGCGTGGCTAGACAGTAGAGGAAATCTTTCCACAGTAAATAAACAACATAGCAGACACTGGTATGCCTGAGTTTATTTCAGGTGATCAAGTGATTAGCTGTTGTTTGAATTCTTGAAAGGAAAGCTGCCATCATCAACAATGCTTTCTTTTAATTTTTCTGTCAAATAAATAGGTATTTACACAGGAGAATTCCTCTAGTACCATAACATCTGTATTCAGAGCATGAGACAAACAATTAGATTGTGTTAGCTGTCAGAGGTCATTAGTGCAAAATGGGTAACAAAAGAAAAAAACAAGCACTGGAGAAATGGGGAAAACAGACTCTGTATGTGTTTCTGTTTAAAGATTTGCCAAGCAGACCTCACCTACATCTTAAACACATACATGACAAAAAATGGAGGGAAAATCTATTTCATGAGCAGTACTCTGTTTTGGATATTCCTTTAATCATGTGTTTAACAAAACTTTTGTATTTGTGCTTATCTATAGAGTTTAAACCTACTGCTCATATTTTAAAAACCTTTTGCTTGTTCAAAAAATAATCGTTTCACAATCCCACAGCATGAAACCTGTAATTTTGCCCACATTTTCTCTGTGCCTTGTGTCAGCTTCTCATCTTTCATATGGTTGGCTATTTTCAGCATTAAAATATGTGTAAATTACTACTTTTGCAAGGGATATTAGCAAGTCATTACTGCTAGTTAAAAAGAAAGAGTAAATATGGAAATAAGAATATTAAAAATGCTGTCTTCCCACAGTCTCTGAATGCAAGAAGTATTCAGTTTAAAAAAAACCAAAACTAAAGTATTCCAGACACTTTATATGAACCAAACAACTATTGCTCTCAAATTCGAGAAGTTTTGAGGAAGGTATTGGTGTTAGTAGATGTTACACTCCATCATTATGAAAAATTTTAACCCTATTCTGAGACTGAGCTGACAAAAATATTAAGAATTATTATAGAGGGGAATCAGCATTCTGAGTCTCTAGATATGTATCCTGAATAATAAAAGAATGGGGTCTTTTGTGGTGTAGAAAAGCATTGCCATAATTATTTAGAGTTTTTGAATGTCAGAGCAATACGAGGGAATTAAAAGATGAACTTGGAAATGAAATCCTAAGGGGGAGTTTAGGTAGTTGAGGTTGTGTGGTGATGCTGGCTTTGATACTTTGATATTTACCCTGCTGTTTCTTCCCTATAGATCATCACTTTCTCAAATATTATTTACATTTGAAACTTGTCTCAAAGTCATCAAGAGCTGTATTATCAATTAGTTGAACCAATGCTACCAAACTGCCTGCTATCTTCAGTTTTGACAGAAAAATTTCAGGTGACAGAAATTCAGTGTAGTATGAAATCTGCTAAAATTTATTTACCAAATTGTTAAAAAACAAGACATATACCAACTGACGTCTACCACTGTAATATTATTTTACTAGTCTAAAAGGGTTGAACCTAACAGGAGAGGTGTCTTACATGGATTTTTAAAATGGCCAGTGAATCCATAGGAACTGAAAGGAAGCTGAAGTATTACAGTTGGTGTTCTGAGAGAATGAACAAGACAAATGTACCATGAAAAGGATGGATAATAAAAACACTTCAGTGGAAGAAACTGACTTCTTTTGAAGAATATATAAACTTACTAAGTCATAATCGTTATTTAAACAGGGAGATCCACGTCATTTGTGGAGAACAAACCACCAATAGAGTCTGTGAAGTTTCAGTCCATTAAATACAGAGGAGTTTCATACTACAATAAAAATATTCTAAAAAACTTAATTGTTGGTATCCTATTGTGAAAGAAAGTATATCCTTAACTCTGACACCAAATCCAGTCACAGTGAGAAAGCATTCAAGGTTGTTACTATGTAATTGAAACAAAAAGAATGGCAACACCATAAAAAACATGAGAAGTGAATAGTGGTGAGTATTTTGCACAAGAGGAGAACCTTCAGTGGAACCACTGGGTGTCAAATTTTAGGCAAATGGAAGCCACGAAGTACTTCTCAAAATAATGTATAATCATTGTGTGCGATCCATTGGCACAGGACTCTGTAAATGCCAAAACTATAAATACATGGGAGACAGGTCCATCAGGGACTATTAACACACTAGATACAACCTCCAGTTCAGGAAGTCCCTAAACATCTCACAGCCAGAAGCTGAGAGGGTATACCAAGGAAAGGGTCATTTTATCCTTCTTGTGCTTTAAGCATTTATGTCATGGTCCTTGTCAGAGGCAGGACACTGGGCTAGAAGAGCTGTAGGTTTGCTTAGGTATGACAAGTCTTAGTTCTTTTGATGCAGAAGCGTTAGCAAGCAGCTGATTTCAGGGTCAAGGAAAAAATAAACAGTAGGGAGCAGGGCTCAGTGTGGCCTGGAACCCATCATTTAGGAAAAGAAAACCATATAAGGACAGAACCTTAAACGCAACTATATATACATGGTACTTGATCACTCAAAGTCATGGCGGGTTAAATTGAGGGAGTTCATCGTATCGGTAATTCAGAGAAACCCATTTAAGTTAATGGAATAAGATGCTGATGGAAGTCCTACAGAAGCACACAGTTAAAATCAATCCAAGTGAAAGGTGGAAGCATTTTTGGGAAGTAGGATATCAAATCACACACTGGATGGCTACATGGGTTTTGGATGAAGATCAGGAGATAAGATAGAGTAATGTTTTTATCATAAGCATATACCATAGAAAAATGTCAGGTTAAGTCAGCACATAGTCCATAAACATTTTTAATTACATCATAAAAGAATTTTTAATTTTGTAGTAATGTGCAAAATTCTGGCATTGAAGAGATATTCCTTAAAGCATGTCCAATTTCTAGGACCACTCTTATCACCACAATGTTTTCTGTATAGTGATGCACTGCTCTGCACAGGTACAATCTCATATGATATATCACCTTTGACAGCAACCTGTATTACAGCTGGCATGTAACATTAAAGTAGGTGAGTTTGGGCACTTGCCTACAGTATAAACCAGTGGAATAAGAAATACTCATTTGGAAGACAAGACATGAGAATGCAGCTCAGAGGCGCTTTTAAGTTTATGTGAGACATTAGAGGTTATATTGCAGGTCTCCCAAACAGCCACAAATTGTTCGTTCAAGCTCAGTAATTACAGTTGCTGGTATTTCAGGAATGTCACAAACTAAAAGTTACATAATAAAGACAGAACTTAATTTTATTTGTGGTATATCAGAAATACTTTTCCTGGATAAAACTGGTACAGACAACAGGTTCACTTGTGAAATACTTGGCAGGTAAATTTTGTTTAATGGTTGGTTATTAATCTGTCTAATTTAAAAGTCATTAAAGCCTGCCTGCTTCCTCACTGGTCAACCTACTTATTAAGGACAGTTCTATTTGCATAATGACTGGTTACACTGGTGAGTCTCTGCTTGAGTTGCATAGAAAAGGCCACGGAGTTTAACTGGAGATGCTCACAATGTCATGCCCAAATCAGGGACAGCTCAAGTGTTTCAAGAAGGCTGAGTAACAATCCTTTGTGGAAGTCACCTTAAACACCACCTGTTTTAATACTCTAAAACAAAAATAGTTCTAAATAAAGTAATAATTTCTTACAAGTAGAATAAGAGTAAGTGAATATCCAGTTGCCCATGCTCTTCTTACCAGCAGTGGAAGCTGTTTCCTGGGGACAGCTCAATTCATAACTGATCACATGTAAATAAGTCTTGTATGGGACAATTGCATAAATATGAGATGTCTGATAGTTAAGTCCTGCCTCTGAGGTGTTTATGGTCTTATAATGAAATTATTGAAGTGTACAAATATCACCTGAATCAATACTGGCAAAATTATTAACATGCAAATCACAGCAGGAAGATTAAGTGTCTGTACCAAATCAGGGAATCCATTTCAGACGCAGAATCATACTGTAGCTCTACAAATACTCAGAAACCTCCAGGGCAGAGGGGTTTGGTAGATCTGACTACAGACAAACACTTGGATATGAATAAGAGGCAGAGATGACACTGGCTTAGTTTGTAAGAATAAAAAGCCAAGAGCCACAAAACTATTTATAATACAGGTTATGGGATGAAAGATTTAATGTATACAAACCGGGAATTAATCTTCATATCTACCAAGTATGCTGTACTTCCAGGAGGGGGGTGAAAAAATGTATTTTTCAATTTTGAAATTTCAACTCAGCATTTTCAAAATTTGCAGGTTTCTTAGTACAGAATTCTCTCACTCATGGGATTGGTGACCTCTGTAGCCCAGTTACACCAGAGAAGTCTGAGAAGCTGTTCAGACTGGAAAAACAGAAGTGTAACACTAAATTCACTTTAAAAGTGGATATAGGACTTAGTTATGAGAGCTCTTTGGAGAGTTTTTGAAAAGAAGATTTTCTTGATTGGAAGATGTCTTTTAGATAATTCAGAAACATGCAATGCTTCAGATAACTTTCAGGACTCTACTACAACCTGTTTCAGAAGCCACAACTTCGTCAGACAATCCAATCTTAGATTCTAGCAATTAGTGTCTAGCAATTAGTTCAGTGTCTCCACACGGGGTAAAGGTAATTCTTTTGTATTTTATATTTTTGATCATATGAGAGGGTCTGTGTTTCCAAGAGCAAGTCCAGTCCTGCAGCAGACTCACTGACTGCCATTCCACTTTCAGAACAGGGACTTCTGACATAAATAGTTCATGGTTTCCAAGGAAGCTTATTGGTTGTGCTCAAAAATACCTGGGAAGTATAGAGTTACAAAACTATGATAGAAGAAATTAATTTCATCCCAAACACTTACATAATTCAGTCTCAGACTTCACTGGAGATAGTTTAAATAATGTCAGAGCAAAATACCGACCCCACTCCCTTGACAAAATGCAAACTACAGCCTAAGGGTTCATCTGTGCTAGAAACAGAAAAAAAGACCTCACAAAAATCTTAGTTAATTTTTTTTCTAATCTGGTTTTCTCACACTTGTTCTTTTTGTGCCTCTTCTGTTCTTTGTCTCTCATGTACCTTTGACTGCATTTCAATTTTTATGCCTGCTATGCTGGTTTTTTTGCTCCTCTACTCATTCTTAGGAGGTTTTCACCATCCTCTTGTAACCCAAACATCCATTTCCTATTTATTTTCACATCATCAAAAACGCATTTTTCCATCCATCCTCCAAAAGACCTGTCTTTGTAGGAATGATCCTACTTGGAAACTGAACTGGGGAGCATGTCAGAGATTCTCCTTTTTCTCTCTATTTTTGCCTCCTTAACTGCTCTGTAGTTCTTGTTGCTGTTTTGTTACTAGTTACCAAAAGGTACACAAACGTATGCATGGAGAAAATACAGAAAGAGAGTTTTTTAAATTTACAATCAAATCCTTGGTTTACAACTTCTTTGTATTGAGGTCTCCAGCTAAGAAAGATTCAATGAAAACTAACTGCCTATGACTAACAATTCCTACGTCAGGTAAAGCAGCAGAGTGGTTTGTACTTAATAAAACAGTGATAGATTCAAGCTGGCAAGGTTAATTACGTGTGCATACATGGTGATGTTAATGGTGAGGAAACTGAACAGACAAGAGTAATGATATTGTGAATTTATATGGGAGCAGATACTGCTGCCCATAAAGTCAAAAAAACCTTTGTTTCTCCCCAAAACTCTCCCTGTTGTAACTTAATGTAAAAGACTGTTTTAAAAAATAATGACTGGTTTGGATGTCATATCAAATTAGGTTTCCATTTCAGTTATAGTACCATCAAAATTTTTAAGCTGATTACATACAAATATGGGGTTTTTTTGTGTACTGGGTACAACACTCTTACAGATTTTGCTTCAGTTTAAACTGCAAATGCACAACAAACCACATGGCAAAAAGGTAAAATAAAAACTGTTATGTACTTTGCAATTTCTTGTTCTTTGTACAGTTTTATTTGCTTAAAAAGCATCAGGGGTTACTTTTCAGTTTTTTAGCACATAAAAGTCCCATCTTCTGGGATCTGCTGAAACTGAATTATGTGGAAGATCATACTTAAGCAACTCATCTTTTAATTTCAGTTAAATTTCAGACTCAGAGGTTGCACTGCTTGTGAGGCTTTGCCTGGGGTGTGGGGAAATGTTGGAAAGCTGCCAACTCATTTCTAATGCCAGTTCTCATATCCAGTACTCCCACAATTTGCTTTCTCTGCTTAATAGGAGTCTTATCTCACCAGACTCTGCTGAGTGGACTGAAATGTTATAAATTTGTTTCTGTTCATTTTACAGATCTCCCATCCTCCTGCCTGGATGCATTGTCAATACTCGGTTCCTGATTTTCTCTAATGTAAGCATTTCAATTTTGACTTTTCAAGCACCTTCCAGAGGGCTTTTGGGTGCTGTACAGCAAGGGTTGTCTGAGATTCTTTTTATTTTCTTTTCATAAAATGAGAAGATATTTTGCAGAGTTGGCTGCACTCCAGTTGCACTTCTCTTGAAGTGGTTTCACAGGCGCAGGAACTCTTTCCTTAGCAGCATTCCCAGCCCCACAGCAGAGCAGCTGGCAAAGCACGTACTCAAATGCTGTTGATTGCTAACATGCAGCCTACTCTGCTCCAGTTTGAGAATGGATATCACCAGACATCTCCCAGCTCCTTGACAAAAAAAGCAGCCAGAATTCAGCACCTTCCCCTGTAGGGCCCCTTTGGACCTCCTCTGGGTTTTATATACATTTAGGTATTAATCTGGAGGAGATAGAGGCAGCAACAGAGAGTAACTTTATTTTATGGCCCACAGTCAGAGCACTCAGTTGGGAGGTGGGAGACCAGTGTTGAAGCTGCATGGATTAAAGCAGTTTTTCCCACAGTGTGGATGGCAGAGCTCAGTGTCTGTGCCAGTAACTATAATATACTTTCTAATTTATTGTGTAATGTCAAGGATATATGGTGCATGTTATTTTTCCTTTTTCAGTTGGCTGATAATTTCCCTTTCTTCTAGTTTACAGGTCTCAAAGACAATTTTTTTGCATTACATTTAAAAGTCTTGCCCATGCCTGAGCTGACATCAGACAACTTTGGACAGGTTACAGATGTTTAGAGATGCTGCCAGTCTACCTTCTAAGCAAGGGGGAGGCAGTGCCTAGGCCTTTTGCCAGGCCTTGTTGTTTTGTCCCTGTGACTGCCCTTGGATCCTTTTAAAACAGGACGGAGAGGGAATTTAGCATTGCAAACTTGTTCTACATTTTAAGCAGGATTAGAAATATTAGGATTATCTGTGACTTTAAACCAAAATGAAGAGTGGATAAGCAGAGAAACTCATCAGCATTGAAGTGCCATGTAACCAGATCATCATCATCCTTCTTTTAATCCTACTACTTTGCAGTGTGTACTTATGAGAACTTATCCATTTGGTAGCTTCACTCTTATCTAACAGAAAATGGCTTTGCTTCCAGCTTTTCTCTCCATTACTTCTCCAGACATGTTCCCTGTTATCCACAAGTGCCAGGCTTTCTCCTCCACCTTTACTGCCCCCTCCCCTTTGTTCAGACAACAGTCTTCATGCTCCTGTTCACAGGATTTTCACACAGCAATTAGAGCTCATAGGAGGAGGAGTCACAAAAAGCTGTTTCCCAGTAAGATTATTTTATAAACAAACTCAGCATGTTCAGCTCTTATTTAGTGCATTTCACATGGTGTGCTCTGAACTGCTATGTAAGAGGAGCCACATTTTATTAACTTCCTGTATTTTTATACCAGGAGTCCCAGCAGAGCTGACTGGGTCTAGAATCTAGAGCAGGATGATCCAGTTCTAGTAATTAGTCACAGAACAAACTTTTAGCAATTTGTCAAACAGCCCTAGCTGCAGACCTTGGGTTCTCTCTTTCCGACAAGAAGCAATAACAAAACCTCAGTCTTCTTCAAATCAGTGAACAGATGGGTAATCACCTAACAGTAGCAACCAAGGGTGACCCTATCTCTACATGATATCGGATTCAGCCTGATGTACTTATTACCCACTATTACAGCATCTCAAATTCATAAAGAAGTTGGTAGCACAATCTTATGAAATTTCTTGGGCTTGCAATTAACTGAAAGGAGAAGCTCTCATCAGAAACATAAGGATTGTTTAGTTCTTCTCAGCTCACATCATGCTTTTCTCTAAGAAACATAAGAATTACCATCCTGAATTAGTCTAATGATCCATGGAGAGCAGCATCCCCTTTAGTAGGATGTGTTTCTGTGTTAGAAACTTCAGAGAGCTCTGCAGCAGTAAGAAGAGCTAATACCTGCTTCCCTTGTGTTTAAATGAAACAGTGCTCAGCACTGACAGGCTGGGACATCTGTTCTAAGTACCTAGGTAGGGCAAGAAACCTTTAAATGGTTCAGACACATTTCTCAAATCCACCCTAAGTTCTAGGCTTTGATTTCCAAAGTATTTCACAAATAATTTTCTAGACTCTTGCTTACACAATTCAGCTATAAATTCTAATTCTATAAATGTAATCATGGCCTTGTTACACCACCCAAACAAAGCTAATGAGATTTAAAACCTCAGAACTAAAATTACTTATTGGCAGCTATATAACAGATTTTCAAACATCACAGGTCAACTCCAGATTTTGGCTACCTTCAAGGAACATTGGAAAATCTCATTTTCATGTAAATGACTTTATTGCAAGTCACACAATTTTTTTTTCAATCCCAAGTTCTGTGGCAATAGTTACATGAGCATATCAATCTTAATCTATTTATTTCCTTAAGAAGACTCTAGCATGCAGGTCTACAGAGAAAGGCTTGTAAGCATGTACCATAAAGGCTCAATCTATAAGTAGATCTCTTAAAGAAATGCAAGCCAATTATTTCTTAGAATCTCATTAAATTCTACAGCCTTCAACATGGTTTCATGTTAAAGGAGACAGAGATAAAACTGAGTTTTTCTGACATGATTTTTTAACTATGGCTATAGTTTCTGACTGTTTGGACTGCTACTACTTAGTAGATGATAATTTTTTCACCCAAGAGAGAATTACTTTCACTGCATCTTTGGCCACTCTAAGCATATAAAATAATAATAAAAAAAAAAGTCTTACCCTTCAGCTCCTAGAAATATATAAACACCAAGATAGATACACAACTTCTCATCCCTGAATGAAAAAAAATTTCTTTATCTTTAAACCAAAGTAAAGTTACCTATTCAGTTTGTCATTAATTGTTTTTATATTTGTTTTGTCTGTCATACCATATTGCCCACTTCCTTTTCCAATTACACATCACATGTCTTGTGATATTTAAATAACTGCAACTAAATAAAATTTCACTTTTCCATGCTCTATGAAAGGAACACACTGTATCAATTAAAGAGCTTTCTATGAAGAAATCTAATTATAAAAATACAAGGCCTAATTCAAAGCCTATTTTAGCCCATGGAAATTCTTCTCTTGACTTCTTTGGCCTCAAGTCCATATTCAGCAATGTTTAAGTTGAATAAGAAAAGAGCTTATTTCCAGTTAACAAACAAAAATGGGTATATTAAATACAAGCATATACTTACATTATCTCTACATGTTCCTATAAAGTATGCAAATTGACCACTTTGGAAATACAGTGTTGTAACAGAGCAAAAAGTTCCCATGAAAATTAATACGTTGCTGCATATCTGTAAAGGATTTTCACAGATAACATATGGAATGAGGAAAAAATTTCCTCTGTGAACATCACATGATGGGGATGTGAAAGCTTCTTTGGGAAATGTGAGTATTCTTCACGTTAAAATTCAATAACTTCCCATAACCTTAATGTCCAGATTTCTACCGTGGTCAAATAGCCACAGGCTGTATTTGCTCACTAGTGGGCATTTCTGCATCCTCAAAAACCTGTATTTATCAAGAGACCCAAACATAGAAATTTTCCCTCCTTCTGCCCCTCAGCAGGACACTGGAAGCAATGGGATTTGCTCCTCTTTTGCACTGCCTGTTGTCTGAAAGAGCCAGTCAGGAAGCCATTAGTAAATGGAGCTGGCAGTGGAATGGCTTGCTTTGGTCAGCGAAAAGACTACACCTAGATCCAGCCTCTGTGCCTGAGACAGCTTGCTGTGCAAAACACAAGTCTCTGTGTGCAAATTCCCCCATCACACACTGTCTCTCTCCATTGAGAATTCAGCCTGGCTGGGAAATTGCCAGAGCTACCAGCTGAGTAACTCAATAGAGGAGAGGTTGTTTTGAGGAAAGGAACAGGAGCTGTGGCTCCAGCCTATCTTAGTGTGCGAGCTAGAAATAAACCACAAATACTGACGAGTTTTCCCTGTTCTCTCCCTCAGTAGAAAGAATTACATTTGCAGAATATTAGCATTGACAGGAATGGGATCAGAACTGTATTTCCAGACTTTTTTAAAGAGAGAAAATTCACTGAGTAATCACTAAAGAAACTAAAGATTATGGAGGTGGTGCCAGCTAAAAAACATGAATGTATATTATGAAAGCCAGCCAGAGTAACTTTTAATGACCTTTCTCAACCCATGTGGCCTCTAGATAATAGAGAGACTTTGCTTTGAATGCAGGCAGAGCATGTGTCATTTGAAAAGGGAGACGAGCTTAAAAGAGTAAATTTCTGCTAAATTCAATGTTATTTCAGAGGCGACCTTTGCATCCTGGTCTTAATCTTTTTCAACACACCATGTTTATTTCCCAAAATTTTATTTAAGGAAAGCTATCCAAGTGTTTTCTGGACAACATTAACTTCCCATTAATATAAAAGCTACATCTCCAGAAAGCAAAATCCTTTCTAAAGGCATCATAGCACATTCTCAGCAGCAAAATACTATCAAGATGAATTGTTACATTATGACTTGAGCATCCAGAACCTTTTGTGAAGTAAGTATGAGTGACAAAAAACCAAACTTCCAGTGCAAATATTGAAACCTCATAATAACAGACACTAACATTAAAAGTATTGAATGAAGTTTCTTGAAAGCATGCTTATATGTAAAATTACATAAATACTTCCATGTTAATTAGACATGTGCATTTGATTCAATGTAATTCATGAGATCAAATTGTAATTCAAAGAACCAAATCAAGGAATTGTAATGTAATTCAAAGAACCACACCAAACAAACAAAAATGTAAAGACTGTGAAGTCCAAGTATAATAGAAATAGTCACAAATTATGTAAGACAACATTCTCTTCTTGCAAAAGATAAAATACAACTACAGGAACAGAAGTATACACATTGTGAGCAGCACTGTGGATATAATTATTTTATGTAGAAATTCATGAGAAGTTTGCTTCCAGTTTTAATCCAGGATTCAGTTATAGCACATTCCTAAATTCACCATTCTTTTCAAGCCTCTAGACATGAAGTTGTTCTAATTCTTCTTCCTTAAACACAAATCACTACTTTAGTCCTCATTTTTCTGTGTCTCTCATTCTATGAGTTTAACATTTCAGTCTTCATCATTATTTCAGCAGAGATATTGTATTATACTGTAAAACAATGAAGAGCAGCAATTCATGTAAAGCTGCATTATTAAACAAACATTATTTCTGTATGCTACGGATTTCTCAAAGGAGACCAAAATTACTCAGCTGCAAAAATCCACAGCATCTAAGCTATTTAAGAATTGACTGTTTAGGAGTATGTTTCAAAAGAAAATGAGAACGTATTAATGCGATAGAAAAGCTTGCCTAACAGAAAAGACCCGTTTATACTAATGGAGATAAAGAGATTAATTGGCTTATAGTGGTTACTAAAAGCCAGTCAATGGAATATCAAGTCTCTCAAAAATGGAGGGAGGAAAACAGATTGTAAGCCATCAGTATTAGATTAATCTTTTAGACTGTAATGACTGACAGATATGTCTAGCCTAAATGCCCTTGGATAAAAATTCAAGATGAGTTTTTCACAACCTGTATACAAAAGGTAGGGAAATCTGCTTATGTCTTTCCTTTCTGCTGCCACCTATTTATGGGTGACTGGCTTAAACTCCTGATGAAACTTCCAAAAAGTCAGGTGGAGTATTCATACTAATTTTCTGGACTGCAGATCACAACTTCAGTATGCAAGAGTTCAGGCACTAAGCTCTTCTATCACTTTTGCCATTCCCCCAAGTCTATCTAATTTTTGATAAAAATCCACATTATATCTATAAGATTCAACTACATGACATTGCAATTCATCACATTCATTTGTTAGTGTTCTTCTTAATTTAAAGAAGATGAAGACCAAGTCAAAAGCTTGCACACAGACCAGCAGGAAAAAAAACACTAGGAACACTGAACTATAAACTGGGACTTGAGAGTCAAACTGGGCTATGTTGTACAGTAACTAGTACAGCACACATGAATAGATGCCATGAATGGAGACAGGCATAAAATGGGAGTGTTAAATGTTCAGTACTGGGTTAAAAGAGTGCCTGCCAGTTTTAAGAAACATCTACTTTGCAGCACAAATAGATAATATTATTCCAACAGAGCTTAACTAACCACTGAATTTATCTCTAAAAACTGTCTGATTAATTTCTTCTCTCTTAAAACTGTTTTTTATGCCCATTCTCTTTATAACATTACATACATTCTCTTTCAATGACTCTATGTCTTCTGTAGGACACCTTTTCTAGGTGTCCTACAGAAGCCAGACACTAGGAAAATGAATTCTAATTGAGACAAGAAGATGCTTGTCGACTCCTGGCAAGCCTAAATGCTGTTGTTTTCAATAAGGTAGAGGAAAACAACAGGCAGCTTTCACAAAAAGAAACCCAGCTGCCATGTGCAGACACAAATACTGTATTATGTGTGCACCTCTCATTTTACACGGTGAAATGTTATTCTTTACCTTGACTCCATTTACTGCACTGGAGGTTGAAATTTGGGGGGTGATGTGGTATTTTCAGAGGAATGACCCAACATTGTGCTGTGGAAACAGAGTGGGGAGGAGAGGAAGTTAATCCAAGCATCTTCTCTGATTTCCTTTATGTGCCATCTGTGAGAAGTCGCTGTCTGAATACCTTGGGCCTGGAGATATTCCAGAGCAATTAGACAGTGCATCCCCTGAAGTAGAATTGCAAATTTTCTCAGCCTTGTTAGATCTTTTTATTCTTTTCTGTTCAATTACCTGGGGGATGGGAGGGGAATGCTTAGGGCTGTATCATAGCATAAGTCCTTTTTAAGAAGTCAAAACAACATGGATCTCTGTGTCCAGTCACCAATGTAGCCAGCTCTTTTTCTTCTTCAGTTTTTCAGTTTGTAAGAAGTTTTGAAAACCCGTAAGGAAATAGTGGTCGAGTTCAGGACCGTTGAACAATGGAAAGCTCAGATTTACCTGACTTCCTCTTTAGTGACTTCAAACCCTGTGATGAGATCAACAAAACACAGACCGGAATCTGTATTCCAAACGCATTCAAGAGTCACATACTAGCTGAGGAGTACATTCAAACAGCAGTTCATTCAAATTATTTCATATTATTGCCTATTTGACAATATGTGTGTAAGGCTTCTCAGACACAACCAAAACCGGGCAGTGCCAAATCTGGAAACCTTATTTAAAAGAGATTTAAAGCCAGGAGAGCTCAACAGCAGAAGAAAGTTGAAATGTTAGCAGTATTGAATCACACAAGCTCCAGAGGTCAATTCCTTTCCTTATGTTTTAAAAGATGGCTTTTTAAATGTTGATTTAACTCCAAGTGTATGGAGTTACTGGCTTCTTTACATCCTAAATATTATTTGATATACCCACCAAAGCTTTTTAAAGTTCTAGAAGCAAGCTATGCAAAAAAGGAGCTCTCCAGATACTAGACTCTCAACACTGCGTTTTTTTCAAGTATTGGCACACTCTTTACAATAGGCTTCTATAAACCTTTTATTCTGATTCAGCAAAATAAGCTGGCTTGCTGCAGACGGGAAGCTGATAAACAGAATATTGCACAAAGAGTAGCCAGGTATGAATAAAGTGTCTAAGTGCATTCTTTGCAGTTCTGCTAAGAAAAATGCATTATAAGTAGCTGAACATGTGAAAGAAAATATTTAAATAAAATAGTCATCAATGCCAGATTAAACAGCACTTGTAACAGAAGTGTAACACTGCTAAATATTTTTTTTCCAGGCTTCAGTCTAAGCTTTTAGCCATGTGATGCTTTTTTGAATCATCTAATAATTGAGTGCATGGACTTTGGTAAAGATGGCACTTTCCAAATCAACTCAATATATTGCAGCAAGTTCTTATAGATGCTGTACCTTAAAGTTCTTGCAGCACTTAATAATCCTGAGCTTGTAAACTCTGATGATGCAGGACAGTAAAGAGTGATATCCTTCATCACTATCTAACATTGGTGTAGTTTCATATCCAGACAGCCAACTTCTTCATCCTCTTTTGCTGCAGAACTTTCTTGCAAGTGGAATGAAGCATAATCTTGGAGGCTAGGAACATTCCTTCTTTTGTGGTACCATTTTGTGGTCTCACTGTTTCCTTCATTTGCTGCCTTCTCCTACATATTGTTTTATACTACCACGTGAAAACATTCAAAGTTAATTATCCCTTGAAACATAAATTCTAAGCCTCTGAATGCAAATGTGTTCATGGTAAATAAAATAATGACTCAGTTAATCTGTGAGGTAAAATTTGCTGTGATTTTATTTTATTCTATTTTGTTTTGTTTCATTTGATTTTTATAAACACATGAGCCAGAGACAAGTCATTTTCCATTAAACTATATCATCTCACCTCACTGCATCTACTGTCACAGGGAAGGGGAGAAGATATCCCTGGAGTCTCTTCTCTCTTCTCTTCTCTCTTCTCTTCCTCTTCTCTTCCTCTTCTCTTCCTCTTCTCTTTCTCTTCTCTTCTCTAACAGGTCCATGTCCTTCCTGTGCAGGAGACCTCAAAGCTGGATGCACTCCAGGTAGGGTCTCACCAGAGTAAAGGGGCAGAATCCCCTCCCTCTCCCTGCTGCCCACGCTGCTTTTGATGCAGCCCAGGATACAATTTGCTTTCTGGACTGTAAGTGAACATTGCTGGGTCATGTCCAGATTTTTATCCATGAAAGTCCCAAATCCTTCTCCACAGGTCTGCTCTCAATGAATTTCCTCTCCCAGTCTGTGCTCATGTCTGGGATTGCCCTCACCCAGGGGCAGCACCTGGCACTAGGACTTGTGGAACTTCAAGAGTTTTGCCCAGGCCCACTCCTCAAGCCTGTCAAGGTTCCCTTGCATGACATCCCCTCCTTAAAGTCAATCAACTGCACCTCTCAGCTTGGTGTCACCTGCAAGCTTGCTGGGGTTGCGCTCAGTCCCACATTTGATGTCATTGATGAAGACATGAAACAGGACTGGTCACAGTATGGACTACTGGGGGACACCATTCATCATTGATCTTCATCCAGACATTGAGCTGTTGACTGTCCATCAGGTCCATATCTCTCCACTGTCCTGACACGTCAGCTTGGCAGGAAATGTATTGACATGCACGAAGCACAAGCACTCACAGAAACAGGATAACACAGTGTGTTAATTTCCACTGTAAATTTGCTTTCTTAGCATACAAGAGGAATTGAAGGCATTAGGGGCTAACGAAAAACACATACCTCTGTCTTGTGCTTCTGGCTGAAAGTACCTTCAACCATCAATTAAATACCAGTCTGACTCCTTTTTCTCTAAAGGGAACAGTCCTTCATTCATTTTCTGCAATTAAACTAAGAACTCTCCTGCCAGGTTATTTTCTCAGTGGTGCATTCCTCATTCTTCACGAACTCTATAGATATCAAAAGATTTACTACAGTTTTGTAATCTGCACCAATCAAAACTCTTTTACAGTGTTTTCACCATCCTGACTATTATTTCCTCCTTTATGCAACTGCAACTCAGTCAACACTGCTTTAGGGCTCTAATTGGACTACAGTTATTTTGAATTGAAATGTATATTGTAAATCCATAAATATAAAACTTCTGAAGTGGTAGCTTTATTCTTGCTTTTGTAAGGGTGTCATGGCTTCAAGCAAACAATGAAACTTCACCAGTAATATTCTATCCCCAGAGATGTGAACTAGAAAGTTAGAAAGCTGTATTAAAAATAAATGTGTTTTCTGTCACATTTCCATTATATGTGTGTTTGAGAGCACCATGGAAAAATGAAGCTTCCCTCAATAACTAAGTGCATGATAGCACATTCAACAAACTCAAACCTAGAAATCATGCAATTTTTTTTTTTTCCAAAAGGAGAAAAGGCTGCACCATTGTTTGCTGATGCATAAAAGTTCTCGGAGCAGGTTTGGCCCAGACACGACAAATGAAGTGGACTACAAAAGAGAGCCAGATCTTACCTTAATTAGTCTATTGTTATCAGTATTTTATAAGCCTTTATTATTTGGAGAAAGAGAAGTTCCCATGAGTACCAAAGAGGAAAGGTTATTCATATTATTTATGATATTTAGGTTCCTACAGTCATTCAGATGTAAAATAATTCCACCTCTGGGTAAAAGGTTATTTATAAGGGAAGTTTATTTAAATACATCAATTTTTGAAGGTGTTCATATGAAGATTTACTGCTGCTTACTCAATGGTGTGAATAATTCATTCTTTTCAAGACAAGCATACACTCATTTCAGAGAGGAAATGCCTCCAAAACCACATTTATTGACTTGGGGACCAGTATTCACCAAGCAAAATCAGATAAGTAACTCACAGTAGGAAGCAAGAGGAGCTGTAAGGAACATGCTGAAATGAGAAAAAAAAAATTTAAAAAAGGTTTTTGCCCTTTACTCTTCACAACAAAACTAATATTGTTTCTTCAACAATAAAAAGCCTATTCCACATTTATTAATGTCAAAACTTAAAAAGACATTCTGGCTGTAAAATTAGGCAAATTATGTACCAAGAACATCTAGAAGTAAACAACTGCATCCTGCCCTTCTCAGTGACTGGAGCTCTCTGGCAGAGGCTGGCTAAAAGGCCCAGCAGTGTACCCTGCCCTTGGAGAAATGTAACCAGCTGGTTTGGAGACACAGCCAGATCCACATAACTACTTCTGGTATTTGGCTGCAAGCTCTGAAAGACTGCACAATGCTCCATTCTCAATCATGCAAGCGGAGACCTCTTTTGGAGGGTCAGGTCTCTCAGGAAGTATTTAAGGGGGTTGCCATGGCATGTACAAAAAAATATTAGGGAGGCCAAAGCTCAGTTCGACCTTAATTTGGCAACTTTTGTAAAGGGATGGTATAAAATGTTTTTACAAATATATTAATGGCAAAAGGAAGGGTAAGACCAAGCTTTGTTCTCTACTGGATGCAGGAGGGAACTTAGTAACTGCAAATGAGGAGAAGGTAGAAGTGCTTAATGCCTTCTTTGCCTCAGTCTTTAGTGGGAAGACAGCTTGTCCTCAGGACAGCTGTCGTCCTGGGTTGATAAATGGTGTCAGGGAGCAGAATGGT
>VXBQ01006562.1:0-27369 GCA_013400175.1 Phainopepla nitens
CCCACTTCTGGAGCTTGTCCAGGATCCTCTGGATGGAATCCCATCCTTTAGGTATGTCAATTGCACCATTCAGCCTCGTGTGTTCTGCAAATTTGCTGAGAGTGCACTCAATACCTTCATCTATTATATTAATGAAGATATTAGGCAACAGTGGTCCCAACATGGACCCCTGAAGGCAACATTTGTCATCTGTCAATGCACTTGTCCATTGGGATTCTGAGCCATTGACCACTGCCCTTCGGATGCGAACATCCCACCGCTTTCCTATCCATCTAATAATCCACTCATCAAATACATCTCTCTCCAATTTGGAGATTATCCCATCTCTGATTTGGGGAAGGATATTTAGTGGGAGTCCTTTCCTTCACCCACTCCAGAAAATACTAATCCATCTATTATAAAGCAGATCTTTTGAGCACCTTTTTCCTCTTTCAATGATATTTTGGACACACAAATTAGCTGTTCCTGTTTTTATAAGTTCTGCTGTTCATATCTTTCCCTTCAATGACAGCCAGGTTCAACCCAAACACTGATGTCACTGCTAGAGTTTTTAAAAATAAAAGTGATGTTTCCTTCCACATTCAGGTTATTGTTATTGCTTAAACAATCAAAATTTCACCCAAGAAACAGGGTCACTTCAGCATGAAGAATTTAAATGCATAGCACTCATATGCCCAGCTTATTGTCCTAATAACCGGAATATGACGGTTTATGAAGAAAAGGATGCAAGATTCATGAAATCAGAGAGAGAAGAAATACAGGCAGATGCTTCACTCCATAGTGCAGGGCTGAAGACAGCTTGCTGAAATTTAAAAACACTTAAATCCCTTGAAAACAGTATAATTTCAGAATAATTTCAATGAAGTTGTCATTGTTGAGAATATCAGTTACAGCTGTTAATGTGAGATCCTTTAAATCAGTCCTTAAACCTTACACTTTGATCAATTTCCTTAAAATTGAGGAAAAAGTGACAAATATGTGTTTATGCATCTACAACTAAACAATGCAGTTCTGGCCTACAGAGCACAGACCAATTAAAATGAATTGATAAATAAAACTGATGTTCACAGAATACCTGCTGACTTTAATTTTTTGCTACGAGTATGCAATCTTATGAGTATTAGATTCAGTCTCTTAAAAATCTCATTCCATGACATTGAGAGTACCTTAAAACATAACAGGACTGTCCAAAATGAGCATTTTGTTAAAAAAAAAATGCTTCCATAAATAAAAGGAATGTAAGGAAACCAATGTGCACAAACTACAGTGAAGAGCAAAAGAAATAATGTACATACTTCTGCGTCCTTATAAACACAACCCATAGGGAAGTATGCAGCTACACTTATCTTTATGCTTGTTTTAGCATCTGAGATGTAAACCCAAAAGGATACATAGCTCCGACATTCACCAGAGAAGTCCAAGTCCCATAACAGGCAAGTACCACTACTTTGTACATATGGAATGAGAGGAGGCAAAACTGCATGTCATAATGTTGCAGAGTGGTTATCAGAAATAGCACTTTGTTCAATTTCTTATGCTCTACTGGAAACATAGTTTGATGACAAGTGCAACATGAAATGAAGGCAAAGAAACACCATGACAATGCAAACACCATCCTGTCACATCAGAGTGTTTTAACAGAGCATTTTACTAATTCCTTTATTCTGCCCTGAAAAGTACAACATTGAATGAGACACACATTACCAACAATAGTTAAGGATTTTACTGGTAGTCCTTCTAAGTTGCTTGACTGCTGATCACACTTTTCCCAGGCTAAAGTTTCTTAACAAACAGGATTTCTAAAGGAATGCTCAGTTTAGCTAATTACGTATGAAAATAAAAACCAAAAAACAAACAATAAGCCCAAACCTAAAACCATCCAAAATGCAGATATTTTCAATTTTTGAAGTACACACTTTGAAGAACACATTATTCAACTCCCAAATTCCATGGTGCTTTTCTTCAAAAGAATATGGTATGTTTTGCAAAATCTTTTTTACAAAATATTGAAGCATAACAGGATCTGAAACCAACAAAATTTCCTTAAAAAATTAAATTTAAATAATAATACATTTCTGAAAGTTTCTCTTTTTTTCCCCCTAACAATAGAAGTTCTAACCTAGAACACTAAAAAATCTGTGAGACAAATGTCAGCTCATAAAATTCTGTTCTTGAAGCAAGAATTTGTCTTGTTTTACAGATTTTTAGCATAAGTTTTATTCACTAAAGTATCAGGAATATTTTTACATAAAGACCTCTTCTGTGAATTTGCATTGTCTCTCTTAGACTTTCTCTTTTGTGGAAAGCACAGAGAGTAACTCTCTATCTATCTTTTATATATGCGAGATTTTGTGCAGGTATACATATCATACATACAGTGTATACACATCTATATTGTTCTTCCCATCTAAACATTGGGAGCCAAAAATGGGCAACTGAAGTCAGTAGTAAAAATTTGGAAAGTAGCAATTTGGAGAAAAATATGGAAAAAAATCTGGAAAGCAGGAGCTGGGAGGTCATTCTTCCCCTGTACTCAGCACTGTTGAGGCCACATCTGGAGTGCTGTGTGCTCTGCTGGGCCCCCCAGTTCAGGAGAGATGCTGGATTGTGTCCAGAGAAAGGCAGCAAGGCTGGTAAACAGTCTGGAACACAAGTCCTGTGAGGAACAATTGAGGGAGCTGGGCCTGTTTAGCCTGAAGAAAAGGATGCTCAGGGGTGACTTTATCACTCTCTACAGCTCCCTGAAAGGAGGGTGTAGCCAGGTCGAGGACAGCCTCTTCTCCCAGGCAACCAGCAACAGGATGAGAGGACAGAGTCTCTTAAGCTGTAGGAGAGGAGGTTTAGTCTCGACATTAAGAGCAAGTTCTCCACAGAAAGAGTGACTGGGCATTGGAATGGACTGCCCAGGGAGCTGGTGGAGTCCCCATCTGTAGAGGTATTTAAGAAANTGAGGAGGCAATTACCATGTTTTCCTGCTCATATGAAATTTTGGTATTGGCATCTCATGTAGTAAATTAATAAAGCTTCCTGTTTTGATCTTAACTCCTTGGTGATGACATAAAAAAATATATTAATGATGCAATTCAAATAAACACTGGCATTCACTATGAGTTGGCTCAGTTTTGAAGGGTTATATTTAACTTCCTTACCCCCTCCCCCCACAAAAAAACCCAAGACCCACAAAATTTCAAAACCCTTGGTTCTATATACTGAAATATAGGGTGATACTGGAGAACCACAGATATTGTTTTAGACATCTTAAGTGGCAGAGATGTCATTACAATGATACTGAATGGTGATGTATGTCATTAAAACAAGATGTTGCATGACATGTCTTTCAATTATTTGGTTGCACTGGAAATACAGCAGGAATTTCTTTTAAATAATGTAAAGCTAATGGCATGCCAATCAAATTCAATAGACTGTCACAAGAATGCAGATGGCAAGAAAAAAATTGCATCATTCAGTTTATTGTGTCCCCTCCCCCAGTAAAGAAGCACCTTTTACCAGGAACAAGAAAAGAAGGCAAGCTGGCATTTGATCCAGCTTATATTCCCAAAATGGTCTAAATTCAAAAGAGGTGTTTGTTTTAAGTATTGCTGAACTGGTTCAAAGTGCAGTAAACACTCTCCTTAAGACTTAGGGTGCAAATGTGCCTCCGAGTTCACACACATGCAGACTGATTGGAGGTACATAATTTGACAGGCCAATGTGTGGGGCACACGGCCCTAGTATGCAACATAGGTAAGAGACCAAAACAGATATTTGCTCTAATTCTAACTATATTAGAACTGGCACAGGGAAATTCAGAAGACTTATTGCCCAGCAGGGGTGAATTGTCCTTGACTATGCTTCAAACTATTATCTTTCCAGTGATCATGAATCCTCCCTAAATGCCTCCATCATTATTTCTTCAATACTGACAGCTAGAAGATTCTGCTTGCAGAGATATATTTTTCAGGTAAGCACAACCAATCAGGGGATTTTATAAGGAAATCAGAAAAATAGATGTGGAATAAATGCATGCTCTAGTCTAATGCCAAGGCACTTCCTACAAAGGAAAGAATGGACAATGAATCATAGGCAATTAGTCCTTCATTTACAGTAAGAAAGCAGAAAAATGTATTGAGTTGGGAGCACTGACAGGTCAATAGAAAACTGTTTCTTCAGGAGTCCATGTGTTACTTTCAGGCAAACTGTGTAGACACTTAGCTTTAAAAATATTTGAAGAATACAAGAAAGGAAAATTACATCTTCAGTGGGGTTTTTTTTAATGCCGGGGTGAGTAGTTTTCCCAACAGCAGGGTTCCTAATTACGATTAGCTATCTGCAATTGTGGAGGTTAAAGTACGTTAAGTGTCTGCATTTTCATCAGGATGAGAGGATGGGCTGTTGAGTTTTCTTCACAGGAAGCAATGGCCCTTTCAAAGGCTTATCACTGACTAAGTGGGAAAGAGGCTGTGCATTAGAAATGTTACAGGGTGGGCCTTCTTTTGACAACTTACACCAGAAAGTATGTCACTGAGCACACTGCATACACATAAATCTTCTCTACCTTCTCCATTACAGACGCAATATAAATATGCACACTGTTCAGATTAAAACTTGCCATATTTTAATTAAAATTAATCACACATTTTGAGAGCTAATACTAGAAATTATAAAAAGGAAAATGTTCCTACATTGATTTAATGGATGTGAAAAAGGGAAAGTTGCAAAAATTTTCATTTTGGTTCTCAGGTTCAGAGAGGAAGGTAAGCTGCTGGAAAAACCTTACCTAATAAATCTACATGTAGTTGAAACTTCCTCAAGAGTCCTAGCAATTTCATATGACCCTAAGTTATTCTCCAGCCTCATCTCAGAAAAAGTGCAAAATAGCAAAAGCAAAATACTTACTTCTTACTCTGATAACCTGGTCCATCATGCACCTAACTCCATGTTTCTACAGCTATTTACTGAAAATCCTGTTGGTTTGTTTTGGTTTGTTTTTTTTTTTACCAGCAATAAGTCTTGTATTCCTTCAAGTAATCTCAAGACACAGTAAAACAAAATGCTGGGAAAAAGGTCCCCCAAAATAATAAATTTCTCTTTTATGCAGGCAGTAAATGTACCTATTACAAGCATAATCTATTCTTACATATGTACATACTTGTTAAAACTCAAAAACGATTATAACTACTTTAGGTATATAGTTATACCATTATTAAAACATCTAACATTTAATTCACAAGTATACAATCAACTGCCATGGCTTATTTATATCTATGCAATAAAAGTTGAAAATTGAGATAATCATTCAGAGTACAGTCAGCAGAAAAAAAATACTAAGTATAAAAATTGAACTATATATGACCCAGAAAATAATCTTTCTTTTCTCTGTCACAGTGATACTTAGCCTGCATCGGGGAATAATTCTGTACCATGGCTTCATAAAATCAAAAGAGTTAGGCAATGTTTTACATATTAGACATTACTGTTATTCTGGATCTTGATAAACAAGAACTGGAAATGACAGAATCTTGTGTGATTGTTTTTTTTTTATTTTATTTTTTTAGCAATGTTAAGGTAATTCATTTGCCCAGAGAGAATAATTTTCATTTCCTGATTAAATGCAATCAGAGTGCTTTTGCTGGCAATCTGGTCTAATTTAAAGACTATCATACCAAGTGATCACTGTTAATAACTACTAGTATTATACAGCTTTGAAATTAAGGTCAAAAGTTATGGTTTGAAAGCCAAGAGAAGATTATGGTTCTGCTGTTGCTGATGGAAAGAGCCCTTTACTCTTTGCTCAGGGCCCTGATATACAATCCAAATGGTCCCTATGACAAATGTGCAAAGCAGATATTTTATTCACTCCTCAAACAAATAACACTAGCAAAAGTGCTATGGAATGATATGGTTTATCAGCCTTTCCACTTGCAGAATCTCGGATTATACTGCTTATGGAATTTAACAGAAGTTCCTACTGTAGCTACATAGAATGATTCATTCCGTATTAGAACTTGCAAAAGAGTACATCAAAATTATGCGTATATCAGACTGTCCTCAAGCCTATTATGGACAAGGGAAAAGTGTCACTAAAGTGCATTTCCACTGAAAATGCAAGGAATTAGCACCCTGAAGCCAAAAGAACAGCAAGTAAAAGAAAAGTACAGCAGGTATCACACCTAGTTCAACCAATCAGACCAAGTTTTCTCGGGCAGTGGACCAGTCTAGTATCACATTAGACAGGCAGGTTTCAGACCACTCATATGGCAGCAGCTCTCACCCTTTTGTCTTTCATGACACAAAGCAAGGATGGAAAGTTTCTTCTACAATCAATAAACATAAGAAGAAGTCAAAGCCCAGTTTTTGTTCATTTTGTAATCAGCTCTAAGTTTTAATTATGAATGCAGGTGCAATGCTGAATGACAGGAAAGGGGCCCTGTCATTATCGCCCAATATCCCTCACATCTTCCCAACAGACTCCTAGTGCAGTATCCTGGCAGTTTCCACTCTCTACAGTGTACAAGAACACAGTTTTCACAAAATCCCTCCCTCTGCAGAGGTCTGCAAAGTTCATGTAATTAAGGTCCAGTCTTCTGATTGCATAATAGTAATATAGGGACTGAGACCCGTGAAACATTTTCACAAAACCACTGTTCTGTACATATCAATGGTGAGACCAACTGCTGCTTTTTCTGTGGGAAATAGTGATTGTCATAAACACTGCTATGCAGATGGTTGTGATCAGGCTGTACTTTCAACCTCAGCTTCCCTGCTGCCCAGTCTGATGTGGTGTGTTTTCTCAAAAGGCACTCACCTTCAAACAGCACAGCAGCTGAGAGCAGGGAGCACAAATGCCATGTCTAATAATAATAAAATAATAGCACAGGAAAAAAAAAAAGATTTGTTACTTTTTATAAAGCCTAGTCATAATAAGCCTGGTGAGGGTATACTAAGATACATTCTTTTGTTCACAAGTAACAAAGAGCCTTAACGCCTGCCTCAGTCTCAAATCTCTGTGCAGCCATAACAAAGTCACTGCTGTAGCACATCCATAATCTGTAGTGCATTTTGAGATTCTCAGATGAAAGACCCTATATAAGTGGAAACTATTATTATCTATATAGCAGATAGATCCCAGCTCTGCTGTAATATGCTGTTCTCCTCAGGGGGCTCAGGCATGTGAGCTGCTAAGTACTCTCCATTTCCATTGCAACTCCTTGCAGCTGAGAGCACTCAGCGTCTAGGAGGATCAAGCATGGAACTGAGTCTGGGCTTCAAACTCAAAACCTTTACTCATGCAAAGCTTCCATCATGGTTTTTAAACTGTACTTTTGGCTACGGAAAGGGAGTTAGAAAGAGGAAGTGTAACAGAAACACTGGGGGGAAAAAAAGCAAAAATTCAATAGAACTGCAAAGATGTAAATTACTTAAACCATTAAAAGGGTTATGGCTGTTTGAAAACTAGATTAGTGAGATTACTGTCCTCCCATCAGATGACAAAAAAAAGCACATAAACCAAGAGAGATTGTACCAGCTATAAAACTCACAATTTCAACAAAGAAGTGCACATATTTTAAATTACAAAAAAAAAAAAATTACATGAGTATTAAATGTAAAAATTATAAAGAGAAATTCAAAATCTACACGTGCATAAACTGAAACATTTGCTTTGTTTTGCTCAGTGCACACACACAAAGCAGTAAATTTCTCACTAAGGGTTTTCCCCCTTCCCCCCTGCCCCCACTGGGAACAGCACAATTTCAAATCCTCAGTATTTCCACCTCTAATTGCTAGAAGGGTTCATTATCAGCTGTCTAAAGTGCAATACATCAACCTTGCAAAGCTGATATACAAAAGACTTTCACACATCTGATGGGCTGCTGTGCTAAATACATCTTAATTTGTGCTGCATCTGCTGTTTTCTAATTTGTTTGTCATGCTGTGAATGCTACAGACTTTGCTACAGCAGCTCCCTGATTTTTTATTTTTAAAAACACAGCAGCTATTCAGGAAAGAAATGGCTGAGTGCCACCATTGTTCCTCTGATCCATGGAATTACATCAGTTTCCTCGTATTAACCATTAAATACTTGATGATACATGTTTAATATATTACATGTACATGCTACCATATGTCTCAATATACAAACTGTATGTATGTGTGCACTATTTACACCTTCCCTGATAACATTCATTAGAATACAGATCTCTTCAAACCAGTTCATCCACATTTGAAAGAATGTCTAATTTAAGTCACTTCACGTCCTCAATTCTTACTGGCATGCCATTTTCTGTTGAAAATCTGGAAGAGTGCTGCTAAAATCCTGAGTCTTAGTGATTCATATACATAAATAAAGCCTGGTGTCTCTTTTACACATTGAAGGACATTTCACTGAACCCACATACAGTCCTCAGTGAAATGAGTTTGGCGTTCTCTGTTCAGTCCCTGCTGAGCTAAAAAGCAAATGGTAGAATAACATGTGTAATTCAGCATGATTCATAATACATCAAAGACTGTACAGAAGAAGCCTCAGCTTGAGTTGGCAGGGAAATTAAATTTCTGCACTTCCTTTCTTAGAGCAGAGAGTTTTCCCAGGTACAGTGAGCACTAACACTGGGTAGAGCATGATGAATTTCTAGAGAAACAGCCTGAGCTGTCATTAGCCTTCATAATCACAAGCATCCCACACATTCCCCTTCTCCAAAAATAAGAAAGAAACTTCAAGTGGTATTTTGCACACATCCTCCTGAGACTTCACAGGTTGCAAGGTTAGAAGGGTACCCACTTTGCGCCACATACATCTTCCAAGAGATCTTAATCTCTCAGAGCTCCTTTTTTTAGAGGGGGCAATCCACTGCCAATCACATCCACATGAAAATAAGCTTTAAAAGAGATTTAAAAACACATGTCACCAAAAAGCAGAATCTCACCATTGCCTAATTCCCATGTGATGTACACCCAAAAATATACCATAACCTAAGCCATAAATGTTGTTACAAATAACGTTCCTTACTTATTTGTTTATGTTTAGCTGTCAGTCTTCCCAGCTAGACAAGAAAATGTGTTTTGTGCAGGGTGGTGACACATAATAGAAAGGATAACACCCTTTGTTTCAGCAAGCCCTGACTTTAAAGAAGCAGCTGGGATGCAAATTTCTTTCTTCTGTTTTTGCAGTGTGATTCCTGATGCTAAAGACATGGAGAGCTATTTACATAATCATAGAATCACAGAATGATAAGATCATTTAAGCTGGTAAAAATCTTTCAGAATGAGTCTCATTGTTAAGCCTGCTCTGCCAGGGCCACCGGAAAACCATATTCTTTAGCTCCCCATCAAACACATCATTTAAATATCTCCAGAAATTGTGATACAACCACTTCCCTGGGCAACCTGTCCCAGCGTTTGCATCAGTCTCCATTTCCCAGTCAAATACCACTCAGTCTCCAGTGTTAGGTCCTCCACAAGAACAGGCAGCATCTATTACAGAGGCGGCTTTATGACTGGAGAAGCCATAGACAAATCAGTGCTACCATAAAGAAGTATGTTTAATCAATAAGGCATATTGTTCAACTAGTGTGGAAGAAAAAACACCTTGTAGAGTAACAGCATTTGTAAAGGTTAATCAATTCAGCTAATTGTAAATGCTCTCAGTTGCCAGTCTTTAAACAGTTCCTTCTCTTTGCAGTACCTAATTCATTGGGATGCAGCAGTGGTCACCTGGAAAGGAAGGAAAGGAAGAAAAGCAGTCAAATTTTTCATTACTTTCTGTGCGGTACTGTGCCTCAGTCTGTAGCATCAATATATTTACCAGAGGGAGATAATCTTTTCTTTCTGCTAACACTGCCTTACCTCCTTCATTACACAATAAACAATGCAAGAGGTCTATGCTTCACAGTCCAGGTAGACGAAAAGGAAATCAGGTTATTGATCTTTTGCTTCAGTTCTTTAAAGCCCAAATGTATGAGTAACCATTTGAGTAGTTTTTGCAGTGCTCTTTCTTTCACGGCCATAAGGAAATATTTTTTTTTTATTCTCAAATAATTGTTTTCCATCAAAAAAGGGACAGTCAACATGATTCTTGAATTTTTTCTCTCATGAACTCATGAGAGTTCTAAAGACAGGCCCATGCTATAACAAAGGAGATATAGCCTGATTTCAATTTTTTCTCTAGACCAGTTTAAAATGAGCTTTAAAAGGCAGGTTGATGGTCTCTGACACTTGTGAGGTGTGTAATTGTTTGCTGTTTATGAAAGAGCTTATAGTTTTCTAAGGTGATACCTGGTCCCTCTTCCATGTACGTTCAATGTCACACTTCCATATCTTGAGTTTGAAAAATAGAAAGTTTTCCTTTAGGCACCCACCTCAAATAATGCCAGAGTTACCATATGGGCTTGAAAGCACTGTTTGGTTTTGTCCCTGATGCATTTATGGTATTTTCAGTAACTAAAAGATATTAGCTCCTTTTTACTTTACTTTCACAAAGCCAGCAAGAGGTCAGAGACTTCAGGTCTTCGCAAAATCAATCAATATTGCAATCAATATTGATTAAAGGTCAAAGCAAGGACTGAAAACACAGTGTACACTCCCACCAAACAAAGCACTGTCCTTCCCATAGCAAAAAGAAAATGAGAACAGAGGGGGAAATAGCAGCTTGTCTCATCCTTTCTGCCTCCTAAGCCCCAGCTACCAACACCGTCCTTGTCCTTTCTGTGCCCCTGCCAGCTCCTCCTGGATCGTTGCAGCCTACTGACCCCACTATCTGCTTGGATATCTCTCTCAAGAAGATAGACCTGGATATTTTTTCTTGTATTTCAGAAATGTGAACACAGGCTGTATTTGTCAAAACTGCCTGCACCAGGCTCTGAGGATCGGTAGCAAGGATACATCCAGGAAACATACAAATTCATACAAGGTAATTCAGCTAAGGCTATCATATCAGCACTCCTGCTTGGATGAGTATTTCGTATGAAACTGATAGCTGTATGTTTGGTTTGGTTGTTTACAAGTAGATGGTCTGATATTTCACCTCTCTTACTTTTTATAGACAGGTCTCTTCCTGCTAGGCATATCATTAATATGTCAACATTCAAGTCAAATGATTAAAACCAAAAAAGTGTTACATCAGCTGAGGAAACATCAGAAGTGCAAATTTCATTACTTCAATGGCAATTAGATGTTTGCCGTGCTTAATAAGTTTGTATCTTTGTTACAAATTTGTAGCAGAAAAATACAATACCATGAAGGGTTGGGATATAACAAAGGCAAGAAATATCGTTATGGCAAGGATGTTTTATTAAGCAGAAATGCTCCTCTTAGTACTGTTGTTTCAGAAATCAGTTAACAAACCGGTTGTTTATTTCACACAAATAAATGCAACTTAAGTGTGCCACACAACTTTACAGCATTAGGAATGTTAAGGAAAAAACGTGCATTTGCATATCAGCCCAGTTAACAGCATAGATGCTGAAAGCCTATGAGATGCAGTGTCTGTCAGGTGTGCCCTTCCTAAATCACAAAGACCTTTTTCCTCTGCCACTATTAACCTGATCTAACCTTCTGGGTGGTGCTGTAGTAAATTTAAGGAGAGCTTTATGGCCATGTTTTGGCAGCTGCCCTTAAGTTTTGAAGTCCTGTCTCTCACACAACAAATTTGTTTCTCTGTGGTTTGGGTTTATATTTTTTTTTCCTTCTAATCCTTGTATTCTTCACCACTAACATGTTACTACTTCTTACATCTGCTCCTCTTCCCTCTTTCTTCCTCCCTCTTCCTAAAGAAAAACTTCTCTTTCCTTTTTTAAAAGAAATAGTTTAATTTTCTTTCCAGATGGTAAATTTTTACATCAGTTCAATAATCTCTTGAAGGTATACTGGAGTATTGCTCAACTCACTTCTAAATTAAAGCAATTATTAAAAAACTTTGAAGCACTTTAACAATTTTAAATCACTCAGCACACAGCAATTTAAAATTATTGGAGCAGTTTTATAAGCACTTGAATTTGGAGGTGATCAGAGACCTGAAAATGTGCAATATAGAGTAATTTAAAATTATTAGAGTACTTCATATTTTTTATAAGCTTTTCAGTTTGGAAGTAATCGGATTCTGACTTGTAAGTTTGTGCATTGTAATGTGAGTGCTTCTTATTCTTAGAAAGATGCAGCCTATTAAATCAAACTACTTCAATAATTGTAAATTACTATACATGGACATGCTCAAAAATGTAACTTTATTTCTTAAATTAAAAATATTTTTCACTCCAAGTCTGTAAAAAAGACATTTAAGTGACAGAATAGTAATTTAAATTTTTGGAGAAGGCTGTTTTATATTTTCCCAGGAATAAAAATGAATCAAAATACCTACATGAAAATACAGAGGTTATATAACAATATTTTTATGAGCCCATATTATGAATCTTCAATTGTGTTCAAAATCAGCTTTCCTCATGTACAGCTTAATTATTATTAAACACTAGATACACATTCATTTAAAGAATAAAAATTTTTCAGCTCAAACTTCATATATAAAATTGAGAGAATAATACAAGAATAAATTTGGTTTTTTCCAAGTTGTTCACAGTTGTGACTAAATGTAATCCCACCAGAGATTTTTACAACTGCTATGTATCTCTGCATTTGTTTAGGACATAATTTCTCAGTCTCTTCTAGCAATAACAGAAGGATCCTGTCTGGAAAATTGTCCCAAAACAAAATATTCATAATGATTCAGGATAAGCATAAAAGATGATCACTGTGTAGATATTGCTGCATATGTACAACATAAAAGTATAAAATAGACCTTACAAAAAAAGGTCCTTCAGGTATTTTGCAGGAGGCAGTTCAGATTGGGATTTTGCCAATGGAAAACTTCAAACACTAAGTACAGTAATAAAAACAACAGAAGACTGTGCTTGCTTGGAGAACTGGAAACAATGACAAGTTAACATTAACGGTGAAAGAGCTGAAATGCTCTTTCTTCAAACTGCTGCAAGTCAGAGAGTGTGCTGATCAGAAGAAAGCAAATAATAGCACATTGAAGCAAGTTGTGCCAAGTAGCTTTCCATAAAATAAAACATCTCCAAGAGTTCAGTGAAAGGGCAACAGTAGCAAGACAACAGTGCTCTCTGGTAGAGGAAAGCTTTAGACTTTAATAGTCAGACCTGAGAGTGCACATATTTGTGTTTATATATTGTGACTTGTGTTCCTTTCTATATTAAAATTGTAAGAATGAAATACTGGCTGATTGCTGCCATGAACAACTAAATTTCAGGCAGGCAGATGGGATTAAATACTAACGCCAAAATAGCATAATAATTAATTATCAGATATCAGCAGCAAATGCTGTATCTAGGCAATCCTTGGTGATTCAATCTTTATAAAATGTGAAGCAATGATTTAACATGCAATGTTCGCATATCAGACTGCAAACATGAACATCATGTGAAAACTTTTGAGGAATCCTTTTTAGCTATCAAAAAATGAGAAAGCACAGAAGGATAAACTAATTGTTCAGGTATGTTGTATTTCTTAGAGAAGGCCATTCAGCTGAGATAGGTTAACTGTCATATTCTTCTTAGCTTCTAGAAACAGAAGGTACTTGACAGTGTAACCTCAACCCAGAGCTGACAGTGAACAAAAGCATGCAGTAAAGACCCAGTAAAGCATGCAGTAAAGACCCAGAGAATTGAATAACACACACAATACACAATAGTATGGAAAAAGCTGCCTGTCAGGGAAGTTTCTTCCTCTGCTATTTTCTCAAAATAATGGCCTTGTGCCTCAAATTACAGGAAATTATATCGCTTTCTATGAAAATACTCATGCCACTCGATATATATTTGTTCGCATAATGTGTTCCTCTCAGAGTCCTGTAGAGTCCTTCACATAATAAAGAATTACACAAGTTAATGCACTGTACTGAGCTAAGCTCTGTATAAAAAGTGGTTCCATTTATCTGTTTCAAATTCCAGTCTTCAATCCCACAATCATTGAAACAGCAGCTTTCCTATTTTACAGGGTCAAGCTTCTTAATATTACTCATCTCTTAAAAATGTCGAACCACTTTTCAATTTCCTTTCATCTACAGTTCAAGCCTGGAGTAAATGTCCCCTTTCTTCTGTTGTTCCCACAGATGCAACTTCAAAGAATACTTCAGAAAAGCTTTTTCAGGATTTGTATTTACTGAAAGTTTTTTTGGAGAGACTCCCCTTTCAATTTTTCTGCACATCTCTGACAGCAACCCATACCAGAGCTCTTTACCAAAAGATGTTAAAACTTCTTTAGAGGACTCCTGCTGTTTGTTAATTCAGTAGCTATACCACTGAGCAGTTCTCACAATCACCACATTAGCAGCCATCAGCTGTTGTAAGCATAAAACCTCAATTGCTTTTCCTCCGCAATAAATATAAAGCCATGACCCAACACTATATTGCAGCTCCTGGAGTCAGCTATGGAAGATTTCCCTCTTTACAAAAAAATGAATGCCAATTACAGTTGTTTTCCTATCTCTTCTATTTTGTTCCCTTATCCCTCATTTTAGTCATTTTTCCAGTAAATGAGAGACACACTCCTTTACTCTGTGATGCTTCTACGTAATTCCATGTAATATAGGATTTTGGCTTTGATGCATAGTCCATTTGGACAGCAGCATGGTAGTCAGTAAACTGGATGTAATCTGCTCTGATCTTCGAGCTAGAATTAAACAGATTATTTTACTTTAATTTATCAGTTCATATTCTGCTGTTTAACTAGAAGCTATGATTATTCTGGTTCTTTAACTTGTTTTATTGACTGCAATCCACTCAAAGTTCTCCCCATCTTCAGCAAACACAGGGAAGCTCCCTCGTGACTACACACAGTCTCATCAGAGGATTTTCTCAGCTGTTTCACTTAACAAGATCACTTGTCCCTAGAAATACATATATAATTCACATATAACTGAAATAGTTCCCCAAAAGCCACTCATCCCCAGAGGAAACTGCTCTTTAATTGTTTGTTATGCCCTCTCGGCAGGGAGGCTGGCTTACACCATACATGTGCACCATTTTATTTAAATGACATTCTACCTTGCTACGAAAGCTGCCAGAGCTATTTGATCTTCTTCCACTAAGGCTGGCAACTACAGAAAGCCTCCTGAGAACAAAGCAGCAGATGAAAAAGAAGTGCTGATGCTCCAGGCAAGCTCTTTTAGCCAGAGCTGTACCAGCAGCAACATGCAGCAGGACAAAATACACGCTCCAAAGGTAATTACAGTGTGCTGCATCTTCCTATCATTATTTAAGATACTTGGGATTGATTTCCGTCCTTTAGCAAGGGGAATTGCACCATAACACCAACCTAAATGACCAAGCATGAACTTCAATCAAGAAAAAGAAGCCTCTCTGCCCAGCCACTCTCTGCCATCGTCTCTGCAAGGATAAACGGCACAAGGCTGATGTCCTGTGGCAGTACTTCTCCCAGACACTCCGGTGGTGACTTGACCCTTCCTGGCATCATTTTCTCACCTCATTCCACTCACTACATCACTTGCAAGTTGCCTCGGGTTGCACTGGGACTTTTTGCAGAAGGATTTGGGACTGGCAGTGCCAATATGTTGCTTAAATAGGCAAGACAGGGGATGGAGCTCAGCAAGAGAGAATAGCACCTCACTCAAGAATGCAAATGCACAGGCTGACTAAAATTTGTTGTTTTTCTTGTCAGATGTTTACATAAACATTCTCTTCACTTTTAATGTTTGGGAATTTTTTTTCCTGAGGTTTGGGTTGATTTTCAAGTTCAAATGAAGCGTTAAAAAATATTCCCGCAAAGGAAAGTTGAATGGCTGAGTTTCTCTGAGTTTGGAATATTAACCTCAAAATCACCCCAGGTTTGTCAAAAAGCCTTATGAAAAAAAATTGGTGCAAGGAAGATAAAAACATTATTTACAACACCACCCCTTTCCTGAACCCAAGGTAGGTTTCAAGTCTGTGGCTGAACACAAAGACAAGCTATGTTTAGGGGATTTTTAAGGTTTCAGTGTAAGTGGTAGTCAGAGGTTTATATTCAACCCTAAGATAATAAGTAAGCACATTAATTTGCAATATGTCTTGTAGTCCTACTGATGAAAAACATCATAATTATGAGAAAGATATAGAATTTATTTTTACTTCAGAATTCTTTTCAACTCAAAAAATGTCACTAACTCTTTGGAGTCTGAGAACAAGAGTTTATGTCTATGGCATATGGTTTAAAGGGCATGCCCTGCAGATCCTTCAGCAAGATTATCAAGCAAGCACAGTCCTCATCTTCAGGGTCCAAATCAGGTTTTAATGGCTGTTGAAAACGCTACCAAAAAATTTCAAAGTGTATTTTTATGCTTCTTCATTTAACTCAGACACTATCAGTAAAGGTCAGAGCTATTTATCTCTATCTCTCATTTCACTGTTGATTGGAAGACCTCCTTGCAGCCAGCAGCAAGCACAGCACAATTCTGCTTGGGAGAAAGCTGGCAAGGGCACTGGGTTTTTAAAGTGGCTGTTATCAATTCACACTGTTAGCACCTGCTGCTGCTGCAGCTTATCCAAGAGCCGCACTGGCTCATTGGTTTTCCATCGTTCTGACTGGAAGTGCCAACAAATACAGCATGGATCAAACGCCTCGACAGCAGCTGGAGAAGACCTTAGAGGAGGATTGGAACAACACTGATTCACACCAAGGTAAAAAATTCAGAAAGACAGAAATAAAAACAGATAGGCAAAGGAAAGTGTTTGTGTGCCACATGACTAATTCTTGCAAACATCCAGTTTTATAAAAGGATCAAATACATTTTGTGTATTTATACACCCATTTCTTTCTTTGCAGGCCAGTGACAGCCCCCAGAGTACTGCATAGATTTGCCAAAAATAATTACTCTGGTCACTTAGCAAAGCAGAGGATCTGTCATCCAGAAACATATTGCCTAGCAACAGTTCGCTTACCCTTCCTCCCTCGCAATAAGCAAACACTGCCTGCCCTCCCCGCCCCCTCTCGTTTACATTGGCTCTCGGGCTGCTGGCAGACACAGCTGCTCACCTGGGTGTAAAACTGCTCCTGACAGGAGGACTCTGTGCGGTTCAAGTCCGAGTAGATGTAAGAGGATGGGTAGTGTAGTTCAAGAAAACTCTGGGTGCCGGGAAAAGGTGCAATTTACGCCTGTGATAAAATTGTCTTGCAGTTTGCTTAGAGAAAACCCACTTCAAATGAGATCACCAGTGTAGCAGCTCTTGGCAAATTGTGGTCTGGCATGGTGAAGGAAGGAGAGGAAATAAAACCAGTCATACCAGACAAGCAACCACCCACAGCCTTAGGACACTTTATTTTCCTCAAACGTTTTTCATTAACATATATTTTATTATAACTGTAGCATTCAGAATTATAAACTACTTTCTATATTTTGTTTTATATGAAAATATTTAGGCAGTGATTTATGGAAAAGAACGGTAACATTCCTCCTTCCACCACGGAAGCCCTCCTGATTCTTCCCCACACACAGGCCACACCATTTGTCTTTAGCTGATGGTTGTCATCAGTACCAAGGCTTTTTCTTATTTTTCTAAAAGCAGTATCTTGGAAAATTGCACAATTCATTTTGCTAACAACTTTCTGTAACATTCTGGAAACAGTTTGGACACCTTAAAGCTGCATACAGAGATTAACATGACAGAACTTTTGCACTCTGCTACACGTCCCACCTCTCCACAGCACGTTACACTCGGGGAGCCTCAGACCTGACAGCTGCCCTAACTCTCCGTAGTGGCACAGCTCTTAAGTACCAGATTTCCCAAGAGCTGTATGCACACCAGTGACAATTATCTAGGATGATATTAATATCCTTTTCTTTTTCCTATGACACACCTGTGCTGTTTCATAATGCAAAACTTACATTATATATAATATATATGGCTATAGCTATATTTGTCACTGCATGCCTATATTGGTAGAAATATTTGAAAAGTAATTTCAAGTTTGAAAATACTACAAAGTTGTCATTCTAAACATTTTTTTTCAGTTAGTCAGAAATATCTTCAAAAAAAATCTCAAACCATAAATACATAGAAACTTACGCATATTTTTTGAACTGGGCTAGTGCTTTACCTCTAAACACCGTCACCCAAAACAGGAGATACCAGATATGACTCTTTGTTTAAATTACTGTCAGATGCCAGTCTTAGAAATACACAACTTTGAGATGAAATTTTAACTTGAGTTCCTTTTGAATAACTTAATAACTAACTCAGATCATCCAGTAAACAAAGATAAAGATGGAAATATTAATATTCTATATATTGAAATTTACTACAGTGATAACTGGAGAGTTCCTTGAATAAAGGTATGGTGCCCTTATAACAGTTTGCTATCATGTTTTATTCTATTTTCATATATTTTGAAAATAGTTTCAAATTTTTTGGGGAGGTCATGTAGTCATTTCACTATAGTTGCTACTTTATTGCTTTTCATATCATATTTCAGTCTGATATAAAATATCTCTCCTTGACATTATTGTCCCTGACCATTTGGCAAGGAGTTTATCTTTTGTTTTAAGTGTAAAAGCTGTCCTTGTTCATGTGTCAGCATCCTTGATTATTTCAGCTGCAGTACGCACAGATTCGTGAGGTGTGTTTGGTAGTGAGGCACTGATGAACAACATGGAAACTGAAAAGAATACTTGCTTTTAAACAAATCTTATCATTATAAGGAAACTTTTTTTCATTTCCTTGTTTTTTATCCACAGCTTGAAAATGGCAGTTCATTAATGAAAGAGATGCAGCAAATCCCTGAAGTAGCCTCTGTAAAGCTGCAATCAGTTCTAATGGGTATTGATTTAAGGTCCCAAAATTTGGTTTTTTTCTGCTCGTAAAATATTTGGCACAGACATTTAAAATGAGGAAAGAAAAGAAAGGAAAGGTAATTGTTATAAGATTGCATAGCTTTTCAGATCTGCTAATTAGTTATAAACCTATACTTTTTGCTGATAAGCATCTAGCTACGGATTTAAAGATGCCTCTTAAATGTAAATTGATTGCTACAGAAATGTCCATACCGTATATAACATGCGCTAGACTTCTACAAATACAAATGCTCATTATAATACATTATCTTTGATGTTAGTAACATTAGGCTTGATCTAGCACCAGTGAAACATATGGGAACTTTAACATTGATCCCTGGAGAAGCAGAAATACATGAACACTTTTGAGCTTATGTCCAGATATAAAGTCTGAAACTCATTTTGAATGTAATGCCAAACACAAAACAAGCTGAAGTCAGTTTTTAAATGTTCAGAGTGAAAAATAAACAGAGCAGAGGACATACATGCAATAAAGCGGGGTGAAGATGGGGCAAATTGATTATGACTACTAGCAAGAAAAAACTGTGTTTCCCAAAGTTCTGTATTACAAGGAATTCTTATGTATGTGTATTACCAAAAGCAAGCAAAACACAGATTATACAGTACTTCAAAACCAAATACTCTTCTGATATCATTGGAAATCTTCACAAAACCAAATATTTTCCCTTGTAAAGAAACCAGTCCCTCCTCACTTTTGCTGCTGGTTGTTTGCCGTCATCTCAGTGCATTTCATTTTTTCCATCTGTCAGAGAATTAGAACCTAGAGAAAGTAATATAGTGTGCTTAAAATAGCAGAAGTTTTTTTCATTTAGTCGTGCTCTGCTGAGCCAGATCTTGAAAAACCTGTTCAGGATCAGATTACCCCCATATTCAAATATTTTCATTATTAACCTACATTTCACCTATCTTTGACTCAAAGACTTCAAATTCAAAACACAGACTTTGCAGGGCTTAAAAACAAAGCCAGGATTGCAGAAGTGTCCCAGATTGTTTCACAGCTCTGTAGCAACGCCCACAGTAAGCACTGGCAGAAACTGACCTATTCATACCAGTGGAAAGAATCAATTTCCAGCTGAGCTGATGGAGCAAAAGAATTGTTTGGTCTCTGCAGGGGCTACCAGCTTTACTTGTGCCAATATTACATGGTGGTGGAAAAATATTTGAAAATTAAGCAAAGTCTATTTTGAGCTGGACATATCTGTACCCAGTCTCAGTGAATTAACTATTTGTTCTTGCTCTTTGTTCCAGTCACAAACTGTACATGAACAGCTGCTGATTTTATTAGCTATTTTTCAGTTAATTTTCAAAACTTTCTACAGCAAAAGATACTTTTGGCGTATCGTTTTAAGTAAGCATTTGTTTTGAACTTCATACGTGCTTAATTGTAATGGGTCTACACAGTCAGTGAGAAGAAGCAGTGAAGGGAGGAAAGAGCCTGCCAAAAATTAGAAGTTTAGGCCATATGGAGACATCAAGGGATACCTCTGATGTAGATGCTGCCAACATTGCTTCTTCCCCCCTGCTTGGCACTTCTGAACCACTTTTTACTTCTGAAATTCTCCCAGGCCTTGCTGTGTAGCACAGGGAACTACTGTCCCGTAAATGAGACATCACTGAGCTCTGTCTTTTCCAAAATGCCTGGAGTGAAAAAATAAAAAGCAGACCTTGAGGTTCTCCCACAACTGGCATACAGCCAACTTTAATAGCAGATCCAGATGCTTGTATACCTGCACTGAAATTAACAGGACAATGAAGGAAAGAGAACAAATAAGAGTATGCATATAGAGCAGGGATGACAAATTAGAACAAAATTTTGATTGTAGCAAGACCTTTCTGCAAGAAAGTCAGCACTTTTGTCATGCCCGAGGCTGAACATTTAAATCCTTGCTCATTTGTCATCCATGCCCTAATTAAAGGTTATGACCAACTAGTGAACAGACATAACGCTACATCACCAAAGGATATGGTTGAGCAACTGAGAAACTGTGTGTGGAAGAGATTGGTGAAGAGAAGTCCTAATAGAAATTTCCACACAACTATTCATTCCCATCTGATTTCTGTGGGTAAAGAAATATGGTACAGTAAATCCAGATCTTGGAAAAATTAGCTCAGAAACATAAAACAGTGCATTCACAGCTGCAAGGTTCTTTTTGGCCCCCATGAGCTGAGCAGACGAGTGTGGGAAACACCTCCCACACTAATTTTACATCTGAGCCCTAGTTTCTCACAGAACTGAACAATACCAAGTTACGTACCCCAGATGCCTTTTGGCTTAATTAGTTGGCAAAGATTAGTACAAATTCTGTGGGATTATGTGTTTATGACAGGCACAACATTTTGCTCAAATTGCTTTTTGACAACTGACTGAATTTTGAAAGATCAAAAATTCATTTTGCACACTACATTTGCTTAAAAAGTACAATGAAATTTTTAGCCATTTGCTTGCTATATAGCCCTTGCTCTTACAGAGCCTGTAAATACTCACTGCTTAGATATTTGCTATTGGTTCCCTATTGTTTTCACTAAAGCTATTGACATCATTATTTAATAGTCACATTCAAGTACTCACATAAGATTTGATTTCTTTTCCTAAGTGCTGAACAAATGTATTGGAACGACCTCTGTTCCTTTTGTGCATGGAGCATAGAAATGGAGGAGGTGGGGAGAGAATCTCTCTTGCTAAATTGTGTGTTAATTAAGCACACAACATTGAGCAGCTGACCACCACAATGACTGATAATTTTTCAAGAAGTAGCTCACAAACATCTTGGAATACAGTTAACAAGGAGCATGTTGGGGTCTTTTGACCTCTGTTTATTTCAGCAGAAATGTGTATTTGTAGCCCAGTATTTGGAGATAATTCCAGCACATGAATGCTCTTGGCATTGCTAGTAAACAGCTAGTTACAGCAACATCTCAAGAAATGCCTCTGATAGAAACAATCCCCACAGTACAGAGGAAAGTAAATCAAGGTATTAGGAATACCCTTTCACATTTTTGCACAGTAAAATTCTGCTGTCACTTTGGAATAGGGGAATAAAGATTATAATAAAAATTAAATACACCTTTTCTTTAACTTTTAAAAAACACTTGGCTATTTACTGTAATAGTTTTTACTAAATCATGGTCACAGAATATCAGACATGGCTTAGTATTTCTTTGTCTGTGATGACATAACAATCTAGACACAGGGAAAGAACACCATGGGAAGTCTTTCTGTCTCAGTAGCCACAGAACATCAACTTTATATACAGAAGTAACAAAGAGAAGCCTATGTCCTGACTGTTTTAATACTTGATTTAATACTTCTTCCATTTCATGCTTTCAAATTCAGCAGTTTTAGCTTTTTGAATGATTATTTTTTTCCTCGAGTTGCTAGCAAGCTTCCTGTTTTGACCAAATGCCTGTAGGATAGGAGCATCATCACGAATTAAAACCCCTCTTTAGTGAATTCCGCACACCTGTGGATAACTAAGATGAATTTTCCCTAGCCCTATCCTAGTGGCACTCACAGAAACAAGGGCTACCTGCATGCTACAAGGACTTCTTCCTTGTGGAGTAGTTTGTCTGCAAATCCACTTTCCAATCAGAAAGCAGAAAAGCAGGCAAGCCCACAAACATGCATGCCGGGGTTGTCACTTCAGCCAGAGACAACCACTAGCCTCTGTAAAGCAAGGCATAATACATCGTGATGAGACATGTAACTTGATGCTGAAATAAAAAGTAATGTATTTTGTTTTAAGTTTTTTTGCTTTCCTTTTGGCTTTATATTTTGCTAGAGAGACATTCTTTTCTTGGGAGCTCATTTCTTCACATTCAACTTCAAGTCCTGAAGAAAGGAGGAAAACCTTTTCTTTTTCCAACCCCTCAATGCTAGGTGCCATATATTCCTCAGCTTATTGCAGAACTATTGTATGGAATAAACATTACTGCTCTAAAGAACACATCTGAGGAACTTTCCCTAAATATGTGACACTTCACAGCAAGGTAATTAAAGGCTATGCTGTCAGCTGACCTACAGATGAGCCAGTTAGAAATGCAGATGCCTGGTGCACTAGCTATGGAGTCCTTCTTTTGCACTTTAATTTCAAAACAAGGACTGCACACCAACATTTCCATGCAAAATTATTATCTTCCAAAAGGTACAACATGAGATGAAGTATTCTCTCAGCTACAGGATAAAATACAGAGAAGTATCACAATTGCTATTTGATTTTGATCCAATTCTAATTATTAATTATTAAAACACTATTAAGGCGTTAAAGCAAGAAAGAGGTGCTCTGTAAGGATGCTCATCAGCAAGTACTAAGGGCCCCTAGCTGTAGGAAAGGAAGGAGGTTGGAGGGTGTTATTGATTTCTACTGCTTCTCTTGTGGGTTGGCTAGTTGTTTCTTTCCTTACCCCACAGGTTGTAGAGAAAAAAATAGCTAGCATTTGCTGGGCTGAAATCTGAAGTATCCCAGAAAAGAACGTGTCAAAGTGCAACTCAGTCCAAGTATTTCTATATTCAGGAAATATTAGTCTTCAGATGCACACTACAGGGTCTACATGGATGCTTTCTTTGGCAGCATTGTGTTGCATACTGTAATTTCTCATTAACAACAAAACTCTCAACTACAGTCTAGCTCAGGAAATCTGTAAATACATTTTACATTAGACATTTTATTTCTCGATTATTTTCACATGTTCCTAATAAAGCTCCCTGCTGTGGGAACTGTTGGACAGGAATATGTCCAAGAAAGCAGAATACATCCTTAACTTATTTTCCATACAAAAAGAATGGCTATAGCTAATTGCAGTTATAATGAGAAATTATGGTTTGAAAAGAATATTATGTCATGTAGTTTCAATGATAGTTTGCCGCTGGGAGTCAGACAGTTAAACATACTTTTTGACCGGTCAATGAGATGAAACCTTAGACTTAAAAAAATGTTTTACAAATATTCTATTTTTACTACACTATTGCTGACATAATGTTGGTAAGAATTCATATCAAGTCTGTTAATTATTTATTTAATAATTGAATTTCCAGCAGAAGTGTTTAATTACATGTGAATTGTGGGTGAACTGGAAGAACAGAGATAAAGTTTCTACCATTTCCCACATTCTTGTCTTAACTTGTGTTTCTGACCACTTCTAATCTCGAGCAAGCTAGAAGCTTAATTACTTTAGATTGTGATGTTTCAACTTAGAAACACTTAGGTAAATAAAATACTTCCGAGGAATTATTTAACAGGGTTGACATTTTTTTCTTGATAACATAACTGTGTTGTTCAGCATTTTAGGGCAAGAAGTTTCACAATTTATTTGTTCTGAAGAGATAAAAATAGTCATTATTAATATATTAGCATAGATGTTCTGCTATCTTCACGTCTATGACCATCAACTCAAGATCTGTCCATCCAAATGGATGCCCCTTACAACCCCCACCCATCCCAACTCCTCCCAGCCAGTCTGCCAGTATCTGCTGCTTTTCTCTTCCTTTTTCCATGTCTTCTTTCCTAAAGCACCTGAAGGTGGGTGAGAGAGGGAAGGAAATAAAGAAGAAGGATAAAAGAAAGCACCAATCACTTCCATCTTGCAGAAGAAGACAAAAGATTTGACACCAAGACTTCACAAAGACTTCAAAACTGATGTCTCCTTGGTAGTTACCTGATTAAATTATCTTTCTCTTCTGTATCCATAACCCTTTATATGCCACACCTCCCATGATAAATTCTGGGTTAAGAATACTTATAACAAACCTCAAGACTTCTTGGTAATGCTAAAATGGAAACTAGCAATGATGATGTAGATTAATATCTAGAGCTGGACTTTCTTCTCTCAACATATGTTATCAGAAGATCTGAAATTTTCAGTTATCATAATTCCTGCCAAATAACACTCATCTTCAGTACTTCATCATTCAAAGCAATAGCCCTATTTTCTTTAGTTGAGAAGGCAGACTTTATATCAACATAATTTTGTCAGGTTTGTTATTAAATATTAATGTGGATATTAAGCAAGGTTTAAGCACTGGGTTTTAAGATTTATTTTTCATTTTGTCTGTTATACCAAACCTTTATTAACATTCTGTGACATAAGAAATCTACAGCATCACTAATAAAACCTTTTAAGTGGTAATCCTTCAGAACCGTTCCTTGTAATGGTTGAGCATTTGCAGTACTAAACCAATGAAATTCACACATACTGTAATGGAGTAGTGGAGCGATTATTACAACATTTTTTCCAAAGTACCATGGGCTTTAGATGATTAGAAAGTAGTCTTATGTTTTAAACTTTCTGCCAAGAGTGAGGCTTTAAGTTGAGTTGGATTGTGGATAGATTGCAGTATAATGTATGTTGACAGTTTAATAACATGGGTTACTATCCTTAGTTTGCTTTATGATGTAATACATCTTTATAGGAGTCCTTGGAGATTTCTACTATGATTTTCAAGGAAGAAAGAACTCTATAAACTAAAATACTCTGAGCAAGATTTCTATTTCCTGTATACTTTGGAAATTTTCCTGAAAAATAAATAGGTGCTACAACTTTTTAAAGTTTTTCCGACATGACTTTTTGTTTTTCTAGTCATGTAATAGATTTTAAAGGTACTCTTCATATAAAGTTAAACATTTTTTAGGAGTTCCTTTCTATAATGAATGGTCTTATTTTTCAGATCTCTAGGGGAATTTTCTTTTCTGTAAAACAGAGTAATTGATTTTATTTTCCCCTCTTTCAATTCATATTATATATACATTTAGATTATGGAGTTCAAAAATATTTTCAAGTAAAGGTCACATATATTTGGACTAATTATCCCTCACGTTTTGACAAGTATATGCACAACCGTGGTTAAGTATCAAGCAACATAAATCTAAATAACAAAATAAAATATAGTCATTATTTCATTATTTAACTGCTTTCATTTCATTCTTAGAGGTAATCAGGAAAAGAAACTAATTAGAATGGAAGGAAACTATTGCTTTAGACTATATTTCAGTCTAAGTGAAAATAGCTTGAAAGGATATTCAATCCACTTTAACAGTAAATAAATTCAATTGCTAGTTTTCAAAATATTCATGCAAAACTAGATTTCAAAAACTACTGAAGGCAAATTTGTTATTTACTATATCTCTGTTCAGATTGTATAAAAAGAGATGTTAATTTTCTTAGTGTAATTGCTTTTCAGAATGGTGCCTGTAGACTATGGTGTTCAGAGGTTTTCAATGTTTTCAAAAGTTACCACTAACCTATGATTTGCTGTGATTATGTGTATATTTGTCTAAATAGATGATTAGCTAAACAATATGGTATTCTTCTCCATACCAATTTGGCAGAACACAAAAAACCTTTCAGGATACTTTTACGAAGCATTTTCAGTAGGAACAAGTTGCATGAGCTAAGCTCCTCTATTCACACCAGTACTTATGACACATTCTTTCCACACACATTGAGTGAACAAAACTTGCTCATCTGAATGCTTGAAGCAGATGCATAAATGTAGGCTGTAGTGCATAAATCTGTACTGTTTGTAAAATAAACGTTAGCACATTCTTCCTTAAAGTATGCACAAGGTATACTTTCCCCTTAAAATAAACCTATTGTAAAATAAGATCCATTAGAAAATTCTTGAAGAGCACATGGAGAGACCATCAGTACAGAGAAGATCAAATGTGATACAGATACTCCATAAAGACAAAAAGCAGAAGCTGGAGCATCTATCTAAAAGCTTTTTATCGGTTGTTTGATGCTTTCTCTTTTTACCATTCTTTTGTTGAACCTGGGTAAATGCTGCACCTAGTGATGTCCCCGAAGCCACTCAAGCCAAAATCACTTTAATATTCCCCACAGGAGAAATACTTATATCTGTTGCCATCAGTTGCTGGCCTCTTGCCAAGAGCCTGAGGGCCGCTCCTAATTGATATTCATATCTACATACATTTTCATCCCTAGAAAATATAAGCATACACACAACCATTACAATTGCTTAGGCTTGTACCATTGACAAGATAATCCTGACTGTTTAGATTTGCTGAAAACCCACGGTTTGCTTCCACCCCCATAGGCTGTATTTGAGCATCCTGCAGGCCATAAACCTCCACAGTGCCAGAAACACAGGGGACCAGATATCTACCCATCCTTAGCAAACTGTGCACACAGGCAGGTGACAAATGAGGTTGAAAAACTGGAGTATTCAGCTCTACCAACCATTGTCAAAATAGAGTTTTGATAAAAATTTGATCCTGCAACCATAATTTTGGCAGCCTACTTCAGCTTCTTGGGTCTACTCCTTTTTTTAACTTGCTAAAAAACGAAAATCCTACCTAGCTACTTGCTATTCATAAATGAGATTCCTAATTGTGTTGTTAGGCTTGCTGAATGACAGGCAGACTTCATAATTATTCCTATGACTGATCACATCTCTTACTCTGCCTGTGCATCCCAAGAGGTTTGCCAAAAGAACACATAATGTTCAAGGCAAATTTCACTGGGACAAAATAATGTCTCTAGCAGAGAAAATTATTATCACTATT
>VXBQ01006563.1:0-29912 GCA_013400175.1 Phainopepla nitens
CGGGCGGCGGCAGCGGCGCCGGCCGGGGTTTGAAAACAAAGCGCCAACGGCCGCGGGGCGGCGCGTGCGCGGGGCCGGGCGGGACGGGCTGGCCCCGGCGGGACGGACGGACGGACGGACGGACGGACGGACGGACGGACGGACGGACGGACGGACGGAGCTGGCCCTGGCCCTGGCCCTGGCCCTGGCCCTGGCCCTGGCACCCCAGAGTCCCCGGGAGCCGCCCCGGCGCTCTGGGCTCGGCCCGCTGCGGGCGCGGAAGGGACTCGTTCAAAGGCAGCCCCGTGCGTGGCTTTGGCTGCCCGCGTCGGGCTCACTGTGCATTCGTGCCCTGCGCAAAGCAAAAGCATCCTTTTCTAAAAGTTGTTCTTGAAACATCTGCCTGGAGTAGTCTGCATAAACTTGAACAATATTAAAAAAAAAAAGTCCCACTCTTTATAGATCAACTCAAAACTTTATTCTTAGAAGAGTAAATGCGGTACAGTATTCTAGAGGAAACCTGGCTTACTCTGTTTTTAAGTGTCCAGGTTTCATGTTTATTCTGAAAAATAGCACCTTCAAACCAAAAAATTGTCTAAAGCTACCGATTTTTCTTCAACTGCCTCACAGGTAACTTGGGCTGACATATAGGATATATAGATCACAAAAGTATGTGTTTCTTTAGAGTAGGAGATGATGATTCTGAACTCTAATCCCGACTTGTCTGTGTGGTTATGAAAACAGATGAAATAAGATATTCTATAAAAACACTAATATTTCTGAATAAAAACACTGGGTGTTAACACCTCTAAAATTCTGATACTCAAAGTTACAGACAAAATAGCTGTAAAATGTTTCTATATCACTATTCTTTCAACTCTTCCATTTTCTTTCCCCCTCCGTTTGCACAGAGTCCTTGCCTTCTGTTCTGACAAAATCCTGTATTTGTTTTATAGCAAGTATGCAATCACTTTCAGCTCAGTCAGCATAGATACAGTTCCCGTGACATGAAGTCAACAAAACTGAGAAGGACAGCCATGTGCTGGAAAGTCTAGATTCTTCTGGAATCTCTAAAAAATATCTATCTAGTGTTGAATGCTGAAAATTATGAAATGAGTTCTGCAGCCATGTGTTTGATATCAAAGTAAAACACAGGTTTTATGATGTACCTGTGCTGGGAAACTGTTTACCAGTCAGTCTTCAGTGAACACAAGAAGACTGTATTGTGTGACTTTTTGCCTCTTGGTAGCTGGGAGGGGAAATAAGAGAGATTGTTGCTTCTATTTATTTCCTTTTTCAGTAGAAACAGTTGGGGTTTTTTTAATATTAGTTTTTCTCAGGCTAGCTGCCTACATTCACTAAGGATTAGGAAAATAATATACAGACATGTAAATGTATCAATCACTAATGCAGCAAATGGAAATGTTGTAGAAGAGTATTAAAAATTCAGTACAAAATAAGTAATAAAGTATAAGAAATAAAAATGTAGATTACATAGAAAGCCCAAACAGAAATAACATCAGAAACTAAGTATTTTTATCTAAAATGTATTAGGAATTTTCTCCCTTTTTGTTTCACAATTTCTCTTGCTGCTAGGATTTAATGTTTATTCCAGTCGATTTCAGGACTGTTCTTGAAGAGATATTCTGCCTATAAACAGGAGAGTTTCGAAATTACAATTATTCTCACATCTCCAACTAGAAATATATGCAAAATAACAAAGATATAGTGGATAAAATTGCTTTAAACAAAACTTCAGAATGTATTAAATGGCCCTACAATGTAACTTATGGCAGAAAATGTCTCTATGTCGGAGAAATCTCTTTCCCCCAAATACTGTCCAAAATACTGTCTTCATAGCAGTCACCCTGTTTCTGTTGTGGACAAGAGAAGGAAGTGAGCCATTTATAACAGTTTTTGTCACTCTGTGGAAATGTGTAGGGAGTACCCTAGAACCTGGTTTCTGGACCCACTGACACTGATCTTTAAAAGCTATATAGTTATTAGGGAAGATCTCGTACTCCTACAACTACAGGTAGTTGTCACTCACCAGTAGGTAAAAAGGTTAAACCAAGAAAACATTCCTTAGTGCCTGAAGTGGGATTGTAACACCATTGCTTTCATTTCAGGCTTTTGCTTGATTAATAAAATGCTCTGTTTCAGCTCGTCAACAGCTTGGTTAGGATGTGCCGGCAGAGCAGCAGCACAGCAATAGCCTTACAGCCCCTGGATCCCTGTCTGAATGCAATGCTGACCCTGCTTGCAGCCAAAGGTTGAGCTGGATAACGTCCTGAGGTCATTTGCAACTGGAATATGTGTACGAATGTCCTACAGGATTTTCTTCTTTATCCACTTGTGTGAAGGGAATTACCAAAGAGCTTGCATTTATCATTATGACAATGTGTTCAGTTGTGCTTGGGAGGGAGGAGAGTGATGTCCTGCTTTCTGAAGAGTTAAAAATTTTAAATCATTTGAAAGTAGGCATAAGTAGCTAGAATCTTGAGGCTGTAGTTTGAACTTTATCTGAACCATATGGTTATGTTTTTAAGTCAAAGATGGATTACAGTGAAACCTGGCACTGTACATTAATAATAGAATAGACAAAGCTGCAGCTTAAATATTACTTAAAAATTAATAGCTGGAGTGGACAGCCCATAGATCATGGTATATGAACCGTAACAACCACATTATTGTAACAACCAGAACCAACCAAAAGCCCACTGAAAGAGATCTAAGAGGCTGTGGAGGTGACCCTTTAGCAAACCCTCGGTAACAGACAGTGAACCAATGAAGGGCAACCAGATCTCAGACCCTCATAGAGCTCCTGGTCCCACGAGGGATGTCCTGTGAGGGATGGGGAGTCTAGATTGTAAGGGTGTAATTGCCCAGGGATTTCTTTGTTTGTGGACTGTCTTTTGAAGCACCTAATTCCAACTAACAGATATCATATTCTGTTCATTGGCACAAATCAATCTAATGGAAATGAAAGCCTAATGTAAAAAAGTTCTTTTAACTTGTAGTCCTCTATGTCACAGCAGAATTCTTAAGAGTACATAAGAAGTGCACGGTGCACATACCAAAGGGAAACAGATTCTGGTATTGATTTTTGTTCTATTACTGTTTAACTACACTGGGTACTTCCCTCGATACACAGTATCAACTGATCCTATAGTAGTTTCTGGGTTTAATGAAACACAGTAGTTTCTGGGTTTAATTTTCACCATAATTGCTGTTCACCAGAATTGCAGATTCTAATCATTAATCAGTTACTATCCTGCAAGTGGGGAGGAAATTTAAGTCCTTTCATTAACAGAGATTCTTTGGGTCTACATGAGTATTCAAAAATATTTAAGAAACAAAACATAAACACCTTACCAGAAAATTGACTGGATCATCTGGCCTGATCCTACAACATTCATTTATCCCTTGCATAAGTGTTGGCATGACATTCTTCATTAAATAGTTTCGTAGTGGAAGAGACTGGGCCTCCAATAACTCTTGTTCTTGTTTTTTCACTTCCTCCTGCTGTATATTCTACAAGTAATAAAGAAAAAAATAATAAATAATTATATCTATAGTATCTATCAAATAGCATTTGGCTAAATAATAGTGCTGGCCTAGAGGGAAAAAATAGTGTTAGAAGCTGTGGACAGAACTTTAAAGAACAAATTGACAGGAAAAATTATTAACTGCTTATTAAATTTAGAGCACACAACACACTGAGGACCAAGAATTGAACATAATAAGGACTGACATAACCTCCTTACTAAAATGATTTTATATTTCTTCTTTAACACCTAAAAGAGGTTTATTCTCGGGTCTTCCAGTGGTCCTGTTTCCATAAGCTATTTGGCAAAATGGTTGAAATACACTGTAGCACTTCAAAAATTAGTGCTATTGCAAACACAGGTGGTTTCTTGAAGCTTCTTTGAACTGGAGGGAAAGGAGAGTATTTCTACTCAGTAGGGAACCCTGGCTTTCTAAATTTTTATTTTGTTAATTGTTTTGGGTTTGTTTTATTCTTATTCCATTTATGTTTTTGAGGGGCTTGAGAGTCAAACAGACTAAAACCACAGTGAATTACATCTGTTTCCACCAGCTAAATTTATTTCTGAATTCAGGTTAAATCAAATGCAATTTTTACACTCAAAAATTAAGAGACATGAGGAAATAAAACTGCTTCAAGCTTTTATTCCTTCCATTCAACAGCACTTAGTAGCATGCATACTTGCAGCAGCTTTAGCCAGATGATTACTCCAACTCATTTTCATTGTCCTCTCTTCACTCATTTTATTCATCAGTAGCCTGAGTTATATATAGATACGGCAAACAGATGATACTCTGAAGACTGCTTTTCTATACTCAAGGTGTAACACAAAAGCAATGTTCAGATAAAACAGATACACCAATTTTTACCTTATTCTCTCAATCCAAGAGCACTATTGAATAAATCTTGCAAGTGGGCTATGGCCACTACTCAGAGACAGCAGCTAATCTACAGTGTCAAGGGCAAATGAGCAGTTGCTTAGATTTCCTGATCATCTGCCTATTTTAAACGATAACCTTAAACACAGGTTTTATTTACACACCTACTTCAGCTTTGATTAATGCACAGTTTGCACTCTTAAAAGTAGATGACTTGGACTGAATTAAGCTAAAATGTGTTAAGCCATCCTTACAAATTTTACAGGGTACAAACTGCTGTTTAATGTTGAATGAAGCCGTAAATATTCAGAGATTAAAAAACTCTTAGCTAGAAGTCGACATCAGAGAAATGTAAACGCTTCTTTAAAAGTCAGTAATTTCAGCATATTATTACCCCATAAATGTATATGGGCATTTAAATATAAGAAAAGGACTTCTCTGTGGAATGATCAGTTTGTTTTTAAATAACACTAAAAGAAGACAATAGACTTGCCTTCTGGTGAAACGGCCTGACTTTGGGTGTGAACAGGAACATTGTTAGAGTATTGCATTTCAGGTCACTTAACTAAAATGTCCTTGGGTGTGGCAAAACAAATAAGAAAAAAGTATCGTGAGCAAGTCTTCTGGGGTCAAGTAGCCTAAATACCAAGTACTTATTAGATTATTAGCAAACAAAAAGCATCCTTTAGACTGCATCAGGTAGTCCTTACTGAAGAGTACTCAGCTCTCACAGACGTTGTTGCAGGCTCAGAAACCTTCCTGCAATGTAGGCTGGAAGACTGGATCACTGTTGAGTTAAAAATCTAGTTTGATAATTAAGACTTAGTCAGGTGATTAGAAGTAAACTGAGCAGAAAGCAAAAGTCCTATTAGACTTAGTAAGGAAAATCTCCATTGATTGTAGTAGATATTTATAAATGGTAAAATAGAAGAGCTACAGCACAGCAACAACAAGGGTACCATAAAAGTATTTTGAAGACATGCTGATACCAAAATGCAAAAAAAAAAAAAATAAAAAAGCTGTCTGTAATAAAAAAAGTCATTATATTCTGTAAGATGGGCTTCAAAATGCACTGTGAAGATAACCTAACCCAGACCTAAAGTAGGATATAAGGAATTAGAGAATTTATGCTACACTTCCCAAGTGTATTTGCATAACAGATTACTTGAAGCCATCTAAAACCCATAAATAATAATGTTTTCCCAAAAATATGTATTAACCTACCCACTCCTCCCATCTTGCCATTCTTTCTTCCCTCTCCTTAGCTTCTTTATGCTCTTTTTCAGCTTTTTCTTGAGCTTCTTTGACAAGGAGTTCCTCAGCTGCTTGGCGTTCCAAAGCCTCCTTTTCTTCATCTGTCAAACCATAATTCCGCGGTTCTCCAATTTCTTTGATGATCTTTGGTAAAGTCAGTTTGTTCTCAAAATCTTCATATACAGCTATATCTTTTAAACAATACAAGAGAGAACCATTTCAACTATCATCAATTATTATGCAAGACCTAAAAATATATTGTGTTCATGTTGTTTGAATTTTCAAGTAAAAGATGTTGATTTCAATTGCTTAAAATTTTTTGTTACATGGAATGAAGTTTTCTAAATCTGATTTTCTTTACCAGTTTCAGCTAAAATAGTTTGTCTTTTATGTTGATGTAAGGAAGAAACATACTAAAATAAATTTTATAACTATTGTTTAACAATTGCTTCTTGCTCAGGTTTCGAAACCCAAAAAAGAGGTCAACTACCAACTCTCTGAGATGTTCCTGACACCAATCTTTCGTCAATTTATCCAGATGCACAAAACCATCAGTTTTGTCCTTCTCTCCCCGCTGAATGTTACACAATAGGTTGTTAGGGTGTGTCACAAACTCCAATGTTTTCACTCACAAAAATTTACAAATACACAGACCTTTCTCTAGTCCATCTCTTACTGTGTTATATTTACAAAACAAATTTATAGCTTCATGTAGGAACATGAAGACTTCTCTTTCATTTTATTCCTTCTCTCCTTTTAATTGTTGGAAGTTACTTGCACATTAAACTTGACAAGAAAGAAGAAAAAAAGTACAGAAGAATGAAGAATTTCTCCAGGGCTTTCTAGTTTCTGTACTCATTCAGTGTGGGGAGACAGAGAGAGTACAGGAATGTACATGGAAAAGAGGAAAAGTGGGCATTTGAGGTGGAGAATACTGAGGTAAAGGGTTTGTTCAGGGGGCCGAAGTAGTAGGTGTAAAAGCAGAGAAATGGGTAAGGAGAGTATGCAGATCAAGGGAAAGAGAAGAATTGGAATACAGAATTTAGCAGAGAATCCAGTAGCCCCTTGCTGCATAATTCTGTAGGAAGTTATTTTGGAAGTCATTGGCAAAGCATTTTTCCCAGTTCTTTCTAATCACCGATTCAGGTAGAATCAGGCTCTCAAATACTAACACAATTTTTCCAAGAGTTAAAACGTTTGTGATTTGGACCTCAATCAAATCCAAACTCTGACCATGAATTGAGGAGGGAACTAACAGAATTCTACATGACAAAGCTTATTTTACAGCTTCTTTTTTAAAAAAAAAAAATCAGGAATTACATTCCTGAAGTATTCTGAATTAAAACAATACATTTGCTATGGCAAGCAGCCCATCATTTCTACAATTTTAGCTGCACTTGGATATACAAATTACAATGAAAATCACTTTTCTAGTAATGTAAATTATTGCTAAGAATAGTATCATTGTTGAATTTGAGGTCTCAAAGACTGCATTTTCTTAGATGGCCACAGAAGAGTACAATGTACATTTTACAGCAATCATAATTAACTAAATTTATCCTCAAAAACTAATGCCTTTTAAATGAAAAGTTAGCACTGATGCTAGCTGAGAGCAAAGATCACTGGAGAAGAGTTCATAAATTAAGGTCTTCAAAGGAAATTGCTGTTATAACTTTAACATGCCCTTTTGTATATGATCTAACATGCCCGTCACCATTCCCAATTTGCAAATGAGAAAAATGAGACACAAGATAACCAACTTGAAGTCTTCATACAGTGAGTCATCAAAGCAAAGTTGAGTTTCAAGAATCTTGAAGCCCACTCCTTTGTACTAATCATATTTCAGACTCAGAAAAATTAATAATCATAAAAATGATACATAAAACCATATGTTATGGTTTTTTTTAATTTAAGGTGGAAGAAACTTTTATTATTTTGAAACAATATTTAACAAATCAAGCGTAATTTTTATGCCTCTTCTTCAGAATATGACTGAGAAGGCAGCAGGGTCTCTGATTAAATCCATTGCTACTTAATCCTATGCATCTGAAAATCCAGCTGGAACATTGGCTAGAATGGAGGGGTATTGGCTGAGCTGAAGGATCCTCAATGGTTATCTTTGTAATCTGTTCCTACCATTTTACAGCAGAAGCAACACACCTGCATACTTCTGTGACTAACAACCAGTAATGTGAACAAGGGTTAAGAAACAGTTCTGAGACAAACAGGACCTAAAGATGATGCTCCTTTGAAAATGAGAATCAATGCTACACGTGAAAATCGTCTGGAACATCACAGCTGTGATACTGCAAGAATTTAAATCAGTAGGCAAATGAGTTTCTGTATTTTGAATGGACTACAGTTTAAGAATAATCTTTAGACATAATTCTTTGACAGTGCCTCTACTTGCATAAGTGCATAAGCTAAGAATATGACCAATTTATGGCATCAGACCTTAATATTAACATTTCATATATTTACTTTCCATAGCAGAATTTCCTCAATTCTAAAATAATTATACTAACTCACTATTTTTTCCTACTACTACACATCCTAACAACATATATATCTTATTATTTTAAAAATAATCTCCATGAGTAACAATAAATAAAAAACTTGGAAATTCAGTTATGGCTAAGGGAGTTGAACAATTAACTTTTCATAATTCGTCTCAAATAGACATTCCCAATATCAGCAGTTTGATTTTAGTTGCAGAGGTCTCACCCTTCTTTCTTTCCTCTACTCTCCCCATGAAAACCCACCTTTCTTTAGGATTCTGTCACTGATCTCACTGGCATTGAATAATCAGATTATAGTTATCGTCTTAAGATTTCCCAGTGATCACAATTTTCTAGACAGTATGTAGGGAAGACAAATTTTCTCACATACAGGTATAGTGCAAAACAGACTCAGTCCCAGCCTTCCACTTTTAATTTCTAATAATTTTCTTAAATGCTTCTTAATTTACAGATTGCCCACATATTGTCATGGTGTTGCAAAATGTTGAAAATGTAAAAATTTTCTTAAGAAATTATGTTCTTTGATGTTTCATCTTTGCATACTTTCAAGCTTGATCAACAAGAAGGCAAATTTAACCCATGAAATAGATAGCAAGCTCTAAATGATGTCCAGGTGTTAGAAAAACAAATTACTTGTTGGTAGGATTACATTGTTAAGGTTTAGGCCTGGACAAGACTCAATGATCTCAGACGAATGGGCTGTTAGCAAAGCTCAGGAGGAAGGATGTACCACTGATAGTGGACACAAAGAGTGCAGAATTTACAGGCCATAAGGACATTTGGCAGAACACCCAAGATAAGGAAGAAACTAATAAAGTCAACTCAGAAATTGTGCTGAAATCAGTTCCAGCTGGGTAAAAGTTAATGCCAGCAGTGAGGAAATCACAACCCCAGGCTCAAGGACCACCGTCTCAAGAAACCCACTGACCCAAAAGAAGAGAAACACTGAGGATGGGAAGCAAGAGAACAATTATCCAATAGAAGATTTAATACTAATTAATAGGAGAACTATGTAATATTTAGCTAATAAACACTAATGCTTTTGCTTGGTAAAATGTATAAATAGTGAAAAGTTTTGATAGTAGGCATGTTCGATTTGTGGAGTACCACCAAGCACAGAGGTTAGTGCAACTCTGAAATAAACAATCAATGCCTCTCTTCAGGGTGTAATTATTAGCTTGTTGCCCACCAGCTAACGAATCTGATTTTTGTGGACAACAATAGCATCTGAGGATAGGTCTAAAGAAAAAAAATATAAGGAACCATAATATTTATGTCCATGGAAATGTACTTCTACACCTATCTGAAAGGATGCCAGTGCAGAGATCTGTAACCTAAGTCATAAAATTTTTCCGATAATTAACCTTACAAAAGTGAACAACTAACACCCCAAATTTTAGAAACAGGTTAACTGTAAAAGAACAGTTTTGCAGGTATGTAATTAAATGCTTGTTATGTATATATTCTGCAATGTTAAAAAAATATTATTTATATATGGACACTTACTATTGGATTTTTGCAAGCATTAAATATGTAAGAACAAAATTTTTTTATTCATGCTATATCTACTAATTTTATTATTCCATACCAATAAACTGAGGATGTATTTCAAGTTCATCAAAATAGTTGAGAACTGTCACATCATCGGTATTTAACTTGCGGAAGCGTTTCAGATCTTGCAGGAACTGGTCCTCAGTATAATGAGTTCCAGCAACTTTGGTCTCTGGTAGATTTATTATTCTGTTTATAAGGAATTCATCAGATGCAGTCAGAGAAAAAATAAATTCTGTGAAGAAGAACATATTGTTTGAATATATACAAAATTTCCAAAGGAATCAAGCAAAAACAGCAGGATAAAGCAATTTCTACATAGATGAAAACCACTCTAATTCCCAGCATAACTAATTCATGACATTTTTATTTCATTAAGCTGCTGTAATAACAACAAGAGAGCAACTACTGTTGTTATCAGCCAACAGCTGATGGCATTTTCACAAAAAACCACAAACAAACAAACAACCCAGAAACTGAACTAAACCCTTCCTTTTAATTAAGAAATCTTCAACGAAAAGGTGGTCAAGCATTGGAGCAGGCTGTCTGGAGACATGATTGAGTCACCATCCCTGGATGTATTTAGGACATATGGAGATGTGGCACTTAAGGACATGGTTTCGTGGTGGACTTGGAACTGCTGGGTTTACAGTTTGACTTGATGCTCTTAGTGATCTTTTCCAACCTAAATGATTCTATGATTAATTGTTCACTTTTAAATACAAGGGCAGCAGCATTACACGAAATAGATTTTTTTTAAAGTTAAATAGGAACAGATGGAGTGATATTTTAGACTTCTTGTTGGTGGGAGCAATATTTCCTCAGTTTACTTAATTAGAAAATAAAACTCCTCAGTTTCTTTAAAAAGAAATCTATCAAACTTACCAGGTATGATTATTGTATTAAATTTAGGCATTTTGCCTTTTGCTTCTTCCTTTTCTTTTGCTTCATCATCTTCTGCTAAAACATGCACATGACATGACATTGACATTTTCATTTGAAGCAACAATATCACTATATTTGCTAAAAATGTGCCCAGTAAAACACCTTTGCCAATATCCAAATTATACTGATAACTGGAAATTAATCTAACACCAGTTTAGAGAATTCAGTAAGAAATTCATGTTGCCAGGCACCACAGAATTATACTGGGACACTAGTAGTTGTTTGCCTGTACCACAGAGGTATGTACATGCACACACAATTTTTAAATATGTCCAATTTTAAAACTGCTGTCTTATCTTTGCCCTCCTCCTGTCCAATCAATTATTCTGCAAAAAATGGAGACAAGGCTCGGAATGGTGAGTAGAGATATTTTACAACTCTATGGTTCAAATGGTTTTTGCCACTAAGGGTCTGCTATTATTAATAGCCAGTAAAACTGGCTGTAGGGTATCAGCTGAGCCTGACCATTTGCTGAATAGCATACTAAGCTGAACAAGAATGTTTTTTCTGTGCCTTCAAACCTCAGTTGTAATTTAAACATGAAGATGATTCTTGATCTTAATATATGGACAATGCTTGCTCACAATTTGAAATGTGTGTTGCAGAGCTTCTCTGAAGTAATTTCTGATGTAGCTCATCTAATAAATACACTCCAATTTGGGTCACAAAATATGTATCGGTGCATTGACTGGATACTCTCATTCAGTAGCCCCTAAGCATTATGAAGAAATTCTACTGTAGAGCTTGCTTAAGTGGAGTAGACCAACATTGGACAAGAAAGCATCCTCCATGTTCGGGCATTAACTTTTTACTTTACCAGGAAAGATAGTCTAAAAATTATCTTGTGCATAAATTAAATAAGGTGTTTTACAGTCCTTCTTGCATTCTAATAATCATACATCACAAAACTTTGTTTTGTATCTTGCACTGCAGTCATTACAGTGCTGATGCACTCAAGTAGTATTGCTCTGAGAGCAAAGGTAATGACAACATCAGCAGCAAAAAAAAACAAAAGCAGCAACAAAACAAAACCAAGCAGTACATACCTTTAAAAAGATCCACTGCCTGTTCATAGGTCTCTGGGAACCCGTCTAAGACATATCCCTGATTCCTACAAGGCCTAGACATGAGCTTGTCCTTCAAAATTTTAATAAGATACTCATCATCTAGACGGCCTAAGACAAAGAATGTTAATAGGTTATAGAAACAAGAGATCTGAAATGATTTTACTAACATTTAATATATTTTAATACATTTTTCTTCTACTTAGACCCTAAAAAGTTAAATATTTTGAGTTGCTATTTGTATATTATACATTGTCAACCATCAATGGAATATTGAGGTGTGGATATAAAATAAAATTACCTTTGTGTTTACAATGATATCAATATTAGTACTTGATGAAATATTAAGTTAGTTTTATCTTGAATACTACAATCAGATTTTAATAGAAGCAGTAAAGAAATACAGAAAAAAATCACAAGAAAGCAATGATTTTCTATTTTCATTTTACAGTAAGACTTAAAGATAGTCTTGCAAAAAAGACGTGGGGTAGGATCTACAGGTTTCATTTTCAGACACGATGAGATACAAATTGCTTTATTTACTTGTCATACATTGTAGAGAAAATAAGTAGAAGGAAACGGTCAGGTTTGACCTGATTTTTTGTCCTTTTGCAAACATTAAGTCCAGTTTCCTACTTTATTTTGCTTTGGCTATTAAACGTCTTAGATATTTATAAACCATTCTAATCATAAAAGTATGTAACTATTTTAAAAGGCATTGTTATTTTAAACAACACATCAAAGCATGCAGAAGAGATGCTGCCATAGATCTCATTACTGAAGCTTCCACATGTGTAAGAAGTCAGTTTCTTTGCAGATACACAAGATCCAAATCAGGTAAGCCCTTAGCAAGAGATTGCATTTTTAGGGGGGATCACTTTATGCCACATGGAAAATGTTAAGCACTAAGACCAAAACTACATGGCATTATTCATATACAGATGGTAACCAATACTTTTCAGCAAGGAACCTTTTTTCAATCTGCAGACTTGAAAATTCTTTCCAAGCTTCCATAAACAGTATTTATTTTCTAATTATGTTTGAGGTTCTTAAATAACCCTCACAATTTCATGTGAGTGTACACTTGTTTTTACTAGAATACTTTTATTTTTGCAAGTTTGACAAAGGTATATTTCACCAGCTTTTCACTTAATGTTATATAAATACATGCTCTCTGCTCTGAGAAGAAAACATGACATTATTAAAAAAAAATCTGAAGTAGAAGGATGAAAGTGCTACAATTAAAGAAGCACCAAAATATTTTAAAAATATATCACTTTCAATATAAAAGGTGTATAGTTGCTTTGGGTTTGTGTGGACAGGTGTTGTTAGCCAGGGGACCTACACAAGTGCTTCTCTGAGAAGGCGGTAGAAGCTTCCCCCAAGTCTGACAGAGCCAATGCCAGATGGCTACAAGATGGATCTGCTGCTGACCTAATTTAAGCCAATCACTAATGGTAGGAATGCCTCTGTGACAAAATATCTTTGTAGGGGAAAAGTCATTGTGCAGAAGTAAATGTGGCCAGGGAAGGCAGAAGTGAGAATCTGTGAGAGAAACCTCTCTGCAGACACCCAGGTCAGCAAAGAAGCAGGGAAGGAGGTGCTTCAGGTGCCAAAGCAAAGATCCACCTGCAGGCTGTGGTGCAGACCATGGCGAGCAGGCTGTCACCAAGCAGCCCATGGAGGTCCAGGGGAGAGCTGAGATCCACCTACAGCCCATGGAGGAGACCCCCTGGGGAGCAGGTGGGTGTCCAAAAGAAGGTTGTGACCCCATGGGAAGCCCACCCTGGAGCAGACTCCTGGCAGGACCTGTAGACCCAAGGAGAGGAGCCCATTCTAGAGCTGGTTGCCGCCTGGATCTGTGACCCCATGGGAGGTCTGTGCTGAAGCAGCCTGTGCCTGAGGGACTGCATCCTGTGGAGGGGACCCACACTGGAGCAGCCTGTGCCTGAAGGACTGCATCCTGTGGAGGGGACCCACACTGGAGCAGCCTGTGCCTGAAGGACTGCATCCTGTGGAGAGGACCCACACTGGAGCAGCCTGTGCCTGAGGGACTGCATCCTGTGGAGGGGACCCACACTGGAGCAGCCTGTGCCTGAGGGACTGCATTATGCTGGAGCAGTTGATAAAAGCTGCAGTCCATGGGAAGGACTCACACTGGAGAAGTTCGTGGAGGACTGTCTCCTGTGTGAGGGACCCCACGCTGGAGCAGGAAATGACTCCTCTCCCTGAGGAGGAAGCAGCAGTGGAAACAATATATGATGAACTGACCATAACCCCTATTCTCTGTCCCTGTGCTGCTGGTGGGAGGAAGGAGAGAATTGCGAATAAAGTTAACTTCAGGAGAGAAGGGAGGGGTGGGTTCTCTGATTTTGATTGGTAATACATTTAAGTAATTTCCCCACATCAGGTCAGTTTTGCCCATGACAGTACTCGGTTTGTGATCTCTCCCTGTCTTTATCTCAACTCATAAACCCTTCATTATACTTCCTCTCCCTTGTGCAGTTGATTCATGATTTTAATAGAAAGTAAATGTCTAGACCAAATTTATTTCCTGATTTCCATTTGCATAGGGTTGCACTAGCTACCTGAATCCCATCATCCTACTTTTTATTTCCTACCTTTATTCTGCTTCATGTTTTCTGTTATTGCATTTAATAATTCCTTTGCTGCTTCTATATTTTCACCCTTCTCCTCTACATGATCTTCTCCTCCTTCTCCTTCTCCTCCTTCTCCTTCTTCTCTTTCCACCATGACAGGTTCTTTAGCCACAATTTGCTCCTGATGACAAGAACAGAAATATTAATTGGCTCAGAAATTCCACAACTAAATTTATTTTATACACAGATGTAATAAAAGAAATAAATAAATAATTCATTTTGTGTGTGCCCATTAACAGTGAGATACTGAGCAACTTTCATTCTCTAAAAAGATTTCAGTGCAAACCCCAGAGATGATATGTTGAAAGATATTTCCATTCTAAAATAATGGGATTATAAGTAATTATGAAATGCTACCAAACATTTTAAAATCAGAGAAATTAAAGTAACAGCAATATTAGAAAACAGCAACACACCAGATATGCAATTTTTTCAGAAATCACATCATTTATATTAACATAATGTAGCTTGTAGTGTTTGCAGAGCTCCTTAGAAATGGTAGATTTGCCAGACCCAGGAGGACCATGAATGCAAACTTTGAGAGGCTGGAGAAAAGGAAAAAGATGTAACATTATTCAAACAGCACAGATGCTTTTATGTAAAAAATAATATTATTTTTAATTTTATTATTTTTAGGTAAAAATAATATTTTTATTATGACTAATAGGAGATAGCAATTGTACTTAGAACTAAATTTTTTTTTTTGTTTTATTCATTTATTTATTTCTTGCTAAATGTCTTCTCTATCACTCACAGTCTCGAGTAACATACTTACTTTAATGAAGAAATTTCCTGTTGGAGAAAAAGCATGCCTCTATTTAGCAGACTTACAGACCAATTTGTTGTGGCTAGTTAATATTTGAATAATCCAAAGAGATGAAACACAATCCCACAGATAGGATGCAGAGAATTTTGGAATGTGGTAGCAGATATTCTACTATAAATACGTAATAGTTCTACTTCCCAGGTGAGGTAGAGTTGCTGTCATCAAAATTATTATTTTGGCCTCAAAAATTCCAGATCCATCACAATCTTAAGTGATGTCTCATTTCAGCCTACCTAGCCTGAGGATGAGTAAGTGCAATTAGGATTCCAGTATACACTTATTAAATATGTTATGCAATAAACTCAAAATCATACATCATTAAGTGCCTATCTTAATTTAGTAAATCTGACAGTATAAACTCTGCAATAGTGACAGAGACAGTCTAGCTAGTCTTCCTTCTCCTTGCTACCTGGTATGTACTGGCTTTTTTAGTTAGATGCATATGTACTTAGATGCAATGGTTTAACCCAAATGCAAATCTGATGATCCTTTCAGAGCTATGAAGGGACTTTCAATAAATAACTTTTAACAACAGTAGCTTCATCTTGTTTTATATGCCCTGAACTCTTATTCAAAGTTTGAACCAGACACAGACATGCTAAACAGCTTTATCGATACTTGAATGCAAACAAGCATTTTTTTTCTCCTTTCAGTAACCTATACTTTTGAATACAGAAGTTCTAAATATCAAGCTAACATAGGAAATAGTGAAGTTGCCCAGTAAATTACACAACAGAGCAGGGTAAAATGAAGGCTCTATTGCACTGGAATATCCACACTCACTGAATATATAAAGGGCACAAAATACTCACCTAACTATTGACTATTATAGAAAAAGCTTAAATAAAAGATACACTTATTGTATTCCTGAGGCAAAATACACCAAGAGTGCCATATACTGCATAAGGAAACTAGCTTCAGAATAGCAGCTTTCCATCATTAATCTAAATTGCATTTACAAAATTTCAGTATTAGGCATAAAGGAAATAAAACTCAGTCTTTGTTTTAACTTATATTGCCTCTTATTTAACTTCTTCAATTTAATTTTAAGCTTTTATGCTCACTTATTTTGCATCAATATCCATCTTCTATGTATTTTTACTTAATTAATTTAAGACTTGTGTTTGTATAACCATTTCTATTTGTGATAAAGAGAGAAAGGCAGTTTAAAATAGTATATACCAAAGCATTACCAGTAATCCTCGAGCTTGCTTGTATTCCATGATGACCTGTGCAATGTTCTCTATCAGTCCTGTCTCAGCAACCCACTTAATGTTGAAATTTTCTTTCAGAAGAAAAGGTTGCATTCGCAGGTCCACAAACAACATATCCAATTGCATTTGCTGAGGGAAGAAAGCTACATTTATTTACAGACTTAAGCTATGCATGTTAGAAGAACAGCTGGAACAAGAGACTAGAATGGCTGGGGAGAATAGAAAGATTTAAAGCATTGGGAAAGCAGGTTTGCATACAAAGCAAAACAGATATTTTAAGCTTTTTTAAAATACTAATTTTCAATGTATATTTGTATTTGAGTGTTCTCATAATCTATTACAACATGCAACACTAAACAATTATTCTGTACAATGAAGAGTTTTCATGTAATTGCAAGGAATCACCTCTTTCATAAATTTATCAAGTACCATCTTAAAAGTATCTGGATTGTATTTTGTTTATTTCTCCTATGAACAGTTTGTCCTGGAGAAATAGATGAATACAGCATAATTTATGTAGTCTGTGTTCATCAGCCTTAGCAGCACTGCATTATTAACTTTTTTTTTTGTTTCTTTTATCATTTTGTGCAGACTTTGTTAGAGTGCTCCCGTATGCTAAGGGGAACAGTGACATCAGAGATTTAGTGTTTTATTCTTTTAAATGAGGCTGTAACTCTTCAAAATTCTGAGTTTTATGATGGGTTTTACTTTGTTTATTTTCCAAATTTAAACTCACTTTAAATATTTTTAGGCATATTTTGGGGCTAAATTTCTCTGGTGAAATGAAGAAAAAAGAAATTATATATTTCATTATATTATACTTTTAAGTTTAAATACTTTCCTGAAGTAATAAAAGAAAGAGAAGTACTGACTGTTAGCTCTCTACTCAGGAATGCATTTTCTTTAGGAATCTTCTCAATTTTTCCCGGTCCCATATTTTTACTGATACACTATCAGAAAAAAACAAACAAACAAATTAAAAAAACCCACATCAAAACCACTTAACAAATCAGATTCTTAGAAAAGTATTGAACAGGATTTCTGTGGATAAAATATGTGCTTTAAAATTTATATTACATTGTGCCCTGAAAATCAGGATGCTGATTTGAAATAGATCTAAAACATTATATTAACTTTTATGTTAGTATTAAATAGCTTTTGATTGCTAAGTAACACTTCTTCCTTAGTACCTGCAATAAAAAAAAATAAACAAAGAAACCACAGAAAATTTTATAAAGCTCTTAAATGCATGAATAAATTCCTAATGCTTCAGATCTATTTGGTGATCTTTATTTTCCCAGCACTTTCACTTCAGGTTCCTGAGGTATTTAATTCCATTAACAACTGGGAAGGCTTTTCAGATCAATGCCACTGATAACTCTCCATATATCATTTGCATTTCATCATTAGCCAGAAATTGTTAGTTACTCCTATAGCCCTTTGAAATAGATTTAAATCCTACTACATTTCATAAAATCGTGAACGTTTATATAGACCATTGTCGGAGACTGAAATATTATATTTAATGACTTAAACGTTTTCAAGGACTTTTGCCTATTATGGCAAAACCTGTATTACCGAGACTGCAGGGAACACCACCGCACCCTGAATAGGGCTCTGACTGACTGCTCGCTGATGAAGACAAGATAAAGTACCAACTCAGGGCTGGGGAAAAAGGATATGTTCGGAGAGCACAAGGCTAACATCTTCTCAGTGGTGACTGCAGCCCCAGGGCTATCAGCTGCCAGCCTTCTCACAGACCCTCTCACCAAAAGGTGGCGGGAGGCGGGGAGACCTTTCGGGCGTGTAGCGAAAAAGCCTCTGGGCAGAGGCACTGGCCGCCCATCCTCCGCTGTGCAGACCAGCTCAGCTGAGGGGCCCTTCACTCGGGGGGAAGATTATCCACAGCAGAAGGGGTGTCACGGCCCATCAAAGAGCCCCCAAAGGGGTCTCCAGACCCTGCACCAGAGCACTGCAGCATGATGCAACAGACCGTCAGTGTTGCAAGGGAGAGTGTCAGAGCGGCCCCTGCAAGGGAGGCACCTGGCCCTTCCCACCTGCCCAAGGCGTGTATTAACCCACTGGATTCCATATTCCTCGGCGTGGCGGCGGGGGAGACCCTCACCACCTGAAGTCCAGGTGGAGGGGAGCAACGAGACGTCGTTGGGACCCTCGGATGGGTGANGTCTTTTACTATTAAATATATCAATTTTTTTAACACCAACATCTAACCTCATTTAGTTTTAATCATGTTTTTGGGGTATATTTTGAACCTTCAAAGTTTTTTTCTGTTTATACACAGAGATTTAGTTTTCTTTGTTCCTCTGGACTTAAACTGGACTGTAACAACATCAGATCAAACAATCCAGCATTCTGGCTTCAAATGATGTCAATTAGTGGACATCCAAATGAAACTAAGCATGGAAAAGGCATATATGATACTCCTTCCAAACACTCTTCTAACTATAACTCTCAAGGTGTTTCTTTCCCATGCACACTTCCAGTCTTCCCCTGGGCTGTTACAAGGCAACTCTCTGTAGCACCTTCTCCACTGGCAACTTCCTGTCCCCCAAAACTATCCATCTACTCCTGTCCTCTATTTTGCATTTCTAAACAGCCACATACCCATGAAAGGACACCAGCTGCTCTCTACGGTGTGCCTACCTGAACTAAAGCATAGGTTTCATCTTCTAGTGAGCTCCCTGTTTCATTAAACTCTCTTTGATACAACAACGACAACAAAAAGAACAAGAAAGGGCTCCCATGTTTGGTCCTTATGTAACATTTGCTCAGTCTACATGAGCAAGTGTCCTATGAGTTGACTCTCACTATCATAGTGTATAGTTTACCAGTGCCTTCAGGCTACTTCTAGACCTAATTTCAAAACTCTTGGAAAAACAAGATATCTTCCACAACATGAAGGGAAACACATGGCAAAGACTGAGTATCTAATCATAGATCTGTGAATCCCATAACAATTCTCCATAACATTCTTAGATAAAATTTCTATTTAGGTTCACGATAATACTGCAAAAATTAGTTCTGCAAGATCAAATAAACTATTTTGTTTAAAGGACAGAAGTTTTAGAGTATTTCAAAGTAATATTCCATGTAATTTATTACTCAAGATAATTCAGGAAGACCTAGGAACTTCTACTTCGGTAAAATGCATAGTTTTAAAAACTTACATAAAAACCAAAACATTACATTAAACAAAACATTACATTCAACAAAACATTACATTCAAAACAAAAAAAGAAACTCAAGTCTCTTTTATCAACTCTCTTACCTTTACTAATTCTTTAAGCGTGTGCATCGATGTATCTACTGCAAGTACATACTGAAAGTCTGGCCTGTGTTCTGCTACATTTTGCAACACTCTGAAACACAGCAAGTACAGCCCGGGCTGGTTCTTGGAGAAGCTTTCCTTGTTAAATGCATTAAAAGCCCTTTTCCAGGGCTTTCCTTGTTAAATGCATTTCAGGAAACAGTACCAAGTCTGCAAATTCTCGCAGAACATTTCAGAACATGACATTTTCATATACATTTTGCTTAATAAAGAAGCACAGCTACACATTTTATTTGGAAAGAAGTTAAAAGAAAAAACAGCTGTATCTGTAGAAGATATTATCTTAGTCTGCTGCAGAGTCCACAATCCATTTCCAGTTCGGTGCCAGTAAACCGGTGTCACACTCCAGACTGAGCATGACTTGCCATTTATCAAGAGCAAAGCACCAGTGGAACAGTCAGCTAAGGTTTCCAGAAGGCACATCTACTTCTAAAAAAACTGAAGGCTCTGTTTGACTCAGTTAAAAGGGCCCAAGAGTGACCTTAAACCAACCCACCCAATTTAAAAGCCTCAGTACTCTCTAGAGGATTTGGATATTTTATCTAGCTAGGTATCAATTATTGCTCTGAGAATTCTTTTTCCCACTTACAGTGCTAAATCGTGAATATGAATGGTTGGAATAATATTGGTTCCATCTCCAAAAACAGGTATTGCAGGAGTCTCACCAAGCCAACACATCTGAAAATACAGAGAATAAAATGAGAAAAAAAGGTTACTTTTAACTAGAGCTAAAAAAGGAACATTTGATTAGTAGGCAAATCTGTATATTCAAGATTTAAAGTTCAGTTTATTGAATAATTAATAGAACTGCAGTAAAGGAGAACGTTCTTGAGAAATACTGATTGCTAGCCTACTAAAAAGAAGAGGTTTTTTTAAGACTATTCTTTAATCTTGGCAAATATTACTTTGTATCCACCCAAAAGAACCAAATGTTTGGGGGAAAAAAAAAGAAAAAAAAAGAAAAAAAAGAGAGAGAGAGAGAGAGAGAGAGAGACTGTAATGTTGAGAAGAAAGACAAAGACATTTCCCTGGATTCCACATACATGACAGACTTACTGGAAAGTACATATGGAGATACTGTTCAAAAATGAGAGAAATACCTAAGAGAAAACAGAGCCAAAAAAGAGGAAAACACTTCCATTGTAGCTAAAATAATTCAAAAGGATCAAATAAACAGTTCTGCTCGCGAAAGCATTGAGCCTACAATATCAAGGCTGCTAAAAACGGATTCAATTCCAGTCCAGTTTGTCCCTAGAAATTCAATGATCCTTCAAACATAGTTGAATGTCTACCTTAAAAAAGTAATGAAAGAGTCCTTCCCCAGCTCCATATTGATGTCCTGAGCAAACAACACAAGTTGAAAACTTTTTTTTCTTCTGTAAAGTGAAATCAGCAAGAAAGTTTTTATTAAAATCTGGTACTGCAATTGGGATACAGGTTTACACTGACTCTTGAATACAAGTACACTAAATATACAAAGTGTGCAAACTATTTCACTTCCAAGTTGTAACTAGATCAATTGTTACATATCCTATAGCTTCCTGAGTCATATTATTATTACTTCCTTCAAAAAAAGCCGTCTACAGCTGCCTTCAAAAAAAAGGTCTGACATTTGAACAAAAAATTATAAGATTAAAATAAAATTAAGAGGTAAAATTTGGGAGTTATGTAAATCAATTAAGTGAACAGGATAATTCATGCTTCTACTTCCTATTTTCAAGAAAAAAAACCTCCCAAATTCATTGCAGCTATTTTTTTTCAATGCATTCTATTTGCATTTGGCTGTCTAAAGCAGCAGAAAATGCTGGATTAATGATTTTTCAATTTCTTTACTTTCACTTTGATGCAAAATTTAAAAAAAAAAAAAAATCTTTGAACTATTTAAATGTTTTCCTAACACTATCATGGTTAGCCCACATGTTTTGGCTGATCATTACTATGTAATGTCATAAATTTGTGTGTCTGCTTGGACATACATGTTACTGTCTGTATCAAAGGTGAGGATGGTTATACAGAAAAAAAATTAAATCATCTGAAAGGAAAAAAACATTCAAAGAAGTTTTTTGAATCAGTCACTTTGAAATATTTAAGATGAAACAAAGTTATTAAATAAGTCTAATGTTGTATATATCCTAGGCATTATTTATCTCCATCATACAATGTCAAAGGACCTGCCTTTATCAGCAGTGGGAATACATGTGCAGTTTTGCGATCTACTATTTTTGGGGGGCGGAAATGGACCTTTTGTTATCATCTTTATAATATTCTAGAGACAGAAAAATAAGACAGGTCTTTGCCAATCTTTGATTATATAAGCAAAGCATCATATAACTAGATGTCAAGTTGCAAAGTCATTGTGTTGTATCTATGTGGTTTTATCTATATACTTACGAAGTGAAACTTTGTTATAAAAACTATTCAACTCAACTGAATCCAACAGCTTGTTAAGAATCACTAAAACATTAAAATTAGAAGGCATTGAAGATAGCAGAAGAGCTTCCACACCGTAAGGACAGCTGCCTGTTTCAAACACTGCTAGGGCCACAGAAGGACTTTGCCATGGGATAAACACAGAAGGAAGCTACAGCAGAATAACAGTAACTCCAGGCATGGCAGGAGGTGATCTGGTTAGTACATCCTCGCTAACACATCTGGACAAAAATTCCCACCGTGGCCAACAGCGTAATGAAGCAACTGCTCATATGTGTAGCAAATAAAGATCACCCCTAGCTATGGGTCAGATAGCGACCACCAGCCATCACTGAAGCCCCCCTGAATATGCCTCTGTGGATATCTGGAACTTGGACTGTAAAATAAGCCACCACAGTGGCAACTTCAGATAAGAAAAGATAAAGGTGGTACTATTGTCTGGCTATTATCCCAGGGGGATATTAACAAAGACTGGGGAGAAGAATGTTTTACTGATAATGATCACAAAGAATGCAGAATTTACAGGCTGTAAGGTAAGCCAGCTCAGCAAGTGTGGGTAAAAGGTAATTCTGGCAGGGGAGGTCATGACCACCAACTGATGGCTTTCTCACCCAAGAAACCCATCAACTCAAAAGAAGAGAAAGACTGAGCACAGGACTAATTAGCATTAGAAGCAAGGGAAAATTTAACCAATAGATTAAAAGAACTGTGTAGTCAATGAATATTAATTCGTTTGTTTACTAAAATGTATAAACATGAAAAGTTTTGAACTATCTCGGGACCCCCATCACTGAGAAGCCAAGTATGAAGAAGGACTGGATCCTTCAGTGGTGACTATCTCCTGCTTGATCTCTCTGCTCTGTTTTCTATTTCTTTCTATCTCTCTACCTCACATTCATTGTTAAATAAAATCTGTATAATTGACTTCAGTTTATGGTCTTGTTTGCACCTTAATTTGGGTGGAGGTATCTCTTACTATTCGTATCTTAACATGCACTGAGTTTGCTTGGTAATACCATGACAGATACTGTTTGCACCTAAGAGCAGCAGCTCCCAGGGTTGCTCTGGACAGACTGCAGACATGTCCCCAAAGACACGTAGTAATTTCTGTCTCCTAGCAGGAAAAACCCACCTCTTCAGAATGTACAGGAGGTACTATTTCTCATTTCCCTTAAAAAAAAAATGTAACACAGGATTTTCTGCCATGTACCTTGTGCTAACGCCTGCCTTGTGTGAAGACAAACCATAGGTTCACACTGAGTGCTGCATTTCACTGAAATACATACCTCTAAAACATGCAATTCAATTCCTCTAAGAACAGTTACTTAGTGTCACAAGCCACCTATTGCCAAGGTATTACTTGACGTTACTTGGCTATAGGTAATTTTAAAAATAAGGCAATTCTTAGGCAAGTTGCTGTTCCTCACGGCATGTTTCGCCCTGGGTAAGGGATGTCACGTTCCCGTGAATTGCTCATTAAAGCCACTAGGTGTCACTTTCTAGCAGGGATTCTCAGTTCCAGGCTGCGCTTGTTTTCCTCGTTTGCTTGCTCTATTCTAATAAATTGCTTGAAGTGAGAAACAGGTCTAAACGGATTCGGGAACTGTGATGTCACTGAGAACGGAGCTGGGGGATGAACAGCTTTTCTGCCTTTGATAGGCGGATATTTCACCAAGGATTCTGAATTTGGCAGGACCCCAGAGATTGCAGCTTCTGAGAAAAGCGACACAGCCTGAACGCCCTGAATGCCACAAAGGTAAAAAATTGCTAGTGATAAAAAACAAAGACTCTTAAACTCTCAGACTGTTACTGAATTTTAATCAAAAAATAGGTGAGAGGTACACTAATGCAGGGAGGTGAAATCCTGCTTTAAGAAACAACTTCCATTAAACTGCGCTCTGAACACGCAACAAGGCTTAGAAAACCTTCTATTCGTGGTGCAAGAGCTTTTTTACCTGGCTGACAAGACTGAAGAATTCTAGTGTCTGAGTTCTTTGCAGGGAACAATAACACTAATTTCTTTCACTGATGGCATGTTCCCTAGATACCACTGAATTTAGAAATGAGCAAAGACTGTAATCCAGAAGTCTCCAGCCATCACAGGAAGCCAAAGCTGATTTCATGGGAAGAACAGATGCTTTTGAGCCTTTCTGCTCCAAAGTGCTGACAGAAACCATCCAGGGGCAGTGATACCCATTGGTGCTGACACTGGAGCTCTGGAGGAAAAGGGCTCCTTTTCAAAGGGTTACAGCAGGTAGGTATTGAAAATATTCAAGCTGCTTTATCATGTACTGCTACATATCTGTCTTCTCAACAGATGTTCAGTCTGACAAACACTTAGAAGCTAATTATATAAATACTTTTGGTATGCAGTGACTCAGTGCTTTGGACTAGTCAGAAAAATAGTTAATAATTCATCTGGGTATTAAGTGGTGGCAGAAGTTAACACAAGGTTTGATGGATGCTGTTTAAAATTTTCATGTTTTTAACATCCCAGGTGCGAAACTTATCCCATAGTCTAATAAATCCATGTTAGCACAGAAAAAGAAAAACCAATTCACCAGTGCTTTTTCAAGCTGTAAACCAAATTTTTATTTGTATTCTGTGCTATTAGATCCAGAGTAGAACAGAATGTAATTTCTAGTGCTATTTTCTCAGAAGAGCATAACATGGCAAATGTATGCTCAAATCAGAGAAAAGTTTTTTCACAATAAACTCTGTTATTAGCTGGATAAATTTCTCCAATGGACATTGAATTATATTGATAATGGAAGACTCCTAACACAGGAAAAGAATGACCACATGACACCTTCATAGTCCAGTGTATTTTGTTGTCTTCCTAACCTCCTGCGCCGGTTTTGCATTGATTGGAATTTGGTGAGGAGAGAAGAAGGCACTCACAGAAATGATTATTTCTGAGAACTTCTCTCACTACTCCACCACTAATGACAACAGCTTCCATTTGCCTGAATCGTAAGCTGAACCACTGTTGGTATTTATTTAATAATAGTTCTTAAATACTAATAGAGGCATAGTCTGTTCTCAGGTAAGATTAATAGCCTAATCAGACCAAAGTAAGCAAAGCTGAAGGAGGATATTTTAAAACATATAAAGTGATAAGATATTTTATCTATTCTGTGTCAGCTCTACGGCTGTGATTTTAAAGTGAATTACAGGGTGGAACAAAAGTCAACAAGGCCTCTGCTCCAAGAGCACAAACTATCCAGGGACATGCTAGGTGTGGCCAGAACATCTAAGGATTTAAATGAGGTGAGCTATCATCTCATAGCTTGCTAATATTTAAAGATGCTGGTTTTCTTTAGAGCTGTACTAATATCCCATTCCTCTGCAATCTTTCTTTCTCAAATCTTTCCACACAGACCTCAGCTTTGATTGTCTCTTGTACAACCAAAGAAACAGTATTTTTTTAGGATAAGCATGATTTACTCCCTACCTAAAGAAAAAAAAAAAGAAATTGGGATTTAATTATGCATACACTTAGATTTCAAAAGACATTATAGTATTCTCTATGCTACTATATGTTCTTAATAATTTGTATCATCCATATTTATAAAGACAAAAATAGATCCTTAAAACTTATTCAAATGGTTGATAATTTCTGTTACTATTATAAAGCTCTAAATAAGAAGACAAATCAACTTTTTTTATAAAAATAAGTTCTATACATACAGTTTTCCCAAGTTTTACAATGTGTTTTTCAGCATTTATGTAATCCATAAAGCTAGGATGAGATTTTCTTCTGCGAAAATCTTCATCAGTAAAAGGATTCTCAGGATTTTCCTAGGAAGAAAAAAAATGTGACTGATATACATTTCTTAAAACAGAACAATTTTTAAAGATGGTTAGATGGTTAAAGGAAGTTCTTTGAAAGTACTCTAAAATCTGTTTTAACTTTGTCTTCATTTGAAATTCTTCAAGGTTCTGAATTTGATGCTCGAGGTTTAACATTTTGAAAATGTCACTACTTCAATTTCAAATTTAACGAAAAAGATTTTTAACTACTTTTTGTATTTTAAAAAACATTAGCTTTTATTATATATAGCATTACACAAGGTTGAAAAGCTCTATTTCTGTAACACTGAATTTGAGAATTGCAAAATACAATAACATATTACAAAGTGCCCGACATGGTTCCTGAAAATACTTTACATATATTGTTATAAATATGTATCTATCTTAACTATGAATTTCATTAAATATTCAGTTAGCATGGGACTTTTTAATGACTGAAAGACAGTGCATAGTGTGGTTAGCTTTTGTCCTACCTCTTGACCAAGCAACTCCTTATGTTTTTCTGTGTCATTATAGCCCAATGCCTAAACTTTTCTGTCAGTGAATTACATCCAGCAATTTTGGCAGTAAGTAGTAAGTAAGGATCAAAGAATCCTAAAAATCTGCTCACTTTACTAGCTATCATTGGAGTACTGAAATATATGTTGTAATTGAATGTAATGAATATTTTCCATTAAATGGCAACATTTGGTCAAAAAAAATTAATGTTTTAGTATTACTTACAGGGTCAAAAGGTTTAGTATTTCCCCAGGTCATTATTGTTGAAATGAGGATGAATAACTTTTGTTTTGCAAAATTCTCCTTTTCCTTATGTAGGGCTGTTAAATGAAAGCAAGGGTTTTATTTGAAACTGTGTTATTCAAACTGTACTTTTGCTCTTATATAAAGGTCATGTATAGACATTCATACCAGTGTTCTATGTGATGTCTTTTTAAGCAAATGCTCTTTGAGTTAATATAAAATAAAGATAAAAAATCGGGGAAGAAAACCAATGGAGAAATAATGGTAATAAAGAATCAAATTATTGGGAATTGACATATTTGCCACAGAGCTACACAATATGGGAGGAAAAAATCCCCAACAAAACAATTTATACTAGGAAATTATTCATCTCTATTGAATGCTGAAATACTGAAAGAAAATAAACATGTGTGGGTTTGTCCTGGTAGGAAAAAAAGCTACTGAATGCAAACAAAGTTTATTTTAATATCAAACAAGAAAATGAATTTTTTGTAATGCAAATTATTCTGTTGTCTGAGAGTTCATACTACAAAGAGGAAAGCATAATTTAGTTTAGCTGTCATATAAAGAATGATATTGCACTCTCACCGTAAAAGGATTCCAGCTGCCTATTAGAATTTGGGTATAACAATAAGGAGAAAGTTTCCAAAAGACAGCAATATTTTTTTATTGGACTTGTAAGAAAAAGAAACTTAAAATAATTATATAAAATATTGAAACCTTCTTTGAATATCACAGGAGCAAATTTTCTACCCAACTCCCAATGCAAATAGATGAGACAATGGTTGACAGTTATTTAGGAAAATTACTGGCTACACAGATGTGTCATTTAAAGAGTTAGACCATTGCATGTCAGCTTCTCTCCTTTCTGAATGTGACAGTGCATTCCATGGTTCCTTGCTATTTAACAATTTGTGCAGCATTTCTCCGTCAAGGAACCCGATTTATATTAAAGTGAACCATGAATCTCTGATAATTTCATTATACATTTATGGCAAGTTTTGATGGCTATATAGAAAACAAATTTCTGTTCAGTATAGCTATACTAACCAGAAGCAGCCCATGTTGCTTCCTCAATTTGGTTTGGATCCTCAGTAATATTATATAAAACAATTTCACACTCAAGCAAGTGGCTTAAGAGTGTTTCTCGAGGAGAGACCTGAGGGAAAAACAGTTAGATTCTGTCATTAGAAAAACAAATCCTTGTTAAGTTCAATTTCTGGATAGAATGTGGATTTCTAACACAGGATGTTGGAATTATTCATAAGATAGTCATCAAATTTTTATCTGTCAGATAAAGGAAAGCTGATGAAATGGGAATTAAATGCTGAAATTTCTAATTTAGAGTACACATTAACATAGATCAAAATATGGACTTTTAATGATATTTTAGGATCCATATTTTTACTGCATTTGTGAGTACGAAAAAATATCTACTACTTATCCAGGTATTTTAAATAACTATCCATTGGCAGAATGGAGAAGACATAAAAAATGTCCATTTCCTCGCAAGATTGCATCCTGTAATTTTTATTAAGTGCATATTGTCTGTATCAGTTGAGCAAATTCGGCAAACACTTTGGGCAAAAGCAGTGGTTAAAACTAAACACTGTTAGCCATAATTTCCTAATTGAACAGTTCAGCTGCATAGACATCTGAATCAAAATTTTCAAATGTTGGAAGAAATTCTTCAATAAGAAGAATAATAATAAGTTTATAACAAGCAGTTTGAGATAGAGGCAATTCTAGTTTCAGAAAACTAAATCAAGCAATGAGCAATCACATTCATAACAGCAAGCCTTCTTTAGTTAAATAAATTCTGGACATACACATCTTTATACAAAGATGGAATATTCAGAACAACTAGCTGCTAGTGAAAGCTATGATTTCAGAGGACAGCTAAGGAGGACACTAACTTCAATTCCAGCACCATTACCTTCAAAATGTAATAAAAGACACAAAGAAGACGAGAGATACTTGAAGTGAAAGCTTTGAGAGAAAAAGAAAGCAGACCTGGAGATGATCAAGATAGATTTTTTAAAAAAAATGAATGAAGAGGACTTCATCTATTTTCCATCTGAGTTCCTTCCTTTTATTATTTGCTATGTCAGACCTACAAGAGAGGAAGCCAGAGTGCATGCAGGAAGCAGAAGGAATAAAATAGATATATACAGATTTCAGCAGGAACAAAAGACCATTTCACTAGTGCAGGTCTTTTTACATGACCTGTGATGTTTCTAATGTTGTCAAAAGGCAATCTGAAATCAGACTCATACTTACTGCATACGTTTGCTTTGCAAAACGTGGATGAGTACTCTCTGGTTTAGAAAGAGTACCCACTATTTCATAGACTTCCTTTGAGCCCGTGGGCTCAGTTGAATCATTTTCATCTCCCTCGTCTTCTTCATCTGGGTTTTCAAGCGTTGCCCCAACAAAACAGGTGGATAAATACTGCAATACACAAGACATACAATTTGTATACAAATATCTATCGAGCCCTACACAGCTTCTCGTGATCTCCAGAAGGCACCACCACCGTCTGACCAGCCCTGCTCCTGTTGCTGGTAATGTGCTTCAGAAGCATCTTCCCGTTGAAGGGAAGACCTCAGGGACAGCTCAGCCTCAGCTGGAGTGTTTTGTCTCGGCTGTGTCCCACGCCTCAAAGCCGAAGGTGCTGGCGAGTCCCCGGACGCCTCCGCTCCGCACCTCCATCCCCTCGGGCGGGGGCTGCCTCTCAGGGCAGTTGGTCATCCCCCTCCACTGCGGTCAGCTACGGCCTGAACTCTCCCGACCGGCTTTATCCCAGCCTCCTGCTCCTAATGCATTATTTTCACTCCATCTTATTCCTGTAATTGCTCCGGTGCCTCTCCTCAGCACCTATTCCAGCCGACCCTCCTGCCCGCCCGGCCGAGCACCCCAGGGACCATCGGCGGCTCCCCGGCGGGCGGAGGTGCCTGAGGCGGGAAGAAGCCGCGGCCGGGAGCAGCGGCAGGCCCGGCCCGCGGTCACCTCGCCGATGCTGCGGCCGCAGTAGGAGTCGAGGTGGTTGAGGAAGACGCGGGGGCCCGGCGGCGCCTCCTCCATGGCCGCAGCCCGGGACGCGGCCCGTTGCCGCGCGACCGGCGGCGGGCGCACTTCTGGT
>VXBQ01006566.1:9449-28084 GCA_013400175.1 Phainopepla nitens
TCTAATTTATTTGAAGAAAATAAGTCGGGAAATTTTGAAGTGCAGATTTTTTAAAGAATGAAAGCATTTAATAAACACATGATGTGCATTTTTAAGGCCTAAACATTATTAAATATCACTAATAATTTTAAATACATTTATAAGTAAAGAATAGAGGTGAAATGACAAAAAGTAATGTCAAGGCAGGTTTTTTTTTTCCTTTTAAGCTAACATTTTTAGAAGTATGCGGAAGCAATTTCTGAAAGGACAATATGGCTTTCAAACATCTGATGCTACACATATTCTCTGTAACCAATTTAACAACATCCAGCTATACAGTAATTTTAAATGAACAAAAAAATTAAAAATAAGTATGAGGGAGTCTTTGTTTCATTTCTTCTTCTAGCCTGGCAATAGTTAATATCTGCTGATGAGTAGCTACGTTCATTTGTACATTTCGAAGTGCTTTCCCAAGGTGAGTAGGCATCATTATCCTCATTTTTCAAATGGAAAACTGAAAGACTAAGATACTCCCTCCAGATCACATAGCAAGTAGTAAGCCAAAAATAGAACTAATTTTCCATATGTAACATCCAGTTCTGTATCCACTGGACCACACTACCTTCCCACAAGCATCAGTCACACCTAATCAGCCACACAGCTGAATTTTGGGTGGCACTAAGATAAAGTTATTTTTTAGCTCCTAAATTTAAGACTATGCCTTTTCACTTGCTTCACATGTACAAACTGTCCCAGGCACCCTACTAACATACACTGTAGAACATAGTTTCAATTATGCCTCATGCCATACAAATCTTGTAGGGCACAACAGAGTCTGTTCCACATGGGAAAAAACCCCACCTTCACAAATTAAGCTGAAAACTGCAGAACTGCAAAAATATCTCTGCCTTATGTGCAGTTGTGGTAAACAACACAAGCAAAGTTATAGGCATTCACAGGAATAGCATACATGTAGACTGTCTTGTGGCACACTTTTTCCCTCCACCTCCCCACAACAAACCTTCCCAATTTCAATCTGTATATAAAAACATGGGCTTCAGAAGTATAATGAAAACACTGAATATAAGGAAAAATGTTGTGATGAAACTGCAAAGGGATAAGACTCCTTGGAAAGCTATAAAAATAATAAAATGCTATCATATGCTTGTGTTATCTTAACACAAAACTACAAAAACTTATGATAGAAGAGAAGATGCGGCTAATATGGAAAGCTTATTTAAAAGCATCCTCTTTTGCCCGAGAAAAAAAATTTTACAAGCATCCTTAAGAGGGTATAGATATACTCACAGAAGTGTAAATCTAATTATTTGAAAAACAATGGTAGTTGATCAAAATCTGCCTGAGAACAACGGACAGAAGACCACCATTGCCCAAAATACTGCTGCTATCAAAAGTGGTTGTACAATGTCTCTTTCATGACAATAACAAGTTAATGGTTCTTCTGATGCAGCCATTCCTGAGGTAAGCACTCAGACCAGAGCTTATATGAATGACAAATGTATATAGTTAAAGAATAATTGCTGCTAGCAAAGCTCTGAAAAAAAAAAAAAATCATGAAGTTAAGTGCATGCCAATAACTATTTGGAAGAACGACTATTTATTTCTCTACTGTAGGATTTAGAAAATTCTTAAACATCTCATGCTAACCTTTCTTGCAAACTGCATACCTGACTAGAGCTGTTATATGACCCACTATTGCAGCCTTTATGTTGTCAGTACTTCTAAGCAGAGATGCTTCAAACAGGAAAAGAATATACTTCCAGAGTCAGTCGTAAGACTTGTTACAGTGGAAACAGCATAAATGGACAAACAGCATAAATGGACAAAGCCACCTAAATTATAAGAAAGTCTTCCCCTCAAAAGGGTATGTTAACAACCTAGAAATAGAATACCATTTAAGGAGTTTTCCTAGTCTGAAAATACCTTTAGTTAAATATTGAGGAAGTTCATGTTTGCTATTTCTCAAGGAATTCTCTAAGTCTGTACTCAATTTAAAATTAAATGTATTTATCATCTGATTTGACAGGTCTGCAGCTTGACCTTGACTTTTGACAAAAGCTATTATTTCTTCTTCATGCATCACTACTCCAAAGAAGCTCTCAAAGTGTAGATTGGTCAAAAGTTCTTTAGAAGATATGAAACAGAAAACAAGATAATTTACTCCTCCATTCCTAAATAGTTTCTCTGGAAGGCCAAATAGTAGGGCACAATACAACAACCATAATGAAAAAACACTGAACATAGTGAATAAAACCTTAGGATGTACAGCAGTACCACTTCTATAATTATACCTTGATTCCATATACAGAATAATTGATAGCAAGTCTGAACTGCTGCAACAAATATTTTTACAAGCACTTCCACACTACAATAACAGTTCTCCCTGCCCATTTGGTACATTCATTTTTTTGTGAGATTTTCCTAGTCACTCCTGACTTTTTCCCCAAGCTGTCCTATTTGGAGCAGGGAAACAATCTTCTCTCAAATACTTCTCAACTCAAGACGATACAGCCACACACTTTTTTCATCATCCAACTTCTTCTCTCACCAGAGCTCATAAAGACCTGTCAGTTCTCCCCTGCACTAACACTGTTCTTACTACCAAAGAAGTATTTCCTTCTCACTGATTTCATTCATAAAAGCATGTGTCATTATCACCAGTTAATTATCCTATGCAACATACTCAAGTGTCTCCACATTTAGGAGAGTAGTTGCTTGTACATTATTACCATCTAAAATCCTAATGAGAAAAGAACACATAGTCTAACTTGTTTTTTTCTCATCAGCTGTGCGACAGGTAGGAACAGATCACTCTCCTCTTCGGCTTCTCTCTATTACTATCACCATTTCTGCTCAAAATATTAATTATTGTAGCAGATTATGATCCTCCCTGTCCTTAGGTCAGTCATGAGTTCTGCCTTCAAATCCACCTTTTTCACTTTATAATCCCCCCTTTTGGGGACAACAGTCATTTCCAGTGTTTTCCAATAACTGCTTCACACTGACAGCTTGCAGTTTTCTCTTGCATGCTGTTTTTCATTCACACTGCATCTTCACATACTTTTCAAAACTGCAAATTATCCATCTGAAACTCAATCAATGCCAACTGCAGTTTCCCCAAGCACTTAGTTTTGCCATCACTTCCCTATATACCATGAGAATCCCCAGAGAAGCCTCCAGTGACCTCAGTTAACTGGTGTACTTAAACCTGAAGATGAACCACATGTACCAAGGCAGAAGCATGCACACAGATTTACTACATTTTGCTTTCAGCTGGAAGAAGGTTATCCACAAATTACAAGAGAATTTTGTTTTTCTGGGAACAAACTATAATATTCATGCAGGTGTTTATATGAGGGCGAAATGTACTGTATGTAAACATGATGATAAAAACAAATGAGCCACAGGACAAAGCATTAGACTGTACAGTTTCTAGTCAAGAATATTTTGGTTTTGTAGGTTTTGCCATAACTGTAAAACTATTCTTGTATTTATGCTTTCTATAACATTCAGCAGCTATGAATTTGGAAGTTAAAAGTTTTCTAAAAGCTGTAGTCAATTACAGTGCTGAATGATTTGAATAATACACTGCTTGACATACTCCAAGGTAAGTGGCTGCTACATTTCTTTGATATTAGGGTCATATACTGTACTTACCTATTTTTACTCCATGCCTTCCACTGCCTAGTAATAAATTAATTTCTCCCTGTTAGTTTGGCATGTGCCCTACAGTTATATTCACTTTCTCTTCCACTGAAGGAAGAAGTTTTCTAAAGTATTTTTAGAATTAGCCATCATAGATTAAATTCAAAATACTATTTTACGAGGCACATTCCCACATAAAGTCTTAAAATCCAGTTTTATACTTTTAGTTTAAGAAAATTACCTGGTGGTGCTGAACAACATAGGACTATAGTTATCTAACTACTTGCATGCATGCAAGATTATTTAAACCACATGGATATAATTTCAAAGAATGAGTTTTAACCTTAATATTTAACTTCTGTTGCTCCCTGGTGCAGAAAACTCAGCAAAGGACCTCATGTATACCAGCAACTATCAATGGCAATGAGAGCTGAGCTTAGATCCGAAAACTGAATACAGACGAAAACAAGTAGGCACTACCCAGGCAGAAACAATTAGTTCTTACATGATCTGGGATCCTTCCAGAGCAGAGAGAACGAGGAAATGTTCAAGTTTCTTTGGTGGTCACCAGACCTCAGAAATACAAAGGAGGCATTTCGCACAGTCATCACACAGAACAACTACTCTTCAGCCTACACGTTCTATCTCTGTTTATCTAACAGCTCTATTTCCTTGCAATTGTCTTGAATGGAGACAAGCACTTTAGCAAATGAACAGTGGCAATCATGAGGAAAGCAAGCATGAATATGGGCAAGGAATATATGTCCATGTACTGCGGGCAATGAAAGGAGTAAAGACACTGGTAAGCAGGGGCACCTAAGCCTCTGGCATTACAGATGGCTATCTCTAATTTATCCCTAAAGGTGACAATTTTGAAATAAAGCAAAGACACCAGAGTCATTCTTAAGCTAACCCAGAGCCAGGTAAACACATGACAGCTTCTGTTTTGAGCTGTCAAAGCCATAAAGGATGGCAAAGAGGCGACTGTAGTGTACAATCGAAGAGCAACATCACAGCTGTTGTTAAATACAGACTTGCCACCTAACATTGTATATTGCTCTACAAAAAATAGCATGGAAGAGAATTTCTGGCATCTTCAGACTGTATGACACATCAATGACTACCCATCAGTTGCAGTGACTGCATGTCCATGGATTGTTACCCGCCTGCTTGAAATTTACATTACATGCCAATTTTGTTAGATATGGCTAATATCCAACAAATTATCTGAAAGTCTCCCATTTTGACACCACATCTTGAAGCCTGTAAAGATGAACCTGAATCATAAGCAAAGGTCTTCTATTTCTTGAGTCAAATCACTCATGCAGCTCCTTTACTTGATGTGGCAAACTACTGTTTCCTATGGCAGCACAAAATAGTTTACCAGCTACTATTTAAAGTTGCAGTGTAGGTTCTAGATACCAACCTCATCAGAAACAAGACTCGGCTAAAAAAAGGCCTGTTTCTCCGGTGTTTTGTCTGGTCACTTCGATGAATTTTCACAAGGATATGTACCCTATTTTATACCACTGCAATTTCTATTTAAATTGCAAATATAAACTGGACACACACAAAATACTAAAAAAACTCCAAGTGGAAGAGAACAAACTACTATCCTTTCCCACAGTAAAGAACATCCTCTATCTCCATGAGTTTGCTAACCTTAATTATACCTATAGTTTTGAGATTCCCTAACGGAAAGTGCTACAAAGCACTAACAGAATGAATCATGACACATACTGATAATGCCAGCGATTGTAAATCTATACCTGTTTTATCCACACCCAGGGGCTATGTTTCATATATTTATGAAAAATTACTTCCAAGTAGCAAAATGGCACGATTGGAAGCATGTATGGTAAACAAAGAGACTGAGTATTAGCAAGTATGTGATGTTCTTGTAGCCTATGTCTGATAGTGTAGCAAATCAATTATCTGAACAATCTCGATAGTTTGGACACCTAATTTCTGAAATAAAGTTTCCTTGAGGCAAAGAAAAAGACAATTTGAATGAGAAAGTTAAAAACTATTGAAGGCATCCTTCTCAGACAACATTCATACTTTTCTCCACATTTCAGAAAGCAAAAAAAAGATCAAAAAATGCTGTCAGACTTGCATGTAGACCATAATTTCATAGAGGATTTAGACTTTTATAGGTGAAAACACTTAAAAAAACCCCACCCTAATGATGGCCTCAAAACACGTGAAATGCTTAAACTGACAGGCACATCCCACTTTCTAAAGGCTACTTACATCAATGATTGATGAACTCGACAGACTTAATCCCTCTAGGTCTGCTGCTAAACTTGGGGACAAAACAGCTGCTGTAGGAACCGCCACAGGAGTTGTTGCAGGACAAACTAAATGCAAAAGAGCAAGAGATACTTCAACTGAAAAACAATTTAAGATACTGGTAATGACAGTGATTTTTTTTCATTGCACCAAAAACAGTTTTATGTCCTCATCTAAATGTTATATTCTTGTATATATGTTTCTAAATATAAGATTACTTTTTCAGACATATAGACCCAATACTCAGAATAAGCAATGAAATACAAATACAACTCATACATATACATACCATGTGATTTACTTTAAAAGTATTTGCTCCTCCTTTCCCATTTTTCCTCTATTTTATCCTTCAGTTTGATACATACTATGTAGCACTTTTTTTATTTACAGGCTACATACAAAGTACATGTTAATGCAATTCTGATGTGCTGCACCTACAGAAGTAAATGGTAAGAAGGGTACTACAAGCATAGCCAAAATTCAGTACTGGCTCTCTCTTACCCTTCCCAGAGTACCATTTCACACTGTTCATCAGAAATGTGATTTGTTAGCATCCTAATATAATACCATAGTTGGCTCACAGATTGCACAGTTACTGTACAAGTAACATCCATTATTACCTTAGAAAATAAGCCCACTTTAACAGAAAACAAGTCCACACACATACAAATTCTCAAAGTAAATATTTTACGTAGTGGTACATTCTAAATTTTGAAATAATTTCTCAACTATAAACCAAAATCTTGTCATAACTGTGCTTAAAAATAACTTCACAGTCTAAGCATTTATTTTGTCAGGAAACTGGTACAAGAAATTAACAAATCAATGTTTCAGACATTTAAAGTCATTGAATTAACTGAATTTACGCCTTGGGAAAAATCAAGCTTTAATGAAGATACTTACAATCATCTAAATCTAAGAGAAACACATCTTGGTTTTTTGGAGTCTTTCTATCTTGTACTGGTTTTTCTTCTTTCTGCCAAAAGAGATGAATATTTCATCTTTCACCATATCAGCAAAAGAAAAGCATTTAGTACTTTTATAAAGCAAGTGCATTTATTTTACTACTTTCATAAAGCAAAATGCATCCATTTTCAGGGCTTGGCATCCAGAGAATCCACCTACTGAAAAAGATTTGTTTATATAGTTAAACTAAACTAGAATTCCACAACTGAATTTCTGCAGCCCCTGTATTCATTTAATATTAATCACTGTTGCTACACAGAAAACATCTGGTGACAGATCAGATACTTCTGTTGAGGCCATAAAAAAAAAAAAAAAGCTGCTATCTCTTTAAGACAAAAGATTTGTGTAGTAACATTTCTGTTTTCATATGAAAAACAGGTCAAAATCTATCTAATAAGAAATATAGTGTTATTTGCATTTATCTAGGAACATGGAATTCTGTCCAATTATCTACTGGGATTTACTTAACCAAAACTTGATTTTTGTCACCAAAAATGTTTCAGTTTTACGCCTTGAGATGAGTTCTAATAGTAAGAATTGTCTGTACCTTAAGTAAAGACTAGAGAAGTAATAATCCCAGTACCCTGACAGAGTATTTCAACAAAATTTGCTTTAATACCTAAATAAAAAGTTCTAAACAAAACTCGTAAGAGTAAGTGCTGGCCAAAAGAGCATTTCTAGACAGTGGTGATTCAGGGAAGAATTCAGTGTGTCACAGCTCAGTATAAACTGCCAAGAGGGTGGTTTAGTATAAAGCACTGATTTTTGGATGCAGCCAGAACCTTGTGTGTCAAAGAGTTTTGTCATCATATTGTTCCTACCCACTCTAAAGCATCTTTCATTTGTGTCAGCTGAAGAATTTCTTCTACCTTCATCCTCTCTAGCTCACACAGCAAGCAGGCAGCTTTGGTATTTTTTTAGAAAATGTGTTAATTGCCTTCAGACCTTAAGACATTCCTCACTACCCATGTTATTGCAAATAATTTAAATGTAGTCTTTTCAGAGAGTCACACTTTCTAGTTTACCTGTCTCCTCTCACACAGTACATGACAGTCAAATACATATATAGATATAATTATTTTACCACTTCTAATAAACTAACAGGTCTAAATAAATCAGTAAATTTCTTTATGGCAATCTAAACCGTCATTTCAGACAGTCAGGATACAAATTTCTGGAAGACCTTGGAGTCAGCAGCTAGACTCACTCTCAGCAGCTAAAACCACTTCCTTTAACCAGCACCATAGAATAAAATGACACCTATTTTCTCAAGGTGCATTCCCTTTCTTCTGGTCTCTCAGCTTCATAGTCAGTTGCAAACAAATGATAATAATAAGTTAATTTTTTTTCACTTTTGCAAGAAATTCTATGGTTACCTCCAAAGAATATGAAAGAAACTAGCCAATGTTCTCATTATTTGATGCCACTGATGCTAATGACTACCAGGTTTGACCTTGCCCATAATGATATTGCTGATCATGTTCTTCCCATAAACACCATGGCTCAAAGAGACAGTAGTCACTCCCATGGTCCCTACAGATATGCTTCAGGTATTCTGGGAGAAGAATCACCTTGTGGACTGAAAACAAAAGGAGTCACTATTTTAAAAGTTATCTTTAACGTCATCACACTTTGACAGTCCTTATCACTACGGTATTTGAGTGTTCTACTACTGCTGATTTACCTGAAACCTGAAATTCCTCTGGACAGAGAACATATTACGAAATAGCTTTAAAACGGCGCTGAAGTTATACCATTTCTTATATGTTTTGTCCAGAATTAGAGAGGGATTCTTGCAGAATCAACTATCTTGAATTCCATTCTGCTCACAACTACCAGGCTTTTCTCTTGAGATATGTTTATTAACAAGTCACTAAACTTGCTTTGGCTACTTTTGTTTTAAGTCTGTGAAATAAGAACAAATAGTGTACTTCATAAGCTACATGCTACTAATGTCAGAGACACAATTTTGTGACAATCCTTCTCATGAATTCCAAGCCACTTTGTAGCATAATTCGGTGAATATTTAGCCCTGAATCTTGCTGTTATATCCAGCACTTTTACTATAAATTATGTATCACAATTTTTTCCTAAACTAGAAACTCTTCAGAAACCAGAACAGACTAAAGGAGAACTCCTCAATTTCTGAACTTTTCTGCGCTTTGTTCCTACTTATCCATAAGATACTGTGATACTGTTCTACCTTCAACTATGATTCAAGTTCAAAGCTACAGCTTCATAATTGCTAAATACAATGGATGTCTTCATCTCCTTCTATTATGCAGCCAATTAAAAGTCTCTAAAAAGTGGCTCAACCCACACAAAAGCCATAAAAGGATGAGAATTCTATACGCCTCAGTACAAGTTTCTAAAAAATTAGGAGTCACTGCAAAAGAATCCTCTTATTGTTTATTGAATCTCGTTACTGAAGACAGCTAAGATGGGCGTTCTAAGTCACAAATAACACCAAGAGTATACTTCAGCCTGCTTTTTCTGTCCCAAGTACAAAAAGTACACAAAGCTTGATATGTACTTTTATAAGGTGAAATTCATCCCGGCACTGATATTAATGTGAATCTACTACATAAAAATATTTTTAAATGGATGAAAAGATCCTTCAAGAGAATTTACTTCTTATACTTTAAAAACAAAATAAAGTAAGTTCTAAAATAAGGTCCTAAAATAAGGCACAATTAAAAAAGTATTGAACCAATGTATCGCAAGGAAAACTTTCACTGAACACTTTATCAGAAGACTGCATTTAAGTGTAGCAGTCTACTATAAAGAACAAGCAAGCAAACAATTCCACCAAACAGAAAGCAAAAAACGCACAAACCTGACCCTACCATCTGGGAAATGTAAAATCAAGAGTTAATTAAATCAAGATAAAGCTAATGCTTAAGTGTGATCATGTCTTATTTCCAACTTCAGTCGAGCGCTCAAGCTTAAGAAAATACTGGGCTACTCATACATTTGTTTAGGTGCTACATATACACAAAACCAGACAAATATTTTCATGCTTATATATGTATGTATTTCTGCATATGAGTATGTACATTAATTGTGTGCAATTCTGTAGAAAACACCAAAGAAATCTATTTCTATGGGTCTTGCCTATTACAAACATGATTATTTTTAATTTGTTTTTTCCAAGAAAATAAAATTGATTGGTTATCTATTACCAATAAAGAGCCGATGACTGCAGACACTTCAATTGAGTAAAAAAAGCTTTGCATTTGAAATCAAGACAACAAAATGGTTCTGACGTGTCTGACATTTCTCTGTAACACAATTTTTCACCTTTTTTTTCTTAAAACTAAGCCTACAATGTAACTCGAACAGTTTTCTACCACGAAAGCCCACTGTGGGAAAAGCAGAATACTAAACAAAGAAGTTAAAGTATATTCCATCAAACATTTCTCCATTTGCAATTCATCTTGATAATAGAGATAGAACCTGGTAAATGCATATAGGACTTGAAGCAGGAGATTTCTCTTGCTCAATGCATAATTCATGTGCTCCGCCTGCAAAGTGTGTAAAATGAGAATTTCACACCGCAGCATGAGCCATGGAGCTTCAGAGAAAAGGCAGATGAAATCATATTCTGCTGTGCGAATTTTATTTCTTATCCTCCCAATATTTATACAAAACCATCACTGACAATCCAAATGCATTGACAGATCACCCACTGTTTCCATTGTGTTAGCACTTGAAAGGAGATCAGGCAGAAAGATAGACAATTTGTTTTTGTATATTTTTTAAATAGTGGATCAGGTTTTTAACAGCTGAGTGACTGTATTATACTTGTAGAAGGAGGTCAACAGTAGCTGATTTTAAAATCCCACTGTAGAGACACCTACTTATACATGCATCATCCTCAAATCTGCATTTTAGTTCTATAGTATTTATGCTTACAGTATAATATGTACCTCAACACCTCAAATTATCCATATTTCAAAATGATATAAAAGACTGCAGTACAAGAGACTGACTTTTCTATTCACTGCAGCTCAATTACAGTGAACACAACAGCCTTTTCAAAGCGATTTGTCAGGAGAAAAAATACTAAACCATTACTAACATATTCAGAAAAATAATCTGGGTTTTTTGTAGTGTATTTTAATGCCAGTAAGTGCATGGATGTATATAGAAATTAAGCTCCAGTGTGAATGTAATAGAACCTTTTTTTAATAAGAAAATTTTGCAGAACATGGCAATGGCACCCAACACAATATATATCGAATGGTAAACATAACCTAAAACATCTGTGATGTAACACACTTCATAATGTGTGGCAAACTGAGAGACCATAAAAATAGAGCTCACTAACCCCAACTTCTTTTATTAATATGTATTTCAGAAAATATTTTTTCAGTTTTACTGAAACAGAAATCCTAAAGAAGAATCTCCCCATATAGACTGCTCAAATTAAGAACACACTATAGCAGAATAACATAAGCAATGTATTTTCTAATGACAAACTATCAGAATAAAGCATGCAGTCTGTTTCCTAGGTGGTCTGAAAGTAAGTCAGGAAGGATGCAGAAAAATAAATATGTGTGGTTCTTTTAAAATGCACCTTGATGCATAAGGGGTCTATATAAGACTTTACTATAATCTTCTTCAAGGTTTGTTAAAAATTGTTTTTTCTTTCCAGCTTGGAAGATATTATCTAGGTTATCATCAGTTACCTTCATCTATCATTGCAGGGTTCAAAAAGGGTTTCTCTGAAAAAAATCTATTAAGCTAGTTAGCACAGCAATCACCTTTAATAAAAAATACTTGTGATTCTTTTCCCCCACCCCCCCTTATGTAATTACATGTCTAAAAATAAACAAGTGCTAGAAACTCATGAATGCAGGTAAGCATGGTTTAAGAAGAAGCTAACTTCAATGTTCCAGGGATTAATATGATATACTGAGACAGTCCTCCTTGCTCAAGGACAATAAATTAACTAACCCCCACCTCTTTACATACGACCATTGCTGTTTACAGTTCATCAGCCATAGTGTGTTGCCCTTATACTAAATGTGCTAATTTCTAAATGAAAAATAATTTAAGGAATGTTTAACTTCCGCACAGTGAGCACTATGCTGTCTGCTCTTTTCAATAATCTCCTTGCTACTTTTCTTGCTACCATGCATATAATACCCACTGCTATTTGTTCTAATGTCTTTTGTGATGCTTAAAAGCGTTGCAGTTTTTCCCTTCTATCCTTTGACACTACTCTTATTAACTCTTCTGTCAACTGATTCAAAATACTTCTTGTTCCTAACACATTTCCTTTCAGGTGCTTCTTAATCAAGTAAGACTTCAGAAATACTGCAATGTTCTTTCTTTTCTCTTCTCTTAAAATCCAAGGCCTTGACAACCTCCCATTGACTTCAACAATTCAATCCCAAGCTTCTTGGACATTCCAGTTCTCATATTCATTGTATTTGACTGCACACATTCTGCTGTTTTAAAATACAAAAAGGTTCTTTATGCTAGTAGTCCTCACATATCCTGTGAAAGAACCAAACAGTTTAGAGAACTGTAGTGAAAGAAATTATCAACACAGTGTCAATATCCTGAGAAAAATGGAAAAATGCAGCAGAGAGAAGATAATATAGTTTGAACATGGCTTTGCAGCGCCTGCTCAGAACTAAGCACATCAGAGTACGTACTACTTTCTGATGCATGGTACGTATTACTATTATGCTGATGTGAGAAGCTGCAAACTGATGTGAGAAGCTGCAAATTTATTCATGTCCCATTTAGTATCAAAGCAGTTTATTCTGAGAGGATTTAAGTATTTTGTGTACTACCATTTTTTGGCAAGAACCAGTCTGGCTCCTCCAGAAGAAGAAACCTTTGGCAAGGTAGGTAAACAGTAACCAATTCATACTAATAGCATGAACAGTTAGTTCTATAAAGCTAGTTTGAGTATAATGAACTCTAAAGCTCTTTTTCTTCACTAAGGTAAGCAATTAAATCTTAACTGACACATGAATAGCTCTGCTGCACATCTTTGCATCTTTACATATTTTGAAACCCATTAAAGAGCATGTATTTTAAAGCTTGCTATTTCATACCTGTTTAAAGAATGCTAACAGAATTTGAAATAACAAAACTCTTTATTCCTATCAAATACAGACAACAAGTAAAAGCTGATTGCTCATTAGGAATATTAATGCTACTAACCTATATATACATCTCAGTTACCGAGTCATTAAATGTACTATTCTCAAATTTACCAGAACATTTTAAAACTAATCTAAGAGTTCTATTAGAACGCTTAAGAAACAATGTACTAACATTTGGCTCTTGGTTATCTTTCCTCTCAGACCCAGGTACTATAGCTACACTTTAAGATTCCATTTTAATAAAATAACCATCAATATTCATGTTTTAGGTTTCACCAGTTCAACAATAAACTAAAAATTAAATTAAAAAACATTCAATTTTATTATAAAAGAATACTAGACTATTAGAAAAAATACTACATTCTGTATATAAAAAACAATTAGATTCTATTATTCTTCTTCATCTATATGGAGTAAAAAAACCACGAAATTATAAACTGAAATAGGGTTTTTTGTTACAAAAATACTATTACTTGCTTAAACTATCAAACTTTTGGACTGGTCTCTCTATGAAAAGTAAAATTTTTTTTCATAAATTCTGGATCGTTTTAGGCATGCATAAAACTACTACCCATCTTCCTTCCGACAGAAAGAAACATGGATGGATGGTTAGATACACATTTTCATGTTATAGAGGTTTTAAAAACACCGTATTTTACCTTACTAACCTTATTAGAGGTAGCATTTCTAGATTTTCCAGACTCAGAGTCACTTTTAGAGTCGGATTCTGACTTGGAGGCTGAAGAACATTCATCTGATGAAGTATACTCTGTATCAGAGGAACTGGATGTGCTTCTGTTTTTGGAAATCCCCTCTGTTTTCTCTTTAATATCCTCTGAATCACTACATATTTTAAAAAAATGATAAGAGACGTGTAAAACCACCAAAGGAATCTGCTTAGGCAATATCCTACATGAGCATTTCAAAGTTTTATTAAATAAGTTTTAAGTCATTATTTCTCCACAATAAAAAATTTAGCCATGTATGAAGTAGTTCATTTAAGGCTACACAAAACTGGATTACACTACACAGTACACCATCACATGTAGTCTAAACCAGAAGAACAGCTAAACAAAATGTGAACATATGAAATATTAAAAATATTATTTGCATGCATCAAGCTTGTGACATTACAAAAGGAAGTGCACCCACCCTTTTAAATAAAGATGCTTTCATACTATTCCACCCATGATGAACAGAACATTGGTGTATTATCTTTCTGTACAGTGATATTGCTTTAAAAAACCCAATGAATTTAGTTTATTCCTCTGTTAATTCTTCTAAATAAAACCACACCACCTAGAAATAAGACCTGTAACGTCTATGAATAGTTCAACCTATTGAAGAGTTTATACATAAGAGCTGCTATATTCATACAACTTTGATCACACTGAAGGCCTTAAAGTATCAGATACAGTGTTCTTCACACAGTGAAGTTCTGTTCACCATACTAACATTGGATTATGTTGGTCTGTGTTAACAGCTACGAATACTATCTGCCCTGTTCACATTTAATAATACTTTAAATACCAATTAGTAGATTACCCTTTTGTCTCAGGGGGAGTTACTACCACAGGAAATGAAAATTGTTTTCTAATAGTTATCATGAAGCAGAAAAATGAATACTGCATATAGAAAAAATGTCTCTGTTCCTGGATATGCAAACAACCATTTTATACTTCCAAATCAGTTGTTTCATACACTACCTGACTCAGCTTCCTTTCCAAGACAATAAATTGGTTACTGAAGTACTTGAAGGGTAACAAGGTCAACAATAATTAAACAAATCCAGACCACTCAACTATTAAGAGTCCCTCTGGACTCATATTAAATTGTTCCACATTTTTGCTTAGCTTTAGGAGCAATAGAAAACAATGTACTATGCTGCATCACTGAGATTGCAGTGTTTTTAGATGAAAAAAATACAGAGGAGAAATGAAAATCTAACATGACAGAGACCAAAACAGTTAAAGTCTTCCTCCTCTCAAGAACTTCCTATGACCGAATTGCCTAAATAAAATTTAATCAAAAATTATTTAAAATCAATAACTTTTAGGCCATGCCCACCTATGTAACCGAAGCTAAATTTACCACCCCAAATTTTAGTCAAAAGCATAAAGCAGGAAATTTGAAGCTTGCAAAGCTAAAAATGGAACAATAGTACACTTCACAAAAACAGTGTAATATAGCATATCTGATTCTTAAAATCATGGTGAAAAATAGGTACTGAAAATTATGTTTCAGTACGACAACACTTAAAAATTTGTTTGAGGTCAATGACTCAAACTCAAAAAGTCACAACCATATACTGTTCAAAGTTTCTTCATGACAACAGAATTATCTATATTTCATTCACTGCCATTCAACAGTAGCTGTAGTTGCATTAACAAATAAGTTGTTGTGAAACCATTATATAAATGAAGTTGTTCTTCAATAATTTATCTTTAGCTTAGCTTTAAAACTAGATTTGAAGATTAAAAATGTTACTTTACTGCACATCAGCCAGTTTTGATGGGTAATAATTGTTTATCTTACTGCTTAAAATTTCAGATGTTATTCTAATGAAAAGAATTTACTGGTAACTAGCTTTATAACTTTGCAGTGATGAAAAGCCTGTATTAATTTAACCTACAGATTTCATTTGTTCTGAACAGGAAAAACAATATAAATCACTTTTAAAATCATTAAATCCTGACTTAAATTAATAAAGTCATAATTAGGGCATTATGCTGTGTTTGTTATGGAAGTGGCAAGGCGAGCTGCTTTAATTACTGTCTGTAATAAAAGGAGCAGAGTGTGTACTGCGCCCCAATCAGCGCTGTCAGCCACGACTGAGCTGAGCTGCAAACTCATCAAGTGAGCTGGCAGCAGACCACAAAGTAAAGGGCGATCATGTCTGCAGAGGCCGCTTGCTGACAGCAGTAGAAGAAACAGATTCATACAATCCAAGGTATTAGCCCCAATTACTCAAAATTTTAATGATACTTTAATACATGATAATGCTGTTGATAATAGGCAATCTTAAAAGCGCTAACACTTAAATATCTTATGACCGTTTCCCTTCACAGCCCTTGCCTCTAATATTTGAATCATAATCTTTTTAATACAACATTATTTAGAAAAATCAATTGTCTTAGTTATATAATGGCAAAGTGTTGAAGGACTTAATTTTAGCTCTCAGCAAAACTGCGGCAAAAGGTAATTAAGTGTTTCACACAACTATTTGATCACTTATTCAGCCTCCCAAGGTTACATCAATTTTCAACAAGCCACCCAAGATTTTACTGAAGTCAGAAATTAATTCCAAACATAAGAGTAGTCTGATTAATGAAAACATGAACTAGGTTCATACACTGACTATTACCAGTATACATGACATCACTCTTTGGCCAATACCGGCCCAAAACAGCCTAATTAAAGGCTTGGCAGACTGCTAACACGAAGAGGGCTTTATAAGCTACTATCACAAGAAATTAAAACCAGACAAACATATACCTACCTTTCATTGACAGATCCACATGTTTTCTTAGCAGCACTTTCTTTGCTGTCTGATTCACTGTCAGTTGATTCTTCACTGGGAGAAGAACTCCCACTACTCTCATCAGTGCTGCCTTCCTCTTTATCTTCCTTCTCACTTTCACTGTCAGATCCACTCCCTGAAATGAAAACAACCCTCACAATTTTGATCTAAATATCTTAAATAATTAGTATTTTAGAAATCAAATTTTGTTTTAAATTAAACAACGCTATAGTATTTTAAGATCCAGTTGCAAGCTTTAGTATTATTTACCCTGTGCCAAAAGCAAGCAAGGGAATTACTTTCCCCTCATATCTATAAAATTTTGTTAGTTAAAAACCTGTCCTCCTCAGCCTACAGTATTACACTTTTTCAAATTAGAAATTTGAATAATAAATTAATCGCATGTGGATTCTTCAAAGTTACATAACCCTATTAGGAGCTGGAGATGACCTTAAATTTTCTAGTCTTTACATTTGCTCAGCTGCAAAATTATCTTCTCAAACAGTTGCTTAATTAGATAATCTGTTCTTAAATACCCATAGTGACTATGATTGAATCACTGATTTAAACAAATTATTAATCCTCTAATTAATCATATAGTTACCAAATATTCAAATATCTGAAGTGAGAATATGCTTCTATTACTTCAGAAATCACTAATTTCAGTGATACAATTCTTAAACATTTCTGCTTATTTCCTCAGTTTAGGAACTGGAAGGAAGCAGCTCCATGTTCTATTTTAAGATGTACATCTTCCATTCAACCAGATAATGATAATTCTTTCAAGTCTCTAATGCTAAACATTTTCTGTGTCTAAGATCTGGACCTGGGAGAATTATGATCTTTACTACACCTGAAATACACTAACATCTTCTGAAATAGCTGTCTTGGGGAACTGCCTATCTGACAATAAATGGAAGAACAGTTAAAAGAACCTCTGCTTACTGAACTTGATAGGCAGCTGTTACCCTCTTCATTAATATCCCCATTCTAATAAACAGAAAACATCATGTAGATCTTCAGAGAAATACTGTTACACAATCTGCTGAATAAATCTCATGAAAGAATACACAATTAAACAAATCTGATCATTTATCAGCACAGCAGCACATGCTATCAAAATAATTCTTCCCCACCACCAAATTCTGAAAAGCAATTAAGACTTAAGGTTCCTGACATCAGGGCACTTCTACAAACAGCTATATACTTTCAGTTTTAACTGGAGTTACAAACTCTCTTTACTCATAGTAGACTCCAAGGAAGATAAAAATAGTATGCCAGCTTTCTTACCTGGGAAACAAATCAAAGGCTAACTTATTTAATATAGTGAATGTAAAATTTTCCCCCCAATTTGTTGAGTTTATACACAGTGCTGTCTTTGTTTGCAATTTTTTGTTTCTTTTTATGTACCAGACAGTTCTTAAGACACAGTTTTCCAGGCAGTGAAAATACAGGCTGCCTTCCGAACACTTACCTGATGAACTGGTACTGGCAGACTCATCTTCCTCCTCTTCTGATTCAGAGTAGAACTTTTCAGTAGGTTTCTCTTTCTTTGGCTTGCCTAGAATTCCAGTCCATTCCTTTGCCTGTAAATAAATTTCAATTTAAGTTTACTTTTGCAACCAGCAATACAAAATATACACACAACACATCGAATAAAAACATTCAGAGTAGTGGTATTAAGTTGTTGCTAAATAAATCATCTAAGCAAGTCAAGACAAGCCATTAAACTTCTCTTACTTTACACAATTAGGCGAACTAGAAGTTTGGTACCTATAAAAGGTAAGAGATGTCCACTAGGTAGTCCAGAAAAAGATTTAGTAAGGTAGATTAAAAGCATCAGTAATGATAAATAAATTTCTATGCCAAAAGAACCTGAAGTCTGAGAGTTTTATTTTAGATCCAGCTGACTATAACTAGAATGAAGGTTAAATAGGGCTAGTCACCACCTTTATCATCCCAAGTTTTAAGCAGAAAACAGATGTGGACACTCTAGGTAGCCAAAGACAAATTATATTTCACTTCTATTGCAACTCTCCAAATAAAAGTAATTTTTTACCACCAAGAGAATGCCAAAATGAGGCAGT
>VXBQ01006566.1:47810-64871 GCA_013400175.1 Phainopepla nitens
GGACTGCATGAAATGTAAAGGTCCCTTCTAATCCAAACCATACTGTTATTATGGTTACTAACAACACTGTTAGGGTTAAAAACAAAACACTAAAGGCGATCACTAGAGTTAATTACCCAGATAGACCTAACTTTCTGCTTTTCAGAACTAGCCGAAGTTTAAGCTTTTACCTTGTTAACTGTTCCATACTTATAACATAAATAACAAATCTTGGACACCTTATTAATACATTTAAACTGGATGCTACAAGTTGCTTTTCTTTTATGTCATTCTAATAGTAATTAGAAGAGATATGTACTAATTACTGGATGTATTACCAGTTCCAGTAATTTTATGATTTGTGGTTTCATATAGATTCATAGGGAAAAAGATGTTTTGGCTATACGTTCTACAATCGTGCTTACATTCAACCTGCAACTCAACAGAAAATGCAAGTCACCCATCTAAGAAAAACCTGCAGGATTTCTAATATATGCAGTACAGTCAGACAAGAGACTTCCTATAATGGTATCTGCCTCTAACATCAAAAATGACTTTTATGTCAAAGTGAGGTCAGCAGTCAGTTAAAACTATCAATAGAATTGCTTAAAGGAAATAAAATCTGCTTAAAGGCATTTGTCAAATGCCAAATGTCACACTAGAGAAAGAAAATAACTTTTCTTTTTGTCCTTCCTTCCACAGATGAGGAAGGAAAATAATTCTCAGCCCTCAACATGGCTTCACAAAAAGTATCTCTTCAGGAGTCAGTCAAGTTTAGCTTGTGATAAACATTTACTAAGGTGTCTCATCACTGAAATTTCTAGTATCTGTTGTGCTTCTGTAGTTCAAATGTTATTGTTTTGGGGTTTTTTTACCACACCTTTCCTGAGTAAGGAAAATCTCAAGCATGCAAAGAAAATTTCAAGAGCAGTTCTTGACATCCCCAGAATCTTGTTGCAGGAACAATGCCCTGCCTCTCATCTGCACTCAGGCTGCAGAACGATTAACTGCGAAGTTCTTGTGCCAGATACAGCCAAGATATCCTGAGTGTTGGGTTGTATTTCCAGTTACAGAACAAGCAAATGGAATCAGAAGGCACTTTGCCCACAAGCTTGTTTTTTAGGATTCTGTTTTGGTTTTGTAGAATAAGTATAAGCATCTCCCTTCTGCACTCAAGTGAATTCTTCACAACAAGAAAAAGTACATAGAAAGCACAGCTGACTCTGCTGTCACAGACCTCAGAACCTGCTGGACCTACCAGCTTCATGCTACACAAAGCAGCAAGACTACTTCCAGTCTTCCACTGACTACAAAAGAAGCAGTGGAGCAAACAGACTGCTTGCATACTTTAACAGTAAAAGTTGGGGGAAAGCAAGATTAACCAAGACTCTTAAAGCTATTCTCCTACACTACACTAAATCTCTTTTTTATTCCCTTACCAAGCCAAAACTCTTCTGTTCAGTAAGCTGTGACTATCGGTAATTTCCTGCCACCTGGGGAAAGGTACCATGTAAATTATGCCACTCCATTCATTCCTTGAATGAAGGAATAAAGACACTGCAGCTATGGTAAAGCAATTTGCCAGCTGCCAGTTCTAAAAGATCTTCAATATATCCTCTGCAGTCTTTCAGAACAGTAAGCACATGAAGATAATTTTATTTGCTAGACAACTACTTAGAAACAGACATGAAAACTAACCTTGTTGAGACAGACCTTTGTATACATACACATGTATACATGTGTGTATATAAATACATTCATATATATACATATTGAATCACTCTAAAGAAATTATTAAATTGACAATCTGTGATAAAAGAAAACTTTTTTGTCTTACCTTGGCTCCTTCTTAGCAAAACAAAAACAAAGCAAGGAAACAGAATGGATTGTTAAGTAACAAAATCTGTATTCTGGAGCGACATTTTTATTATTTCATTTAAAACAGAAGAAATATGGGGATTTGTACATGCTGAAGGAAGCCTACTCAGACGAAGACTGCTAGAAGAATCAGGCAAAATCAAGAACAACCTTTGAAGCTTGTATTTTTTCCTATGGTTGTTGCTGAATATAATACACTGTGCAGGCATGACTTTCCAACACAATACAGGAAGATACTTTAAACACAGCTGATAATCAGAAAGGCTTGAAGAGAAATGAGATCTATAGCGCTAAGAAATGAAAGCTATACACTGAGGCCACTCAGGAATTTCTGATACTCAGTTCATAAAACAAATAAGAGAAAGCTCTATGTGTATTAGTGGGTCACTGGCCAAATATGTACTGCCAAAACAATGTCCTTAATAAAGGCCTTCTCAAGACTACCATGAAAAATATGTCCAGGAGATACAGAGAGGCATTAATACCACTTTTCAAAGCTGAGAGCAATGTCATCTAAGTTCTTCGAACTATTTGAACTATTCCAGGACACTCCAAAATTATGATTTTGCTCTTTCCTCACATTATTTATTAACACATACTACTGACTTCTTTTATATAAGAATCTGCCATATTCATTGGTAACTAGTAAGAACACGCAATATTATCAGGTATTGACTTACTGCACTGCTATACCCTATTTGACTTTATCTGCTCCTTGTTGTGTTCCTTAGTGATTTGAAACTTTGTTTTGCTATCCAAAAATAACAAAAGGCTAGAGCACAAAATCAAGCAAAGTTTGGGGCCATTTATCCTGAAAGTATTTAATATGTGTTTTCAGTTAGGAATTGACGCACTGCAAAAAAAAAAAAAGCCAAGCTTTCAGCACCCTCTACAGGCTAACTGCTTTGATGCAACTTAACTTGCAACTAACTATTGCTACCTATGATAATCAAAACAGCACACTTTATAATCACAGCATTTTAAGAAAAAGTAGGTAAACATGTAATCAAGGGCCAAAACGAATTAATTTCTCTAACAGAAGAGAAAATAACTACTCAGTGAATATCAGAGCCTTTGGAAGTGCAGGATTTTCATCCAGCTGCGTCAGCCAAATTCTTATAGAAGTCAACTCTCGCCTCTTGACATGATCTGAAGCTGTGTGTGGTTCTCTCTAAGAAAAAGTTTCATGCCATCAGCTACCCAGAAAAAATGAAGAGAACTTTAGCTTACCATCCCTGTTGGACAGCAAACAGACAAGGCCATTAAGGCATGTGTCAGTCACTTCGGTGATGTTAGTTGCGCATCTGCCTATCGCCTGAATCGTAGCTGCAGCAAACTGCTTATCTTGGCTTTTCACGTAAGTCTAAAGAAACAGGATTTTTGTTAGTGAATATATAACTCTTGTCAACCAAAGACTTACCAGATTATTCTCATGAGGCAGACATACTGTATAAAAACTTAGAAAGCTACATTGCACATTAGAAGCTATGTTTTTTCACCTCATCGTCACTTTTAGAAGACATTTTCTTGCAAGCTTTGGTCACCCATGGCCATGCAAACCACTGATTTCAAGAAAGCCTGGGGAAGGGGGGAATTACCCAAAAACAGCCATTAGTTTGTGTGCAAGGTTGGAGGAGTTGATGAGCTCTCTATTCAGAGAGGTTTCAGTTCATTTAACTAAGAGCATCTGTGAAACTATGAATAACCTCTCTGCCTGAGAACCAGTACCTTTCACAGAAATCCAGGCAGAGAACTGAAGTAATGCAAATAGATGTCACAAGCAAAGAGGAAAGAAAGAAGGACAGACACTGTTTCACAACACAGGGAAAAGATCTTGCTGATACATAAAGATATTGGAGACAATAAATACTATTTCATCAAATGACTTATGGAAATGAAGTTTGGCAACAAATGCTAATGGCCAAATACTGCTAAAATTAAGACCCTATCACATAGCAACTTACAGTGACAGTCAAGTTGCTGGAATTTGTGTTTAAGAATATGGAATGATTGAGTTTTTCTCAACATCTTTTTTTCGGTAGCTGGAAGGAGAGTGAGAAATAAAATATTTGAACTCCTTTCCACATACAAATAGCTCCCTTATCCATTATGGTATGAGGTCGTTTAATTTCCATTCTTGGGACCACATCAACCTTAAAAATACTTAAACTTGAAAAATTTAAGCCCAGGAGAAACATCCAATAATGGAGAAAGAGATCATAAATAGAAAAAGAATAAACTTCTGTACAAACCTGAAATTCTCGAAGCAGAGTTGATATGCTGGCTTCATTTGCTAAATTTGTCAAAATTTCAAGCTACAAGAAAAAAAACCCAGACATGTTGCCAAAAGTTAAAATAAAATATTATAAACAGTACCACATGTACACTATACTTTTACTGCATATAAAATAACATTTTAAAAATACCACTTAGAATTCAACAGAGTATACCAGATATCAGTACAAACTGATACCATCACTGCACTCAGAAGTACTTGCAAAGTTTACAAAGCAGGACTCCAGGGTCTAGTGACGCATTTTTTATGACCCCAAGCTTTACTGTTTCATTGCATATCAAACGGGCTTGAAACACTTCTGTCAGCTTTCCAATGTTTTACAACAGGCCTCAGCATATAAGAACCGCACAACAGTGTAAGAGGAAATAACAGAAGTCACAACTGCATCAGGGGAGAAATAAATTGCCCACTATATTCAGATGAACTGTAATAAAAGACCTTTAAACTCAGGAAAGAAACATTTGCGTCTATGAGATTCCTCAGATCTTATTCAACATCAACAACATCAGACCCTAGAAGCCATCCTCTTTGTTCCTGGTGAACAAAAGGATGACTGATATACAACACTTAGCATATATTGGTTAAGATGTGATGCTTCCAAGCTGTTTTAATTTTGAATGAAGTAAACTAAAAACACAACTCTGTCACTCCAAAGGGAAGACATGCCTCAGAAATAGGTTGGTATTTTTTGACAATTGTTTTGCACTTCGAAACAATTTCATAAGACACATCACTAAAGGCTCTCAAAGATATGTATCTAGAATAGCATAGAAAGCAAGAAGATAAATGAAAAAGAGAAACAGGTAAGAGAAATGAGATTATTTTATAGTACAGGGTGGCTATCAATGGAATATCACAAATATCTTCACTGGCCTTTTTCACTAGGAAAGTAAGGAGAAGACGGGTGACAAAGTTTTCAACTGATGCTACACTTTTCAGGGAAATGAAGACAAAGGCTGACTAAAAAGCTGTGTAAGAGCTCCAAATAGTAGAAGACTGATTAACAAAACAGAAAAAAAATCAATACCTGTCTGCAAAAACAACGTCCATAATTGGGAGAAAACCTTAACTATCTAGAAAATTATAGACTCTGAGATGATGACAACTAATTATAACTGAGAATTTGTGATTAAAATAGGTTACTGGGGAAATACAAGCTCAGTGCTAACCAGTGACCAAAAAAGCAAACTCGATGTTGGAAAATAAAAACCCCAGAAATCCAAACAGCACAGAAGATAAATTCAAGGGTGCTCCTACATATTAATTACTGCCATAGGTCTCATTATCTATTTTGAAACAGGTAGGCTTGAACTACAGAGGTAGAAGAGGGAGAAAACCACAAGATTTTTTTACATATGTAAGATGTTTAGGGTCTTCTAAGTTTTTCAGCCATCATGAAACAAATGAGACAATGAAAGGAAAAACCCCAATTTCTACTTTTCCATCTCTTCTCCAACATATTATCAATTAATATGTGAATTTAAATATATCAATTTTCTACTATTTTTGGACTGATTATTCTTGAATAACAGTAAGGTATTTCTCACAATATTCTTAAAATGTATAGATTATCATTTTGCTTCCAACTGTGTCAAATTTACTTAAGTCTCATTCTTGGTATAAAATAGAAAAATATATTTAGTTTGTATATAAACATGATAGTTTTGGCATAGCCATCCTGGACTACACCACTGCACATAAAATGTAAGTGCAATATGCATGTAAAATGAAGATAAGGAAAAAATAATGTTTCTTTCAGAGAACTACCTTCCACTCCTAAACACAAGTGCCTATGACAATCTAAAGCAAAACAAGAGAAAACGCACTTAGTAGACACTTTTTTAGCCATTGTTTTGTCAAGGATTTCAGATCTGTTAAAGAATAAGTACACAGAAAACAACAAGACAACAGCTGAAAACATGCACTGAGATGTGGCCTTGAGGAAAGCCTAAAGTACTTCTGTCAAATGCTGATTTCAAAGAAAATTTGGGACTCCAATTTGTACAGGGGAACAGATTTAAACTCTTTTTAAGCTAACACTATTAAAGACCCTTTTCCTTTCACTAAACAGTCAAACTCTCAATGTTAGAATGCTTGGAAGGAAAAAAATTATAATGCTCTCTATCACTGAAAGGTCCTAAAAGCTGTAGCGGAAAACACAGCCACACTTCCAACTTGCAACACAGTAACAGGAACTTTCAGAAAGCCTGACAAGTCAGAAGGCCCCTTATAGATTCAACTAAAGGCCTGGATACTTCTTAGTGACACAAAGAAACAGCACAGAATGACCTGTGCCATATCAGTGAAAAACGTTTTACCTTTCTGTTGCAAACTGATTAGCCTAGCAGAATGCAGAAAAATTTGCCTTTAATAAACTCACCTTGAGTGTTTTGATCATAGTTGGATCAGTTGATCTAACATAGAAACTCTTCAGATAAGGTTCAAACATGCCCTGAAAATCAGAACATATGTAACTCTCCTGTGCTTCATACACATACACAGTGTGATTTAAAAAATTCTAAATATGGTATACCTTTCGCTGAATTGACATAGTGGCAATATTTTGCAGAACAATATACTGCACCTCCCTAGAATGTGAAAAGAAAAATAAGAGTCATTCCACAAAATTACTGATACATGGAGTAATTCAACATGGCAAAGAAAGTCCAATTCTATTTGAACACAAAGCTAGTTACCCATTTGTTTTGGCATAAACATAGAAGGCAAAGCTTATTGCCAACTGCTAATTTGAACCATTTGATTCACAGGAAGAGAGACACATGATGAAGCCAGGCTCTCATTTTTTAAAACTACGATGCAAAAAGGACACCTGTGCAACGGTGCCTTTTGTAGGCCTTGGGTATTTATTCAAATTACAGAGTTACATTAATCATTTTAATATAATGGAAACAGCTTAAAAAACCTCACATTTCATCCAACTTCTTGAAGTAAGTATTTCAGGATGACATAGCTGAGAACGAAAACACAAAGGCTTTATCTGCAGTGTTGAAATAACTGCATTAATTACAAGAATAGTTAACCCTTGCACAAATAGCAATAATCACTATGACTTTTTTCCTCTTAAGAACTTTTCTAAAAATTTTCAAAAAGGGCCAGGATCTCCTGTGACTCAAGGGTATACTCTGGCAGACATACACATCTGTAAAAACTAACACTTTCAAATAAGAGACTTTGCAAGAGACTATTTGCATAACAGTCTGCAAAAAACCAATAAACATGTTTGGAGAGGGAATGCTTGTCATTAATTTATAAGTTTAAAAGTTTCCACATGAGTGAGCAAAAAAAAATCTGGATACTAGTCTGGAGCTTTTAAAGTGAACATTTTGTGTCACCAATTGCTTAAAAACTGAGTAATAATTTACACACAATTTTTCTGAACCATGAGTGCTCAAATCTTTGCATGCTGCAAATCTCATCCTAATAGAGAAATCATCATACCCATTATCTCCTCTTCCTCAAAACTGTCTAATAGCCCTAAGGTAATTACAGCTGTTGGTTACGAAGAAAAGTGATAATAGGGAAGTACTTAAGTTCTTTTAAACCTATTTTATGCAATTCTTACATAGCTGCATGGCACTAGTCAGCTACACATGAGGAAACAAGACTGGAAATTGCTATGAGATGCTCTTTCGGGTACTTTCACCCTAACCAGATTATAGCTTAGTTGACATTAATTTAAAGGCCACAGGCAACAGCAAAAGCTTATTTCAAAGTGGCTCTAAAAGGGAAAGTGTACCAGAATGGTAACAGAGAACAGAAAAGCCATTCAAGACAGAAAAATCAGAAGATTTGTGCCATTTAAGGTACTAGTTGAGATACAGGAAAGAAGTGACTTTCTTTTAATGAAACCTGAGTATAAATAAGCAATAAACTACATGCAAATAATCCTTTCAACCTGTGAGTAGAGTTTAACTCTATAAATCGTCTGCCAATTGCTTTAGTCACTTTACCCACCTTTGCATAAAGAGAATGGGAAGTATACTGTACTATAAAGCCAAACACAAAAATAATTGTGATTCATTCTTCTCTGAAATAAAAGGATGAATACTGTACTTAGTCCCATTTTACTTCTTTACCAACTTTTAAACAATAGAGATATTAAGCTACAGAACTTTTAAAGCAAAACAGCTCTTTGATGGCAGGACTTAGACACAACAAAAGTGAGGTTTTTTAAAAAAAAAAATGCATATCAGTTTGTATCTGTATATCAGTTTGACATAACTGATTCTGATTTAAAAAGTAAATTATTTTCACAGCAAAGTTCTAGCCAAAATCACCATTTTTAGTTAAAAAGTTATTCTAGAAACAATTAATATTTTCTCATGTAAACCCTTAAAAACTTTCCACACAAATACCCAGAAGTTCAAAATCTAAAAACTGAATAGGGAAGAAAAACACTTCTGTGCAGCAAATATTGGCACATTATGTAAAATCTGAATATAAATGAAAAAATAACATTAACAATCTTATGAAATGTGGCTGACAAACCTTTCATAGAAAAGCAGACAGAATACTATTGAAGATGATGAAGTCAAAACAGAAGGTTCTGAATTAAACATAAACTTGTTCTTTAAAAATCATCCAAAGTTTAAAGAAAGAAGATGCAGCAGTATCAAGTGGTAATATCTACTTTAACACACATGTTGTCTTCTTCCCCTGAGATACTCAAAAGCTGACTGGACACAGTCTTGAGTACTATGCTCCAGGAAACCCTCTCTGAGTAGGGAAGTTGGAGTAGACAATATCCAGTGATCCCTTCTAAACTCATCCATTTTGGGATTTGTGTTACAGTGCAGGAAAATAAAATATACATCAGAAGACTTCTTTAGTGCTTAGCAAGGCAGTAAGGAAGTTAACAGAACTAAATTTCCAATAATTAAAAAGAAAATAAAGATATTAAGCAAACCAGCTAGCACTGACTCATTTTAAATACTAACTAGGCTGCCATGATTCCTGTCAAAACAAAAATCATAGGAATGGAACACAATAACCAATGATACCTGGATGAGATCCCTGGATGGGGTACCAAAACTGATGGAATTACTTTTAGTGATCCTCATTTTTTGAGTGAAAGTAAGTATTATAGGACAAATTCAAAATTAAATGGATTGTGTAATAGTTGCATTCTTATAACTATAGCTAAACAAACACGCACGAGAAAGTACACACAGTGATGCAAAGTATGGACTTGACCTACCTGTTACTACGGAGTAAACGCACCAATGACTTAGAAACAATACCAGCTTCAGATTTTGGTGCCAAATGCCAGTAAAGCTGGGCAACTGCCATTACCACCTAAAGGAAGAACATTCAGAGCAGCATGTTAACTCCAAATCATCATTCATATGTACGACATTTGCTTCAGACCTGCAGGACTACCAGCTCACTCTTCTTCAGAAAGCAAAGTGCATACCTGTGGTCTTCAAAATCAGCAAAGCAGACTGAGGAAGAACACTGGAATAAATATATTGTTACTAATTAAGTACCTTTGCTTCCTCCCAGTATTTACTGTATGCTATAATAAATAGAAGGTCATAGAAATAGAGACAAAGAAAAAAAGCAGTAGATAATTTAAATTACACAGTGATAATATCCTTGATAAATCAGTATTGCTAACATCATCTGTACAAAATAATGAAGAAATATTCTTTACAAGTTTTTCTAATGTGCTTTTGCTTTATTACTATACATTCAATATAATCTTTTATCTAGTTTCCACTTAAAATCTTTCATTCCATTGTTCTATTATGCAATTTATAAAATAACAGCTGCCTTCACTGGAAAATTTTAAAGCACCAAATACAACGGAAAGTAAAAGCTACAGGCTTGTACACCAATATCAAGGCTAACAAAATTCAGAAGACTGAGACATAACCAACTAAAAACCCCTTGTTTTTCTTCTCAAATTTTCTCATAAATAAAATACAAAATATGACCTTTATGCTAGTGAGTGCCATGTCACAACCCTTCCTACAATAGTGTCATGATCAACTCTGTTTCAAACAAAACAAATCATAGAAACTCCAAGTAAAGCCCTCATGGTAACACCTCTTGGTATCTTAAATCTTAGTACCAATGAAACAAAAATTATTATTCAACAATAAATGCGATTAAAAACATCTAAAGCTAGGAAATAACTTTAATATTTTTAGCAATATACCTCAAGTATCTTTTACTGCTGACAAAAACCATAAGGTCATAGGGAAAGCCATTCATGAAATTAATTGCAGGTAAATTCTGTTAATAGTATGGATATCCCCATAATAGCAATTCGAAGTAGCATAATTTTGATAACACTTTTAAAGTGCACTTCAACATCTCAGTTAACTTTAATATCAGAAAGTTAGAGATGTTAGAATCAATACCATGTTTAATAAGGAAAATTGTTTATGGAATGAGGGCAACAACTAACAGAACCTCTTCTTGAAGTGGGATGGCAAACATATCAAAGATACTTGTTCTTTGCATGAAATTAAGAAATATTAGACAGTGAACAGTAATTTTTGTCAAAAAGTTGTAAACTTTTAATCAATTTGTTTCCAAAGTCTGCTGGACTGGCAGATCAGAAATGATTTTGAGAAGAGTTTGACATGAGTTAGAATCTGAAAACATGTTTCAATGGAGAACTATAATCTGATCTGTTTAGCTTAAGAATACCTAGCAAGGTGACTTAATCATGGTGCAGTAACTGTTTGTGTGGTAGATATGAATATTCATTATCACTAGAAGACTTTTCTCAAAAGACATCTAGTCCTGATTAACAGGATAAGCTGAGGTTAGAAGTAACATTCTGTGATCTGATTAACATCACAATGATTCAACGTAAGCATGGCTTTTTCCAGTTCTAAAAAGTTACCTGTATTTTAAAATCTCAGAAATAATCTAGCATACCATACTTAAAATGTCATATCTATCCTGGAACCCTGCCAAGGCAACAGCTCTAGAAATGTGGTGTATAATTGTCTACTTTTAAAATGTGAGACTCAAAAGAAAGAACAAATTAATGAATCAATAACAACTATGATTTTCTTTGTAGATCTGTTCCATTAAACTGTGCCAATAAACTGTACCAGTTTGTGCCATCCTAATTGCTGAGAATTCTAGCATTAAGAGCTACCTATAGTAGAGTCATCACATGCTATGTAAGTTGGATTCAAATGGTCTCACACTTTTTTCCTAGTGTTTTCTTTGTCTGTATTATTTGGAGCACATATCACAATCAGTTTAGGTGTTTCACTTATAAGCTAAGTTAAATTCAAACCAGATCTGTCACACTTCTCCTAGAGTTATTAAACGGTATTTTCACCAGTTTTGAAGAGGTGTAGATTTTACTCTTAAATCTTTTAAATTTTCCAAAACCAGGTATTTGTAGTTTAAGATTTTAATCAAAAATGAATCTGTCATACAGCAGCATTTCGGCTTTGAAGCAGGGGCTTCGTATTTCGTAACAGCAGTCTGTGATCCGGGTCCATAGCATAGGTGGTTTTCAATTTCTGATCCTTCTCTTTATGTTCTTCATCAGATTCATAGAAATTATTTTCACTATATTCATCCACCACTTCATTAACCTACCAAAAGACAAAATGACAAGGATATACATAGAATATTGGAATCAACAGGCTTTATTCATTAAAGAACTAACATACAACACCACAGTTTCATGCAAGATTTAGATACGTTTTTTATAAATAGCGTTTGGCTTTTCTATCTATTTGCTCAAAACAGTAGATGTACTGACATGAAAAACAGACTAACAGTATATAAAAAATTTCCTTAGAAGTAAGTTGTAGTGACAAATGAAATATCTTTACTATTATTCAACAAACTATTTTAGGTATATATATTGGCCTTTTTTGGACTTAAAGCCTTATGATCCAAAATTGACATTTCTGGAAAACAACTAGAAATGAAAATAGGGCACAGGTCTTCAGGAAACTTGGCAAGGCTGCATGCCTTGGTCAAAACGCAAATGTAGTGAAAGAATCCATAAAAATTTCTTCAGTAGAGGTAGGAGGTCAGGGTGAGGGAGGAAAGAAGTAACAATGAATTAAAATTGTCATTTTGTTGTGGTTTTTATTACAATTTGGAAGTACACTGAAATTTAAAAAAAAAAGAAGAAATATGAAGGGAAGTTTCATTACTTGATGCCAGTTTTGCTCTCAGTGTTTTACAGGATGCCTAGCAAACTCACAGATATTTTATACAATAGCAACTGAACTACTCTAATTTCCTTACTTCTCTCCCACAATTCTTTGCAGCAGTTTTCTAAACTAAAAACCCAGGATGCTGTATCAAGCCCACTGGTAACTGAATTGCTCCCTTGCTTACATGACAGGCAACGTGAAAGGAAATTTCTCAACCACAGTGCATCACAACCTGCACTGAAGAAGCTTCCTCTAACAGGAGGATAATTCAGTCTTCACTGATTCAGTCTTCAGTATCTTTGCCTTGAATGCTACCAGACATGCAGATCAGTACTATTGAATTCAACAGGAAAATTGAGTTTGAAACTCTACTTAACTCATTAATAACTGCTACAGAGAAACAGCCTGAGCTCTCACATTTCTGACTCCCATTTTTTTTTTTTAATTGTTTGTTTGGAATATACTTGGAGCAGCAAAGTTCCAATATAATGCAGCATATGCCTATTATGAAAATACTTCTATTTTAAATCTGATTAAGGTCCTTCTTCATACCCCAAGAGCATAAGTATTAATATGATCTTCTCATAATTATGTATTTTATTACAATTTAAGAATATCCCTCTTTTTTCAGATCTGCTAGGATCTGGTAGGAAATAATTATGTTCCAGACAAAGGATGATGACAATACTCAGGGAAAATATTTTAATGAACTGAAATTCATCAAAATCAAGTTGATGAACACATAATTAATTATTTGGAATTTGTAGTCACAAGGACCCACTAAGACAAAGAGGACATGTAAAACTGCAAGATTTTCACACTGATGGATAGAAAAACAAAATATTATGCAGAAGAGCCAGAAGACCCTCCACTAGCTCTTTTGCCCTTCTCTGGACTTGTTCCAAGACTTCAATGCCTTTTTTATCATGAGGTGCCCAGAGCTGGACACAGGATTTGAGGTGTGGCCTCACCGGTGCCCAGTACAGGGGGACAATCCCTGCCCTGCTCCTGCTGGTCACACTATTGCTGGTACAGGCCAGGGTGCCATTGGCCTTCTTGGCCACCTGGGCACACCCTGGCTCATGTTCAGCTGCTGTCACCAGCAGCCCCAGGTCCTTTTCCTGTGGGCAGCTTTGCAGCCACTCTGCCCCAGCCTGTGGAGCTGCCTGGGGTTGTTGTGACCCAAGGGCAGGATGCAGCACTGGGCCTTAGTGAACCTCACACCACTGGCCTTGGCCCATGATCCAGCCTGTCCAGATCCCTCTGCAGAGCCTTCCTGCCCTCCAGCAGATCAGCACTCCCACCCAGCTTGGTGTGACCTGCAAACTGCCTGAGGCTGCACTCAATCCCCTTGTCCTGGTCGTCAGTGAGGGCATTAAACAGGACTGGCACCAGTACTGAGCCCTGGGGAACAGCACTGGTGACTGAACTGTTACCAGCTGGATATAACTCCACTCACCACCACTCCTCTTTGGGCCTGGCCATCCAGCAACTCTTTTAACCAGCAAAGCATATATGCATCCAAGCCACAGGCTGCCAGTTTCTCCAGGATAATGCAGTGGAAAACATTTTCAAAGGCTTTACTGAAGTCCAGTTAGACAACATTCACAGTCCTTCCCTCATCTAAGTGGGCTCTCTTACCATACTAGAAGGTTAAGTTTGTCAAGCAGCACCTGCCTTTCAAAAATCCATGCAGGCTAGGTCTGATCCTCAGGTTGTCTTCCATGCGCCATAGAACAGCACTCAGGACGACCTGCTCCATTATCCTTGCTCAGCTCTGAGGTCAAGCTGATAAGCCTGACAATTCCCCAGATCCTCCCTTGAACCCTCTGTGTAGAAGGATGTCATATTTGCCAACCTCCAATGAACTGGGATCTTCATGGTTAACCAGGACTTCTGCTAAATGATGGAAAGTTGGCTCAGGCTCTGGCTCCTTAAGTACTTTTGGGTGTGCTATGTACTCAATTTGTGCATGCGTAAGTAGTGCAGCACACTATTTCCCCTTGGATCATGGAGGCTTCATTCTCCTTCTCCTCTCTGTCTTACAGATCAGGGGCTGGGTACTTTGAGAACAATTGGTTTTACAATTACTGTCTTCTTTGCTTCATAAAAAGCATCTCACTATTTTCCTCATCCTTAATACTTCATTTTCCCTGGCAGTCTTGCTGGCGCACTGTCTTACTCCTCTGACAGTGAAAAGCTCTGTCATTTTGAGATCACAGTGGCCCAAAGAACCTCCAACCATCATATCACATCACCCACCAGTCCTTCTCTGTTCACAAATAACATTTTCAGCAGGAACTGTCTTGTTGACAGTCTGTTCTTGTTGACATCCTGACCACCAGTGTCAGGGCACTATCTTTCAGGAACCTCCTGGACTGGTTCCTCTCCACTGTACTGTATTTTCAGCAGGCCTCTGGTAAATTGAGAATGAAGACTCTCAACTGTGAGACATCCCTCACCTGCCTGTAGAATATTTCATCTGCCTCTTCAAAATTTCATCTTCCTCTTCCAACTAGCTCAGAAGTCTGCATTTACCTGAGTAAGCAAGTCTGTTTTGGCATGCACTAGGTCTTCCTATAATTTCTGCTATCACTGACTAGCTTATTTCTACATAGAACACAGTTCTAGGATTCTCTTCACTCATTTTCAAACTGAACTGAGACACAATAAATTACTGCCAAAAATTCAGACCACCAAGCCAAAACATCATCTTAAGACACCTACTGAACTGTTGCTCTGTCCCCAGATAAACCTTGTAGTACAACTACTGAAACCTGCACTAAAGAAAGAGATTGGGACAAGCAGTAATTCTCTTCTGTAGTGGCACAGTTTCGGGGGGCAAGCACAAGCAAACCCTCTTGGTTCTAACAAAAGCGGAAAGCGTTGTGCGGAGATCTTAGAAAGGGCCTCCATGCTTGACAATAGTGTTATGGTGTTCTGGAGAAGAAAAGTAACCGGAGCAGCATTACACTGATTCTAGACCTACATCTTGAACTTCAATCAGAAAAAGAAGGCATGAGTAGGGTACAAGGGAGATATAAGTACTGTTAACATTAATATTTTTCCTGCCAGCAGAGGACTGAAAGTAAGACTCTTAAACTGGGAGATGACAGTCTTTCTGTTTTAACTATTAATTTAACTATTTAAATAATTAATTAACTATTGAATCAACAACTGACAGATTATTTCCTATGCATTTTTTCTCCAGTCTTCACTGTCCATAGTGCACTATACTAGACTATGGAATATGCTTCTTCACAAATTCCTTAAGAAATGCTAAATATGGGCAACACTCAAATTTTACTTCCACAGATGTCTAATTAGAACTCAAACTGATGATAACCAGTACATATTAGCTACTTTATCAGAAATAAAACTAATCCTCTGATCCTTTTTGACAAGGGAGACATAGAATGAGAGTTCTGGGATAGACTCAAATGTTCCAATGCTTTCTGTTGTCATTTCAATCTCTTTAGATGCAGTTTCACAACTGATTTAAGACTAATCAGTCCAACAGAAGTTTGTTGTTTTGTTTGATTTTTTTAAAAGGATGCTCTATTTTCACCAAGATTAGTAAAATAATCTGTCTCACTAAAATTATCTGTGTCACACGATCACTAGAACTACTGGATTTTCAAAAGTACTAGGTGGTAAAGGGAGAACAGAAGAGTGGCAGTTGTTAGTTAAACCACATTAAATACGCTTAACAGTTTGTAATAGCACATGATTTAATTGTGTAGTTAACAGCTTTTCTAAATGGCAAAATGAAGAAAAAGTTCTGAACCTTGGGAGAGTAAAATGATTAGAAACTGAGACCATAGTATTACAGATTACAATTTGCAAATAGACTCTGTGCATTCCCCATCTACTACAATTTATTTACAGCAGAGAAGTGAGTATTTTAGTGCGGAAGAACATGCATAATTCTTTTTTATGTTATTCTAGACATACAATTCAGGGACATCTTCATAAAGTATTAACAGCTTAAATAAAGAAACTGACAGACAGCAAATTCCATTAGCCTGTTTTTAAAGTTGCTAAATAAATGAGCTAACATTTAACTGAGATTTTGCCAGAAGTTACATTTAATACGGCATAAAAGCTGAGAATGTGACTTCCGTTTAGGGTAAAATACATTATAAGAATACTACAATTACCTCCAAAAAGAGCTTCACAGACCCACATACTGAGTTAAAACAAAGCTTCAATGATATCCAAAGCATGAATACACAGTGTTTTCCCACTCTGTCTGCCTTTAATGACATCTTGTATTGAAAAAATGATTCCAATATTTGTATTCCTTGGTTAGGTATAAGTAATTTGAAGTTACAAATTTCAGTTTCTCTCCTCAGTTTCATATGGAAATACACTCACAGCTTTCTTCTGATGCCTGTAGCAAAATCTTCGGCAAACAAGATTTTCACTATCTTCCAGAGACCTTTCTAATACTTCCAAGAACTGTTCTCAAGTGAGTTTTGGATGAACTAGCTTTTGAAGGTAAGAAGAAATTTTGGTACTAGTCACTATCTGGTGAACGTGACTGCAATACCAAAAACTACCTTAGCCCACCAAGATCAGTATTCACCAGTTGTATGAAGAACAGTATCCTTCTAAAGTGAAAATGGTGGCTTATCTACAGAACAGTTTGCTATTTAAAGCATTAATGAGTTGTGTAAGATAGATCTGAACTTTTGATGTTATATGTGAACACGCCTTCCACATTGTGCTGGTTTTGCATTA
>VXBQ01006568.1:668-15262 GCA_013400175.1 Phainopepla nitens
ATTTGACAAGAACTATTGAAAAGCAAGGAGAAAATTCATTATATTGTCTTCAGGGCAGAACGACTTGTGGGCTATAATTACTACTTGGAAGGTCATCAACTGAGTGCTGCCTACACACCTATCCTATGCAAAGAGAGTGGAAAATGCGCTTGCAGTCTGAAACAGAGAAGATTACCATAAATATAGCTACAAAAGAGATTGAATTGTATTGTATAGACAGCCTTAATTTTGCCATTTTCAGGTACATGGCATGCATTATTAAAAATGTTTTTTGGTAGTTATTCCATGCAATTTGGTATTGCAAATAGTCCTAAATATATCTGTTTGTACAAACTGACTTGGAAAAATAAAATCCATTAAGATACTGGATCCCCAAAGAGTCTTTTATTTGTAGAGAGTGAATCTTGGTCTTTTCCACAATGAGGACCATGTAACCATTATTTTGTGCAAGTGTTATGCAAAATATTGTCACCTCTCTTCTGGAAGATCTTGTCAGGCTAAGATCTGTATTTTTCCTTGTTCTGCCCGACATCAACATGCCTCACCTCAACTTGGGTTGAAAAAGAGTCCAAAGGGAAAAAGGAAATCTGCCCAAGACTTAAAACACCCTTAAACTATGCTTATTCTTCAATAGGTTGGACTTACACAGAAACACTCAGGGCAGGGATAAGGATCTAGATGGAAAAGGATGGAGAAAATTATCTCAGGCTTTCTTTCATAGCACAATGTCTGTCTGCATTGGAAAATCACAGCAGAGAGAAGGAACGGATGGATTTTATAATGATACAGAAAGTATAAATAGTCCACTCCATCACCTAGGAGCCTGCATTTTCATCAGGCCTGTTCTTGATTTTCCAAGAAAATGTCCCTCAGAAAGTCACAGCCTGATAAAGCAAAGAAAAAACACAAGAGCCACCCCTGTCTTCATTGAGGTATGAATCTCAGGAACTCTCTGGGGATCTGCTGACTCCCCTCCAGGCACCAACACTTCTCAACTCATGATAAGCTTCATACACAGGTTTGCCATATCTGATCATTAAAGCTGATGTGCCACAGCTCTTGCACTGAGTGGCCAAGGGCTTTGTGCTGACTGGCAAGGCTGAGGCAGGAGTGCTGGTAGTCCTTCAACTCTTTCATGCCATCTCTCCAACTATGCCATACCATAGTAATCCGGGAGAAACACTGGAGAGCAGCCCATATTTCATAATGTTTTCTCTCCCCTTTTACAAATTCATATATGCAAAGGGAAGCATAATAAAGGAAGGGGGAAAGAAAGAGCTGCACTGCATAGATGTACATTGTAGTGAAATGAAAACATCAATAGATATCCTCCACCATGATTCTTTTTGAGCAATTAGGAAGTTTTAAAATATCAAAAGTCTCTTCTCTGCTTTTCCTTTCTCCCCACAGTTATGCATTTTCACTGACACTCTGCTTTCTGTTCAGTCAGTAAGTATGTCTCAACAAGTCATAGTCTATTTTGTGGCTTCTGTTTTCTTCCTAATACTCTGCAAAAGTAGTAAACATTTTATCTTCCTTGCTAATCACCCATCATCTGGTGCATCACATTAATAGGCAAGTACAAGAAAAGGCTCTCTTTAAAATACACTCTTTTGAAAAGTGTAAATAAGGATAATAGACTAATGAAAAACACAAAGCTGGGCACATCATGATCACAGAACAGTTTGTTTGTTATAAAGCTCTAAGACTGGTAATCTCTAAGAGGCTCTCCATATTAACCACTCTGTTTACAGCTCACTGTCTGTGCACCCTAGACAAGATCCTTGATTGATTACAACTTCTTAGTGCATTACTGAATGATGTGTTTCTTGTCTTTCTGAAACTTCGTGTCCTCCTTTCACACAGATCTGCTTTCTTTTGTGGTGGTGTGAGTGAGAACTGACTTTATTGTTCATACATAACATTCCAAACAACACATAGCTCTTCTGATTCCTATTGTTGGTCTGAGAAGCTCAAGAACTCTTCTGATCTTACCAGCCTTTCAAAGGTGTGCTAGGCCAATTTCAAAGGGTTATTTTGATCCTGAGCAAGGTGTGAGTTGTTTGAAAGAACTCCTTTCTCACTTAACTACAACTTTGAAATGTAATTAATTCTCCAATTGGGATCCTATTATTTTAATTTTTGTGTGACTACTATAACACCAAAGACCAGAGCAGTGATAAATAATTGCCATAGAGACAAACACATCTAAAAAACACTGCAGGTGACAGCATTAGGTTTTCCTAATTGTCCTGTGTGGTGTTGTGAAAGAGGCAACATAGGCCAAGGGTCACTACTGACCTTCAGGAAGATCTGCAGCATATATTAGATTTTTACAAGGCAAAGGATCATTTTTCTACTGGCAACCACTCTTCTCAATATCCCAAGCCCTGCTTTCTAGAGTTGAGAGCTGGACCAACATCATATGCTGAAATATGACGTATTTTTTGAAAAGCATCAAGCACAAAACCCCCCCAATTCCTACTGGAACTCTGGCAAAGTAGTAACATAAATAACAGTAGTTCACTGTGGATACTCTTTCCTGGGAAGACATCAGAAAGAACCATGAAATAACTGTTATATTTCCATCTATGAACTAATAGTAAATAGTGGCAGTTCTGAGTCCTCTTTTGCAGCAGATCTAACCTAATTTACTTTGTCTGTTTGAACTGAGGAGGCACATACATACAGCAGTCTGGCCTATGTGCCCTGTTGATGCTTCTCCCACTTGGGTCCCAGGGTTCCCTTCTGCTCTTTAGACAAGATGCTTTCGACACTAACACCAGAAGCAATATAAAAGGTCAGTGTCCGTATTTCAATTTAAGCAATTGAGAAAATAGATGAAGAGGAGAGAATGAAAATATAAGCCTGAGTGAAGGGATGTTTATTTCAAGGGTGTTCTTTGAGTAACTCACCAGCTGAGAAGATACCAAATCCTCTCAGAGGTACCTGATACTGACATGTATGTTGCTTCTCAGCTGGGTAGTCTATGATTTCCTCTCTAAGTGTACTAAATCTAACCAGAGGGATACTTTATGGTTTCTTGGCTCAGCCAGTCTCCTAGACATGAAGGGCCTCTAGTGGCTGATGCTCTCCTTATAGTAAAACTAACTCATAACTCAGACTTTGAAGGTATTAAAACATCAGGCATTTTAAGATTATGCTTTGTCTATCACCTTTTATACAGTCTTAATAAATAAAGGTAAAAGGATACGGAACCATAGAATGCTGATGCTATTCCACATGTGACAGAGCACTGTGGAATGTCAGAGACTGAGTCTTGCCATTTAAGGTCACCATGGTATTTTATACATATGTGTCTCCCTTATATATGATTCCTGTGTCCTTAACATCCCTCAAATCCCACAGAGTTAGAAGACCTTTCTTTTCAGAAAGGTCAAAAAAAATTAGGTGTTTTCTTTTAACAGTTGACAGATTCCTAATTGAGTTAGCTTGTGAGAAACAGGGTAAGAATTCTTTACTTGCACTCTGCAGACATTGCTAAAATACAGCTGATAGTAGCACTTCATTTCAGTATAGCAGAGAAAGGCAAGATATAAGAATTTTGAAGCTGAAGTCAGCAAGGCTCAAAACTAAAAATAACGCAAGATTAACAGAAAGAACAATTAAACATTAAAGGAGATCACAGGATACAGAGAATTCCAGGTGATGGAAAACAAGCATCAACACTGGTTGACTTTCCACATTAAACCCAGTAGGTCAAGCAGGAGTTAGGTCTAAATGTTTCATCAGTAGGTGGAATTCTCTCATCCATATTTCTAGGACAGAAGAGACTAGATAACTTCCTCTGGACTAAAAAATCATAAGAAAATGGCTAGTATTGTTTGAGATGTGAGATCAGTAGTACGAAGAGAGGAAGAAAATGAAAACACAGGGGACACAAAACAGATAAACCATCTGTCTCAGAAAGGCTTCAGGGTATCATTAGTGGATAGTAGACACTGTTATATGAAGTGAAGGGCATTCACTTCACTTCAAGACAGCCCAAAGGACTCATCATCCCAAGATATAAAAGTCAACACATCTGATGTAAATGTCTTGTAGGTCAAAGTGTAGAAATAGAACTCATCTCTTGTCATTATTATCGACATTAAGATAAGAGATATAAGCTCAACCTTTCACACATGATGATCCTACTTGACAGCTGCTCTGGGGCAGTCTTTGAATGAGTTACCCAAAAAGTGTATGAAGAAACTATAAGTAACAAGAAAACAGTAACTGACTCTGTTAGCCTCATTTTAATTGTTCCCTCATTTGCAAAAATCTTTTTCGTTGAAAGGTATTGGGTTTGTATGTGGAGGTTTTAGTTGTGGCGGGGCTACAGGTGGGGGTTCTGTGGGGAGNGGTCAGCGCAGAAGGAAGGGCAGGAGGTGCTCCAAGGGCCAGAGCTGAGGTTCCCCAGCAGCCTGTGGTGCAGAGGATGGTGGGGCAGCTGTGCCCCTGCAGCCCAAAGAGATGCAGACACCCACTTGCAGCCCACGAAGGAGACCTACACTGGAGAAGGTGGATGCCCAAGAGGAATCTGTGACCCTGTGGGAGGCCTGTGCTGGAGTAGAATCCTGGCAGACCCATGGAGAGAGGAGCCCACCCTGGATGACACTTCCTAGTAGGAGCTGGGTAACTTGTGACCCCAGGGGACTTACACCAGAGCAAGCTGTGCCTGAAGGTCTGCAGCCTTTGGAAGAATGACCCACATTGCAGCAGTTTGTGGAGAACTGATGTCCAAGGGAAGGATTCACACTGAAGAAGTCTGTGGGGGAGCTGTCTCCAATGGGAGGGCCCCCATGTTGCAGGATGAGAAGGACTCCTTTCCCTGAATAGAGGCAGGGACAATATGTGATGAACTGACCACAACCCCCATTCCCTGCACCACTGGGTGGGAGTAGAGCTGGAATGGAGGGAAGGGTGGGAGGAAGTTGTTTTTAAGGTATTATTTTATTCTAATTATCCTGGTCAACTTTTGTTAGTAATAAATTCAATTAATATCTCTAATTCTAGCCTGTTTTGCCTGTGACAGTATTTGGTGAGTGATCTCTCCCCGACTTTATCCCAAATGATGAAAGTTTCATTATATTTTCTCTCCCCTGTTCAGCTGCAGAGGGGAGTGATAGGCTTCGGTGGGTGCCTGGTGTCCAGCCAGGGTCAATGCACTACAAAGGGGCCAGTGAATTTTAACCACTATTACTTGTTTCTGATCAAATTTTTTGGTCATTTCAGTCCAAGACTGCTCCTTTCTTTTTAAAACGAGAAAGAATCCTGTGAATGCTGTACAGTTTATGCTTTACAGATGAATAAGGTATTATGGTAGCTATGATGTGAAATCCTGAAGGTTTCACTAAAATTCTCTTATTCATAAATAGAATTTGTTTCCAAAAAGCACAATCAAAATGACATGATGGACTTACATGTATATGCATATTAAATAAATTCTTGTTTTCTAATCTGGTAGATGTTTGTTGTGACACTTTTGTCATTTCAGTGTGGATAATTTTCTGTGCTTTTTTCCTGCATGTCTGCTCAGCTAGCAGGGTACTTTATAGCAACTAAATTACTAGTATGGCTCTTAGTAGGAATGACAGTAATTGGCAGACTATAGGGGATATAATAATCCTATACCTATTTCTGGGATTTTAAATGGCTGATGGTTGGAAAGTGCACTGTTACAGCAAGTCACTCTGGGTTTTCCTTGCAAATGCAAGGAAAAGCATGTCCTGTAATAGTCTGGTTCCAGGGAAATTGACGTTACATCTTTAAATTGGTCCAGAGGGGTCCAGACAGTAAATACTGGCAGGGGTGTAGAAATTGTGTGAGGAAAAACAAAAAAAAAAAAAATAGATTAATTTAACCAAGAAGAGAGTGGAAGACAATAAAACATTCTTGGAATATTTGAAAAGCAGCAAAATTAGAAATACTTGTCTGTGTTCACCAGAAATGGGGTTGGGAAGGATGGGTTTATACTGCAGCAAACTTCTGACCGGAAGAAAAGCTCTAATAGAATGGCTGATCAAGCATTAGCGATACCTGTCTGTAAATAATATGGACAATAACCTGCAAAGAATAGTCTTGGTGTCACTGATTCTTTTCCTAATTGCAACAGATTCAAGTTCAGTGTTACCAACTACAGCCCTCCCATAAAGCACATGTTTCAAATGTGTCCTACAGATGGCACCCTGGATGCACTCACATTAAAAATGTCACTACTTGCCTTTTTCAAACTTATTTTCACCCTTAGGAGATATTTACACTATTCCACACCCTACACCTTGGAAAAAGATGTCTGGAGTCCTCCAAAGAGTGACTTGCCAGTTTGAGACTGGAAGGGAAGAGCCTTCAAGGTGCACTGCTGAACCAGGATTGCTCTTGTCATGAAGTGAAAGATGCCGTGAAACATAAGCAGTAATTGGCCATCCTTTCAGTCCCTGATCTTTAGGCTAAAATCCATTTTTTGTGATTTCCATGCTACACATACTTTTTCTGGAACCAGAAAATGAAGCTAGAGTGGATGTCTATTTAATTGTCTCATATTAGGATGTAAAGAGAAAAGAAAATAAATTTATATTTGCTTTTGGTAGTCAGACACTTTTTTAAGAAAATATTTCCTTCCTAACCCCATTTTAAAACAACTTCTGTTGTTTTATTTTTTAACATTATAATCTCCTGCTGAAATGAGATGTTTGCCTCAGCACTCTTAGCCTATGATCTGAAAGCTTGAAAACTTTGCTTATTAAAGTGGGTCTTCATCACTGTCAAGGTTTGTGAAGCTTTAACAAACTCACTTCCTAAAGGAAGGCACACACAAAAGGAACAATTGGAGCCACACAGCTGAAGTACATGATCCAAGACAGAGGTCAAACTATATATTACATTTTGACATAGAATATGAGCAGATATGTCCTTGTCATAATTTTAAATCTGAGTCACTTTGTAACCTTATTAAAAACTGAGAAAAACAAAGTTGGAACTGTCTTCAAATGCTCTATGGAAATTTCTATCCAACAAAAGCAACTCTTTTGTCCAATGTTTCTTTGTGAATTTCCACAAGAGGAGGAGACTAAAATGTCTCTTAGCAGCAAACAAACATTTACTATCTGTAGATGTAAATTTGGGGAAGTCTGGGAAATATGCAAAGTTTAATTCAGGGTGAATTAATGGAAGCCCATTTTAATATCACTGGCTCTTGTCCATATGTCAAGCAAAACCAAAGAATGCAATTGGCACAATTATCCTGCCCACTATTCATAAAAGTGATCCTGTAAGGGGCTGGAATTTTTTTAAACATCTAGAATCAGGGCAAAGGGCTCATGATCTGCACTAAACAGTTGTAGTTTTTATTCCAGCTCTCAGGTAACGAAAGCAAATATAAATCTGATGAGGAATCTGGGTCATTGCCGGGTTTAGTTAAAAAAGAAAAATTCCCAATGGAAATAAAAGACCTGAAAATTTCATATACTCTAATTGTCTTTCATAGTTGCCAATGACTTCAAAGTAATCAGAGACTTGGAAGCTGCTTGTGAATAAACAACTTACTCATTGCAAGCCACCAAGCTCTGCGTCAGTAGTCCATCTTGTATCAGCAGATCCACCAATTCTGGGCTGAGTTTCCCCTGCAGGGAGCTTTTCATTTCAAAGCAAGCTCAGACAAATATTTGCAACAATTACCAAATTTCTTTAAGGAGAAAGTAAGACACTTTCTTCTTGAGAGCTGCGGATGCTGAGCTGCAGATCAACCTGATAAGAGTATAGCTCAAGTACTTCATGTCAGAAGGTGGATATCGTGTTTGCAACCCAGGGTGTTTTACAAGGAAGGGCAGGGACTGGTAAATAGCAAATTCCTGCCATTAGAAAAGGACTAACAATAGAGACAGCACTGATGATGGCATCTGTATTATGTGGGAAGGTAGCTGAATCACCACACACTGTAAAAGAAGATCTAGCTTTCTTTTTTAAACTGATTGTCATTGTGAAAATGCCTGTGAAGGGCTGGTATTTGGCATGACTAGGGTGCTGAGGAAGGTTAGAAACAGGAATTGGGACTGAATGGAGGCCCAGGAAAGGTTAAGGTGTTTTTAAGAGACCTTTTGCATTTGAAGGGCTTCCCAAATATCAAATGTTGCAATTCCTGAAAAAGAGGCATGCGGGAGAATTGTACCATTTGAAAGGGTTACAGATGCATATGTACGCTAATTTTTATCTTTCCCATTAACACGTTATTTTTTAAATAGATTAGACTTCAGAAACTTCTAGCAACACTTTCCTGATGATGTACCTATGTCTTCAAGTAATGCAAGTTTAAGTAAGGCACTTACTAATTCTGCTAAATGGAACAGTGCATGACTAACATACACTGCATCTTCTGTAATAATCAGATGATAAAGCCTTCATTTCCTACCTAATTAAGACCATCCAGGTAGCCTGGTTTTCCCAGCCAAAGATTTCTGTTGGGATACCTTCTGTTCCATATGCAGCAGGAGAGGTGGGGGCATTATAGACACAAGCTTTCAACATCTTTTGATCTGGGACGTATATTTTTATGTATAGGATGTAGACATCTGGCAAAATACTGAACTAGCTAGCAAAATAATGGCATCATAAGTTCCAGATTCATTTATTGTTTTTTTCTTCTCTCCACTGATTTGTTTATTGCATGCACACAGCATGCTTTACTATGTACAAAGTTTGTTTAGACAATCCCTTTTTCTTTCCTTTGGGCTTAGCTGCCCTTTTTGAAGTAAACCTTGGCCTTCTTCATACAGTTTGACCCTAAAAGCCTCAAGTTGAGTGAAATTCACCTATATAGGGTGAAAACACCAAACCATGATGTAGATATGAATTCAATGTGAAACACTGATGGATTATTTATATGTGACCTTTTCAGCGGTCAGCAGGAAATAAGATATCAGACAAATGGTGCCAGGTATGAAAGCTGCTACTCAAACCACTTCTATCTAGAAGATTAAGTAACAGCCTGAAATGGCATAAAGACATTCCTTACAGCTTGTTCCTTCAGGAGAACCATGAATTGGAAGTATGAGAAGGCTGGCCAGATGTGGCACAGAGCCTATCATGTTCAAGTGGAAGAGGCCCACCTTCTGTCATTGCATCCTTGATGCACACATCCAGTCTTTCCTCTTGGAAAAATATCCATTTTTTCACAAACTTCCATTTCACTCTCAAATCTGTCCAAGTGGTCCACAGTCATACAGCTTTTTTTGCTCAAAACAGCAAAAATCTATGCCAAACACTCCTCTATAACACTGTGGGAATGTAAACTCACATCCACAGGACCCTGAATGCTCACAAGCTGTAAAATCCTACTGACTGAATTCAGTGTATTATGATAACAAAAAAAACCCCTACACAACTGAGTGTTACAAGTGTTACTTTTATTTGACACTGACATTTCTTCTGCCCTGTAACGCGGCTTCAAAACCTCTCTTTTCCTTGTGCTCTCCTGCTAATTGTTGCCTCAGGGGCCACTTTCAGCAAGTGATCTGTGAGGCAAGTGCTCCCCTCTCTGCCTCCTTCATCTGGTAGCTTTTGTACTAAAAATCGGCATTCCCTGACAACTCCCCTAAGCATTTACTTTCTGCATCCCCTGCACCATGTGGAATACAAACAAGGCACCATATCCTGCCTGAATGGCAGATCTGGTTGTCCACCAAATTTTTAGATCTGCAAAAGAGAGAGTTTGGAGCAGTTCTGAATAAGATTTCCAGCTAATAAAGACACTAAGGTTGCATGTGGTAGGTCCTCTCCCAGCTTTTGATCAATACATTTAAATCATTTAAGGCTTGCTGAAAATAATCAGCTGTAGGTTATGTGCTGCTTTCTTAACTTGTGAAGATGACACAAGCATCACAATGTAAGATTGACACAATAACAGTGGCATCGGACATTCTACTTATGCCTAAACTATTGTATATGACATACTTCGATAGAAGAAATAGCTCGATTTGGAGACTGGTTTCACTAAGTCTACTTAAAAACAAGAGACAATTCCTCAAAGGGTATTTGTATCAGAAACTCAGGAAAAGATTTTGGATTTGTCCATGTCTTTCTTGCCTAGTTTCAACTACAACATAAATTAATAAAATATGTTAATTATTCAAATGTAAGTTGTCTAATTCACAGGAGGAGCAACAGAAAGACAAAGTGCTAGTCTGGCACCTGTGAGATACAGATTTATGCTCTTGTTTTGCTACACACTCCCTTTTCTTCAGTTTGGTAAGTCACATTCAGCCTTGCCTTTGCATCAAAAAGAAAAAAGAATTAACGTAATATCTCTATATTTGGTGTTGGTTGGGGGCGGGGTTGGGTTTGAGTTTTTTTAATATTAAAGTACAACAGTATCACTATTAATGCTTTTAATTCATTGTCTATATAGAAGAAATATTATCTTCCTCTGTTAACCATGCTATGAGAGCACTGAAAATTCACATCATGACTACCATCATAGAGAAACAACCTGCAACAATAGAGTGAAGGAACCCTGAACAGGGTAAGAGGCAGGAATGTGAGCACTCCAGTTAAAACAGAAACCTCAATATAATGCTGTTTCTTCCCTGAAAAGATGAGCTGGTGCAAAGGCAGTGAATCAATGCCTGTAGCATGGAGATATCCTCTGAATCATTGAGCAAACCAAGACTCCTCATATAAGTGAAAGCTGTCTTAAACAAAGCCATTTGAGTTAAGTCAGCTGTTTCTGCCCTCCAGAGAGACATGAAAAAGCTTGAGAAGTGGGCCATGTGAACTAAATTACATTGAGCAAGGTCAAGTGCAAGGTGCTGCACCAGGGTCAGGGCAACCCCTGGTATCAGTACAGACTGGGGGAAAAAGGGCTTGAGAGCAGGCTGCAATAAAGGACTTGAAGGACATTGGTAGATGAAAAATTTGATGTGACCCAGAAATGTGTGCTCACAGGACAGAAAATCAACTGTATCTTAGATTGCATTCAAGGCACTATGGCCAGCAGGGCCAGGGAGGGGATTCTGCCCCGCTGCTCTGCTCTGGTGGGACCCCACCTGCAGTGCTGCATCAGCTGTGGGGTCCCAGCACAGCAAGGACATGGACCTGCTGGAGTGAGTCCAGAGGAAGCCATAAGGATGATGAGAGTGAAAAAGCATCTTTCCTAGGAGGAAAGGCTGAGAGTGCTAGAATTATTCGGTCTGGAAAAGAGAAGACTTGAGAGAAACCTTATTGAAGTCCCTCACTGCTTACAGGGGCCTGCTCAGAAAGATGGAGACTCACTTTTTAGTAAAGCCGGTTGTGATAGGACAGAGTACAATAGTTTTGAGCTAAAGGCGGTAGATTCAGATTAGGATATTAGGAAGATATTTTTCATTATAAGGGTGATAAAACACCCCCAAAGGTATATTTCCCAGAACAGTGTTAGATGCCTGGAAATGTTAAGGATCAGGTTGGACTAGGCTCTGAGTAATGAGATCTATTTGATGAAGATTTCTCTGCTCATTCCAGGGGGGTTGGACTAGACAATCTTTAAAGGTCCCTTCCCACACAAATCGCTTTATGATTCTGTGCCCAACTACTACCCTGCCACAATACACCATAAAAAATATACTCTTGGATTCAACATCATCATGCAGAGACAATAAAACATGATGCTGCACATGGTGAAAAAGAGACAGTTTTTGCAAGTCCTAGCAAGTCTGGGAAAACTCTCTGAATGCTATTGCCATGTTAAGGAAACTTTCCTGTCTGACGGTCCAGGAGCCACTTTAACTCCTTACACACCATGCTCTCACACCATCAGACAAACTTTTGTTATTCAACCCCCAGCTCTCCCATAGCAGTCTCATATGTCTGTATCCTTAAAGTCATTTAACCATGGTGCAACAACAGCATAACATCCCAAGCCAGTATTTCCAAGGAAGAGCCCTGAACAAAGGAGACCCTAAGCTTTTAGGCCCTCACAGTGTATGTGTCACAATCTGGCCCCTGCTGTGCCTCTGAGCGTCCAGTCACCCAGCTGGCGGCACAAGTCTCCATGTCCTTTGTTCTGCAAAAGGTCAGTACTAGTTCATTACCTCTTGCCTCAGGCTCCTGCCACACAGAGCTCAATCTGCAGCTGCACACTGAGCTACCTGCATTTGACATATTCTGCAACAGCCAACATGGCAATATTGATGCAAGAATAGAACCAGTATTGTTTAAGCTCAAAGCTATACTTGTATTTCCCTCAGAGCAAGATTCATCAATTTCAAACCTCTAGGCTCATCCTTAAGAACAGAGAGTTCTGTTGGATTACAAGTACCATTCAGACTGCTACTAAGTTTTTGGCTTCTGGCAACTAGGCTTTGGAAGAAGGCGACAGATAAACCAGTTCTGAGACATATAACCTTCCTGCTAGGTGCTGCTGGTAGTTAAAAAAATCTCCTTCCCACTTCCCACAATCTCGTTTAGATGCTAGAAAGTCTTATATCCAGTCCCTTTGAAATATGGTAAATATAATCTCTTTGATTTTTCTTAGTATTATCAAGATAATCAACTCATGTTCTTGGACTGCAACAATAAAAACAATCAAGCTATTCTGGAACAGTCACTGATACAGCATGCATCTTTCTCTCTGTGCTTCTTTTATTACACACTATCTATACAGAAGACAAATAGAAAGCTTATTTTACCATGTTTATTCCCATTCAGGGTACACACGAATACTGTGAACACAAACATCATCTCATCTTAAAGATTATGAGTCACTTCTGCGTCAAAAGAAGAAAAAAACCCATGTATTAACACATACTGGGAAAGAAAGCACTTTAGAAATTGTTAGACTAGAATTTAGATGTAACCAGAAGTATTTTTTTCTCCAAAGTTCACTTGCCTGAGGAAAATATTACAATCTTTTTCTTCTTCTTCAAAGTTTTTATCACAGATGTAACCCAATCTACCTGAGAGTGCACACCAGTACATTGCTAAAAAAATCCCCCCACAAAAAACAACCTCCCTACCCTCTTTCTATAGCAGACATCACCTTCCAACTTAACTGCTCACCAGCTCTTTCTCTATATGCCTACTTTGCATGCCTGTAATAATTATTAAGTTGCTTATTGAAAAACATAAATTGACAAACATATAAAATGCCCTTAATAGGCTCCATATAGGATTATTATATTTTAGGCATGCTGATGGGTAAGTCTATGTTATTGTTAAACATTATATCAGCTCTATATTTAATCAAGACTATTTTTCCCTTACTAAATAAACTTATTTTATTAAAAGCTGCATTTGCAAAAGACAAGTCTGTATGTTTCAACAGGCAACCAGTAGAAAAACACAGGTGAGCTCAGCAAGCCGAAGAATAGCACATGCCTGAGCTGCCTTCTAAGGTCAGTGTCATGTGAAAACTGACCAAGCGTGCTTGCATTTAAATCTTTAATGCTTGCAAAGAGAATTCCTTGACTTAAATTATGTACTGCACTTAAGAGACTAAAAGGGGCAGGAAGCTTGCATGGATGAAAAAGGAACTCCTGTCAAAGCTCAGACATAAGCATGGGATATATATGAAGGGGAAGCAGAGACAGGCCACCTGAAATGAATATAGGGATATGGTCAGAGTATGGAGAAATGCAATGAAGACCAAGACTCGTCTGGAATTAAATCTGGTGAAGAATATCAAGGATTACAAGTAGGGTTACTTCAAACAGAATTATAGAGTGGTCTGAGATAGAAGGGACCTTAAAGAACATCTAGTTCCAACCCTCCTGCTATAGGCAGAGATATCTTCCACTAGACCAGGTTGGTGTAAGTACCATCCGTTCTTGTCTGAACACACCCAAGGACGGGACATCCACAACTCTCAGCGTTCTGTTCCAGTCGATCAACGCCTTTGAAGTAAAAAACCTCTTTCTAATATCCAATCTAAGCTGACATTTTTCAGATTAAAGACATTTCCCCTTGGCCTGTCACTATATGCCCTTGTAAAACACTACTCTCCATCTTTGTTGTAGGTTCCTTTGTTCCTTTACAATTGGATCACGCTGAAGCTTTCTCTTTTCCAGGCTGAACAATTACAGCTCTCAGTCTTTCCTTATAGGAGAATTGTTCCATCTCTCTTTTTCAGGCCCTCCTCTGGACTTGCTCCACCAGGTCCATGTCCTTCCTGTGCTGGGAACCGCAGGGCTGGATGCAGCACTGCAGGTGGGGTCTCACCAGAGCAGAGGGACAGAATTGCCTCCCTCGCCCTGTTGGCCACACTGCTTTGGATGGATACCTGTTTAAATATGGGCACAATGTTTCCCCTCTCCCAGTGTCCTGGGACTTCACCACTGGACTGTCACTAATTTTCAGATATGGAGAGTGGCCTGGCACCTACATCAGTCATTTCCCTCATGACTCTGGGATGAATCTCACTGGGTCCCATTGACTTTTGTACATTCAGGTTCTTCAGGTGGTAACGAATCTGATCTTTACTTACAGTGAGCATGATTTTGCTCCCCCAGCCCCCATCCTACTGTCCATCTACTTGAGAAGTGTGGGAAGAGATGCTATCACTGAAGCCCAAGGCAAAAATATTGCTGAGTACCTCGGCCTTTTCCTCATCCTTGTTACCAGTT
>VXBQ01006572.1:1155-13674 GCA_013400175.1 Phainopepla nitens
AGCCCCAGTGTCCAGCCTGGCCTGGGGCACTGCCAGGGATCCAGGGGCAGCCCCAGCTGCTCTGGGAATTCCATCCCAGCCCCTCCCCACCCTCCCAGGGAACAATTCCTGCCCAAAATCCCATCAAATCCTACTCTGAAGCCATTCCCTGTGTCCTGTCCCTCATCCCTTGGGAATTGTCTCTCTCCAGGTTTCCTGCAGCTCCTTCAGGCCCTGCAAGGCCACCCTGAGCTCAGGCCAAAGCTTCTCCTGCCCAGGCTGAGCAATGGCAGCTGTGCCAGCCTTTCCTGCCAGCAGAGCTGCTCCATCCTCTGCTCATCCTGGAGCCTCCTCTGGGCTCTCTGCAGCAGCTCCACATCTGGAGCACCCCAAATGTAAAGGAAGAAATCCCACAGGAACAGAAATATGGGATCCAGGAGCCACCACAGGACATATCCCTGCCCTGTGCCAGGAAAGCTGTGCTCTCTCTGGGAACAGTGGATAATTTGTGCAGGGCTATTATCCTGCAGGACAAATTCCTGCAGGAAATCACAATCCACAGCCATTTCCTGCCTGGATTCTCCCCTCTCCCTGACATTAAACCACCAATGCTGATGTTACCTCAGCACTCCCCCACTATTCCACCCTGCTTCTCCACACAATTCCCTACAACACCTGGAGCTGATTTGACACAGGGAAGCAAAACTGCTCAAGGCTTGTAGTATTTTTAGATTTTTTTTTTTGAGGGTAGGATAAGGGAAGAGGAGGAACTGCTGCCATCACCTGGGGAAATGAGAACCAAGCACAGTTTTCTCCTTGCTACAGGCTCAAGGGATTCTTCCCCCCGACCCTGCTGCAGTGTAAATCCAACCTCTTTGCATCCTGTTTTAAGGAATACTCCGGAATAAAGAGTTTGTCAAGCCGTTAAAATTAGAGAATCACAGAATATCCTGAGCTGGAAGGACACACCAGGATCATCCAGTCCAACCCCTGGCCCTGCACAGGACACCCCAACAATCCCACCCTGGGCATCATTAAAAATATCATTTAAAAATATCTGACTCAATGTGAAAAAGAGAATAAAAACTGGTATAAATATAATAAAACATGTATTAAAAAATATTTATTATATAAATATAATAAAAAATGGTATTGATATCTCAATGAATACTGAATGCCTGTATGAATATTGAATATCTATATCCAATATCCTAATGGTATTGATGTCTAAATGAATATTGAATGCCTGTATGAATACTGAATATCTACATGGATATTGAATATCTATTTCTAATATCTAGATGAAGATTAAATATCGATATCAAATATGCCTATGAATATTGAATATCTATATCTAACATAGATATTGGATACCTATGCAAATATTTAACATCTGTATCAAATACCTATATTAATATTGAATATCTATGTTGTGTATCTCTATGGATATTGAATATCTATTTCCAATACCTAGATGAAGACTGAATATCAGTATCAAATACCCATATGAATATTGAATATCTAACATAGATAGTGATATTGGATACCTATGCAAATATTTAACATCTATATCAAATATCTATAGTAATATTGAATATTTGTGTTGAGTGTCTATATGGATATTGAATATCTATATAAAATATCCATATAAATATTGAATACTTATATCTAATATCTGTGTGCATATTGACTATCTATATCTAATATCCAAATGAATACTGAACATATACATATATCTAATATATGTATATAGAATATATATATATCTAATATCTCTATGAATATTGAATAACTATCTCTAATCTCTAAGTTAATATTGAATACCTGTATATCCCATATAGAATACAGAATATCCCAATGCCCACTTTGCCCAGACCCCAGAGCCCTGTGTGGAAGTAATTAAATAATTAAATAATTAACAATTAATTTTTTTACTAATTAATAATTAGGTAATTAAATAATTATCAACCTCCCAGAGTTACCTGTTACCTCCTTGCCTTTGTCAGAGTCTCCTGGGTATCCTGGGCTGGCCATGACCACGCACACAGCAGTTCTGTTCTCTGACCAGGCTGGCATGCAGCTGCAGAGTTTGCCATCAATTGTTGCTTGAATCACCTCATAAAAATCATTTTTAAGCAGAGGGAGAATTACCTGTAGAAAGTTTTCAGAGTGATGGAAGTTAACTTTTATTTTGCTGGCCTGCTGAAATTCACCTTAGGGAAAATTCAATTGATGGAATAAAATCTGTATGTGCCAAGCAAGTAGATTTGGACACTCTGGGTGAGCATTTAATTTGCAGCATCTTTTGGCACCAGCCATAAATTTAGAAGCACAAAGTGTGAGCTAATGTAGAAGGAACATGAATTTAGGCCCTTCCCATTCTGCTTCCATCCAGAAAAACAAAATCTGAGGAATAGTGTTTTAACTTAAAGCCTTCAACTAATCATTCACAGGAGCTGATGAGCCAAAATTTTTAAGTTACCTCAGACATTGTTTAAGATGTTCACATCCAGATCTTTCCCTAGAAATAAACTACAACAGCAAGAGGTAAAAGAAATGGAGCATCTTTAATTTTCCAGTGTGTTCCACTCACCTGGCACTGGGGATCCCCAAACTGGCATTTAAAGTTTAAAACCTTCACCCCCTCTTTGGTCAGCATCAAACCTGTTTGCAGCACACCTGGACACAAAGAGCACAGCCAAGAAATTAACTTAAACATTTATTTCTTTAAATGAAACAGAGCATTTTGGAGTGTGGGATTCATTTCTGCAAATCAGAAGGTGTTTGGAGCAAGAGTTCTGCAAGCACTTAGGTGCAAGTCGTAATAATTCCCAAATATCCAGAAAAGTGACAAGCAGGGACAGGGCACCACATTTGAAACCCCACAAAGCAAAAGTTCTCTGGCATCATGCACCCAACTCCATTCTTACTCAACTCCCACTCCCTTCTTACTCAGGCATTGTAAAAAAGGCCCCCAAAAGCAGAAATTGAGGATGTGGGTGGGAGCCCAACTCGTTAGAGGTCTGAGATCTCTTCAGGGCCAACAGCAGCCCTTGGCATTACCTGACACCTGTGGGCACCACCTGCCTTTCCCAAAACAGCCTCTGGATAAAAATCTGGAGAAAATTCACATTGTTGTTGGTAGGAGTGAGCAGTACAGCAGGACTGAAGTATATGTTTTGCCCTGAACTGCAAACAAATCTGCTTTATTTAAAAATATATAACAAGATCATGGTGTTTTAAGGAGAAAAGGCCAAAGTTCTCTCCTGAGCAAAGAGCTGTGAACCAAATGAGTGAGGCTTAACGCTGCATGAAAAATGAGCTGCTGGGGTTTTGTTTTATACAAATACCATCTGGAATTCAGAAGCAGCCTCTGACAATGGAAGTGACCTGGGTAGGGGCTTACCTTGGTTTTCAGGTGCTCACTCACCTACATAGGCTGCTCCTTCTTGTCTCAAGCTGTCCACGATGTGCTGGAGGATTGCACCCTTGATTTGCTCCAGGAGAGCTTCTGGAACCTGACAACCAAATCCAAGCCACTGAGGCAGTGCTGGCGTCTGCTGGAAGGACTGGGCTGAGGAGGTGCCCGAGCTGCCTGCTGCTGTCCCTCCCCAGCCCCTGCTCCTTCCCTGGGGGTGCTGCTGTGTGAAGGATGGAAATCTCACTCCTCTGCCTGCTGAGGTGCTTTGGGTGGTTCTGGAGGAGGTCTGGGACTGGCAGCCTGGGCTGAACACAGCCAGAGTGTTTCTGTCCTTGGAGAAACCCACACTGATAATGTGCTGGAGCAGTGCTTTAAGAACCAACAAGGACCCCCAGGTTATGTTCAGGGCACAAAGGTGCCAGGCACACAGGGAATTCTGCAGGGATCTCTGACTAATTACTGATGCTAATGGGAGCAGAGAAACACAAAGTTTTGGAATAGTGGAAGAGGTAAAAGAGAGGCTACTCCAGAGAATTAAACCTCAAAGAATGACTATTGGGATTGAGACAGAGACAGGACCAGTGAGGGATGCCCTAAAGCAGAATTTGTTGTTTTTATCTTCTACAGTCTCAGGAAGGGTGAAAGCACCTTCACAATCCTCACAGCACAAGTCAAAGGTCACAAGACCTCTGGCTACAAAGCCTTTTCAAGATTTATTAGCCAATAAACTACTGCCACAAAGATTGGTTATGTCTTTAACCCAATAGTTAATTATTTTGTTTTACACGTTTTTGCTGCAGTGTGGACTTTCTTAACCAATCATGACACACAAACCTACAGTACTGCACCTTAAAACTTCTTATTACCTTTATAACTCCTTCTATAAACTTGAAACTCTAAATTTCCACTACCTAGCTTAACAAGTCCCTGCTAAAACTACGAACCCACGTTCTTGCTTCTAGTCCCTAAGTCTGGAAACTTTCCCAAGGTCTCAGAATTGAACACAGGGTTTGATCTAAGTCTGGACCTGCAGGCACCAGGTTTTGAGGATTTTCTGCGCCTTGATTTCTGACAAATGACTGTGCAGGTCTGAGCCCTGGAATCCCCTGCAGCGGACTCGGGGCTGGGAAGGGCAGAGGAGGGAGCAGGGGCTGTACCTGGGGCACGGGGCAGTAGGCTCCCATCCCCGCCGTGCTGGGGCCCTGCTCTCCGTCCAGCAGCCGCTTGTGGGGCTGGGCCGGGGGCACGGAGGCCACGGTGACACCGTCGGTGAAACAGGAGCACTGCAGGGAGAGACAGGGCACAGCGGTGACAGCGGCGACAGCGGCCGGAGTGGCCACAGCAGCCACAGAAGCCACGACAGCACTGCTGGGCACAGGCTGAGGTTCAGTTCTGCTGGAAAATGTAGAAATTGCAGAAGCCCAGACTGCAAAGGACACTAAATCCCACCCAGTGCCACCCCTGCCCTGGCAGGGACACCTGCCACTGTCCCAGGCTGCTCCCAGCCCCAGTGTCCAGCCTGGCCTGGGGCACTGCCAGGGATCCAGGGGCAGCCCCAGCTGCTCTGGGCACCCTGTGCCATGGCCCACCCACCTTCTGAGGAAAGAATTTCTCAGAATCCAGCAGGATCCATTTATTCTGCTGCAAGCCCATTGACCTGAAGGATTCATTGTTTCTTTCTCATGTTTAAATTACCAAGAGAAATAGTGGCTCTCAGTACAATGCCCTTTTGATTAATCAGATTTTGAGTCACATGGACACATGCGTGTCCTCTGGCACTAAATATTAGCACAAAGTTACAGATGTAACAAGAATTACCAAGGAAAAGTCCATAAAAACACGTTTTGGGTCACTTTAGGGGAAAAAAACCCCAACATCTTCCCTCTAAAATAACCACTATAAATGCAATGTCATTGTTAATATAGAAGAAAAATCTACTGACAACATGCGTTGGTTAGCATGACACAGGGCTTAGATTGCATGTTATATATATCCAATAGATATACATTTATCAAAGTGCAAATAAAACAAAAAAAAATTGAAATTTGAAACAATAAACTCAGGTGTTTATGCAGAAGCACAGCAATAGTGCCAAAGAATAAAAGCACATCACACCATAAATCACCTACAGAAAGTTCTTCTCCTTGAAGCAGTTCTTCAATAACAACCATCTCTCCAAACATTCTGTCCTATAAAAGACAAAACAAAAGAAATCCCCAGTAAGCAGACATGAATCCACTGCCTAAATCCTCTCTTCATTTTCTTTTAACAAAAAAAAAAAAAAAAAAAAAAAAAAAAAAAAAAAAAAAAAAAATCAGTGTGTATCAGAAGTGCCAGCTTGCTTGAATGCCAGTGGGGAAACTCAATGGAATTTCCTTTGGACATAAGGAGGCAACACTGAAATACTCCTTATCAGGCCTGGGAGAGAAGGAAAATTTACAGTTTGGAGGGGCAGAGAATTGGGACTCGAGGCTAGAAGAGAAGAGCAGTCACAAAATCTCCCAGCCCTGCCTGGGGCACACAGGTGGAATCTGAGGAGACCCAGGGAAACCTTTGAGCGGAATGAACAAGTTTCTCCCAGAAATACTTGCCTCCTGTAGCTGGAATTACAAACTCCCAGAGTACACAACACCAAGACTTGGACTGGCAGGGATTAATTAAGGATTTATCCACCTGCATAATCTCCTGGACAGCTCTGCAGGCCTCCTCCTTGCTGGCTGCAATGGTCACTTCTCTCCTGGCCGCTGGAGCCCGTGCCCGCACCACCCGTGCAGGGAAGTCTGTGCTTTAGGGGAAGCAGAGTGGGGGTCAGACATCCCTGCTGCATCCAGGGAAATCCCCACTTTGCCCCTGAACACCCCCCACTGTCCCACTGTACCTCCAGAATTTCCCCACTTACTCTGAAACGCAATGTAAATCCAGAAGTTCAAAAAGAACAAAGCGCCACGCTGTTAATTAGTGTATTTTAGCATTGCCCAGTCACCCTCTGGCTTGTGAACAGCCAAATAAAATGGTTTTTCGAAGGGCTGATTCTGCACATGAGTTTCCTGTTTCCTGAAAGAACACCTCACTCACCTTTCCACACTGATTTCTAATAGGTTAAACCTCAGCCCAGTTTATACCCCCCAGGCTCCTTCCAGGCTCCCCTTGTCCCCATCCTGCTGTGCACACTGGGACAGTTTTCCTTTGGAGCCTTGCCCTTGCTGGCAGAGAAGGTGTTGGCCTTGTCTCCACGTGGCAGCAACATCAGCTGCGTGTTCTTACATAGCAAAACTAGTGAAAAGGTTGGTTTTATTCAAAAAACCCCACAGGCTGCATGAGTTTGTCCCACATGGAGCACGTGCCAGCAAGGACAAGGAGTCTGGGAACACAACCCAAGCAAAGAAATGAGATTCTTCTCCTTTAGTTATGGGTATTGACCAGAACCTTCCAAATCATCCTCAGAGAGCATTTTGCTGCTATCTGTCTGGGTAGAAATTATTCTTAGCTCTTAACTAACAGAAAGATTTGTTGAAATATTTTTCTCCATTACAATTTTTTGCCTTATAAATGGCTTGTTGAGCATCCTGAAGGGGCAGATGGAAAAGAAGAAGAGCTGGGACATGAGAACTGAAAAATCAACCTGCTAAAGTTCACAGAATTGTGGAACCACAAAAGGATTGGGTTGGAATCACAAAAGAGTTGAGTTGGAAAGACCTTAAATCCCACCCAGTGCCACCCCTGCCCTGGCAGGGACACCTGCCACTGTCCCAGGGTGTCCCAGCCCCAGTGTCCAGCCTGGCCTGGGGCACTGCCAGGGATCCAGGGGCAGCCCCAGCTGCTCTGGGCACCCTGTGCCAGGGCCTGCCCACCCTGCCAGGGAACAATTCCTGCCCAAAATCCCATCAAATCCTACTCTGAAGCCATTCCCTGTGTCCTGTCCCTCCATTCCTGTCCCCAGTCCCTCTGCAGCTCTCCTGGAGCCCCTTTGGGCCCTGCCAGGGGCTCTGAGCTCTCCCTGGAGCTTCTCCTCTCCCAGCCTGGCTCCAGAGCAGAGGGGCTCCAGCAGCTCCACACCTGCACCTTCATCACCTGCCTGTGATCACAGAGCTCATTAATTCAGCAGCTGCTGGAGAAGAACAAGAGCTGAGGAGCTCCCAAGCCCCGAGTGAGGGCCGTGGGCACAGGTGAGGGGCAGAGGAGCCCCGTGGCAGCACATTTACCTGGAGATGAACCTGCAGGCCTCCTGGGGGCTGCTGAAGGCTCTCCAGCGTGCCGTGGGGATCCCGTGGCGCTCCAGGAAGGCTTTGCTGGAGCTGCTGCTGGAGGCCAGCTGGGCTGCCCTGGCACAGGGCCCCAGGCACCGAACCCCTGCTGCCCTCAGGCCATCGACGATCCCTGAGCCACAGAAACAGCACAAGCACCAAGGGGGGACGTGGGGGGGACAAAGGGGAATCCCCAGCATCCCTTGGTTACGCTTTCCTGTGTCTCAGATAATTCATTCGCCCTCCAAATGAGGTTCTGGATATCCACTGACCCCTCTCAGCCCGTCATTTTAAGGCTCTTTAGCTCTGTACATTACTTAACACTCTCACAGCTACCCCCTATTTTAAAGCAGAATTCAAGGTGCCGATTTTTTCTGTCAACCTAATTATATTATTTGATATTATTAGATTATGTTCATTTATTATATTATAATATTATCATATATTATCATATTTATAGATATTATCAAGATATATCATGTTATCATATTTATATTTTTTTCTGTCAACTTAGGTTTATTTAATTATTTTATTAACTTACCAGCTGCCAAAAGAGCTTCTGGGCCAACTAACACAAGGCCGATGTTATGATCTTTGCAGAACTGGGTAACAATAGTGTGATTGCTCACTAATACAGCTGGAAAGGAAAAAGGATTAACTGATGACTCTAAGGCCTAAATAAGAGACAGGAGATGAGAATGTCTCTTTTCCATCCCCCTAAAAGTGTGATTAAAATAATGAAACATCCCACAAAGGGCAAAGTGAAATATCAATGTAATAATAGCAGAGTCCAAAAGGAACTGGGAACAATTCCAATTTGCAGTACTGGTTTTAGTGCACGTCTGCTAACTGATTCCATCTATTTTATTTGCCATGTGTAATCAAGATATAATTTTAAAAGCTGCTTATCACAACAACAGCAACTTTGAAAAATGAAACTTAAGGTTCAGAAAGAAACTCAGTTTCAACAGCTGAGTAAAGATTTACTCAAAGCATTGGATGATGCAGCTGAATTTTGCTGAGCAGCCTAGGCAGACACAGAGAATTAAGAACTTTGAGCCCTCTGTTCCTGGGTTAAGTTTCATTGGAATTGGTCACTGAACTCAAGCACAAAAGTGGAAGGGATGAGGTGTAGAAATACAGTCTCATCTGAGCCTCACCAACTTCAGCAGCAAGGCTAAACATAAATAGAGCAGGGTGTTCTAGGAGGCAGCCCTGAAATTCAGAGCCAAGACACAAAATAAAAATCTGTGCCTTCAATCATTTGTGGCAGCAGTAAAAGATGAGCAACTGGTACCTCCCCTGTTGGAACCCAGGGCACAGGGAATATTTCTCTGCCTGTCCTGATCCCCAGGAGAGCACTGCTTTTAACCTGCATCCACGGAGAAAGCTTCCAAGACTTTGGGATGCATTGGAATCTACCAGTGTGTGAAATAGATAGTAGTATAGTTTATCACAGGGTGAAAAAATTAGAATTTGGGGGTTTTAGTATGGAGGTGGATAGAAGAAAAGATAGAGGATTTGGGGTGTTATCTGATCTCCTTCTTGTTCTTCCTCTACTCCATTTTCTGCAGTGTTGGTGGCACAGAGTGGTTGGTTAGAGAAGAGCTGCAATGCAGGTGCTACGTGGCTGATAAATAATTAGCTATTGGTAGAAAAGTAGAAATAAAATATGTTCTAAGGGTTAATTGGATAAGATAGCTTTAAAAGACCTTGAACCTGTGTGTCTTGTGATTTTTGGTGCCTTTCTCTTTATGTGCTAAGTCTGATATGTCGACGGCGTACTGAACTTTTAATAAGAGAAAGAATAAACAATCTGAAGACCAAAAAAATAAAACCCAAAAGTCCCAAGAGTCCCATTTATCTCTCAATCCCAGCACAGAACTTTTAAGGGGTTTCCCTGTCAGGGGACTCCTGGTGGGGTTTCCACACTCCCCGGTTGGTTTGTGTCAGTTGCTGCAGTGCTGCTTGCTTGCACCAGGATTTTATTCCCCCGGTTTTTTTTACCTGAATTGGAGATTTTCCCGTTGTCAGCTGTGCCTGCATTTCCTGGAGCCACAAACACGTGTTTGACCTGTGGGGACTGGGCCAACTTCCAGGCCAGGGCGTGCTCCCTGCCGCCGCTGCCGACCACCAGCACCCGCTGAGCCATGGCCCGGAGAGCGGCGCAGCCCTCGGGCACCACTGACCTCACAAAAAGAAGCAAGAACACAGGAATTCCAGCTCACTGCTGCAGTCTCTAGGTAAAATTAACCAGCCTGTGTCAGTAAGGTGCTCCTAGGCTGTGGGACATGGTGGCTGTGGCAGCAGTGCACATCGGTCACATCTGGTTTAAATACGGACAACAGATCCACTGGGAATTGTCCCCACTTGTTCCGGCAGAGTCAGGATTGCATCTCTTAAGCACCCACAGATATGAAATAATCTTGCCTTGAGTAGGTCTCATCAGGTGCTCTGCACAACTACACAGGGCAGGACTAAACGTGTCATACAAATGCTCTAAAAAATATACCTCTATATATTTTATATGTTATATATGTATTTATTTCTAAGCAAAGATAAAGAAATGTATATAATAAACAAATGATAGTAAAAAATATAAGACAACTAAGCAATGAATGACTGTATAATGAATAAATATATAATAAATAAATACCAAAAAATGTAATTGTTCAGCTCCTTTTCATATTTAATAAATATATTTCAGTCTGAATGCTGTGGTCAGTCTAGAAACTTTTAAGAGTGCAAATATTCTCAGCAGTAAATGGCAAAGGCAGATTTCAGGACAGACTTTATCCACTGATAATTGCTTGGAGGACACTTCAGCAGAGCAGCACATTCAATAAAAGACAACTGTTCATCTCACTGGCACACTGACATTTCCAGCAGTTCCTCAGCAATATTTCGTGGCAGATTAATTTTAATCTATTTCAGAAATGTTATCATAGGTCACATCTGCAAACTTAATTTCTGCCTTAACGTGCTGCATGTGGACAAATGTCAGAGAGAAAAATGCACCCCAGAATGTGAATTTTAAGGGAGGTGCAAATGGAGAAACCAGTCCTTACCCAGGAGAGAGATTATAAATTAAAGGTACCACAGACCCCAGCAAGTCCTGCTGCCTCCCCCCGAGGAATCACACCCCTTGGGTTTGATTAATTTCATTCATTCAGCTTCCAAAGGCAAACAGGAACTAAATGGTGACACTGAGGGAAAATATTCCAGACAAGGTGTTCATAGAACTGTGACACACCAAGAATCATGCTTGGAGCTCCTGAGACAGCATTACAGCGCCTTAACTCACTGCAAAATCCAATTTAACTCTCTCTAGTCCATCGTTCTTGAATTGCCCAAGTGCAGTGTCAGGAATTCCCACAGCCCGGCCCTGGGAAGTGCAGAGTTTTGGGGGTTAGTTGATTTTAAATTTTAGCTGTTGTGCTCTAGGTGTACAAACACAGAGCGCGTGCTTAATGCTCTACCAGGGACGGACTGATTTCCTGGCAAAAGACTTTTCTTAGCCTTCATGTTGGTAACAACCCAGAGTGTCAGGCTTTGTCCTTCCTTTTGTCACTGCCCGAGCAATAATCGCTGGAAGTGGCTGTGAATGTGAAGATGAGTTACAACTGCTCCGTCTCTAACAAAGGCACCAATGTTCTCTGCGAGGCTCCAGTATGGTACAACAGTTATCAATAAAAACAAAAAGTGGTTTAGAAAGCAACTCCACACACACACAACTCCCCTCCCTGCCAATAATCTCACAATTTCATAAAGTTTTCTAAAGCAGAATGAATTAAAGTTCCAGACTGGGAAGAGAGTGAAAGTAGGCAGTGCTGCCGGCCCTTTGGGGAAAATTCCCTTTTCCATTCTGCCTCCCAGTGAGGACACTAAGGATGCTTTTCACAAAGCCAAGCAAAGCGTGCTGGAAGAGAGGAAATTTGGTGAGTGGGTTGGTCCAGGAGGGAAGGCTGGAGAGAGGGACAGAGGGTGCTGGAGGAAAAGAGAGCTGCAAGGACTCCTGCTACTGGAAGAAATGCTGTGGAGAGGGACTCTCTCTGGGATTCTTTTCCCTTACCGTGTCAGACCCTGCTGTCTGCCCGCACAAAAGGCTATGGAGTCCTGCAGAAGGATCTTCCTCCAGTTCCTGCTTCAGATCCAAATGATTTCTGATCTCCTAAAGCCAAGGCTAAGAGGGTGGAAGAGGCAGCCAGACCTGCAGCTGTCCTGTGCCCCTTGATCCTCCACCCTCACCGGAGGATCCCCAGCAGCATCCCCTCAGTGCCTCCCACCCTGCAATCCTCCCACACCCTCAGACCCGTGGACCCTCCTCCTCTGTCTCCATCTCCTTTCCCTAACGATACAAACAGCTCCTCCCAACACCCTGGGAAAGAGGATTCAGCCCTCGAGGAAAAAAAAAACCAGCTACAATGTGTCACAAAGCTGAGCTCATCACCAAGATCCCGTGCAATAGCAACTTTATATCCCCCACCAGCAGAAGGATCTCAGAGATGGAGACAGAAACTGCTACAAAAAACTTAAACAGTTTTGTCGCCAGTTGTTCACTGTGACCTGCTTCGTTTTGGAAACATTGAAGCAAAACCGAGCAAGATCAGGGAAGAAGCCAACAGCTGGGTCCAAGGCTTCAGAAGCCTGGTGTGGAGCTCCCGGGGACTCACACGCTTCAGACGTGCACTAAAGCAGCGCTCCTTGCCCAGGCTGCTTGGCAGCACACAAGGAGTAAAATCAGAGTTACTCCTGATTTCACAGGCTTGCCGTGCATCATTTATCCAGAACCTCCTCCAAGTCCACTGAGTGAGAGGAGACAGATCAAGGGTGGTTCTGGATAATCTGTTCTGCAAATTTTCCCACTCCTGACAC
>VXBQ01006578.1:0-11663 GCA_013400175.1 Phainopepla nitens
GCATATAGGAATGGCATAGATGGAGTGAAAAGAAGAATGCTGTGTTGCAACATTGAGGAATATATGGCAATAATAGTGATATTGAAATATCAATGATAGTCTCATGATGTAGATTAGTGAATTTTTGTAGGTCAAAGCAATATCTTTAAATAAACTTTTTAGCATAATTGAAAAAAGCAACACTTTCTTGATGACATATACTTTTTTCCCCCAGAAATTTGTGATATAAATTCTGATTCAGGAATCTAAATAGAATTTGACAGAAAAGGCAGTTGATATCTGGAAAAAAAAAAAAAAAGGAAAGAAAAAAGGTAAGTTAATAATAATGAAACTATAGTCTAGCCATGGACACATGGAAGAGTGATTTTCCTGCTCTGAAAATTTCATGAAGGCTTTATTTAAAACTGCAAATGATGAAGAATTCTTTGAGACACAGATTCACAGATAGCTCCTCCCGGTAGCTGAACAGAGCCTACAAGAAAGACGGAGAGAGACTATTTACAAGAGCCTGGAGTGACAGGACAAGGGAGAATTGCTAAACTCTGAAAAATAATCAGTTTATATTGAATATTAGGGAAAAAATCTTGTGAGGGTGGAGAGGCACAGATTGCCTAGAGAAGCTGTGGATGTTGGATCCCTGGAAGTGTTCAAGGCCAGATTGGATAGACCCCTGAGCAGCCTGATCTAGGTAAACCTTCCCATGGCAGGGGAGTTAGAATGACTTGATCTTTAAGGTCCCCTCCAAACCAGGCAATTCTGTGATTCTGTGATTCCATGATTCCATAAAGAGAAGCCTATTGCACAGCAATAGTGTGCACAGCAATGTAGAATTCCAGTCTTAGGGATGGAGTAACATGACTGTCATTGCTTGCTGTTTGTTCTGTGGTCAAAATAGGAAGCAGCATACTCATATAACTGGAAATTATGACATGTGGAATGTACAGCTGAAGAATGATGTTATAATAAGCATTTTCTGACACTTGCATCTACTTTGCATCCCTTAAAAAGACTTCTTAATCTGGTGATGCTGAGAAGGCAAAGTCTGACTACCGGACCTATGGCTTATTGTACTGATGAGTTTACATGTATATTTAAACAAAACCTTTGCTAGAAAGATCATTGGAAGTCTTCACCAATTTATTTTTTTTCTTTCTCCATAAGTGAACAAAGCTTGTTTTTTATTTAAAGAGACTATATGTTCATATTTCTCACTTAAATTTTAAGAAAGGCAGACTTTGTTTTTCACTTGAGGTGAATTGAGGTACAGTAAAATGTAGATTGAGGATGTAGAAACGAAAAGAAAGACACTGTGATGCACAAATACAGGCATTTCCCCACCACAAATAACTTTCATGTCACCATACGGCATGACAAAATCACTTTGAAGGCGGTCTCTCTCCAGGGCTAATACAGCTGAGAGTAAAACAAGAAAAACTCAGATTCTTGATTTTAAAGATAGAATTGAAATAGCTCATACGGATAAAAGATAGCAAGCAGCCTGCAAGTTTATGCAGTAACGTTTCTCTCTTCTTTCCAGTCCCTTTTCAAAATGTTTTCTTCCCTCCTTTGCTTACACTCTGATTTCCAAATGTTAGTGGATTTACCTGTAGGTAAAACAAAAAGATTTAGAGATGAGATCAATACCTAGCAAAAAATTACCCAATCTTTCAAATATAGCCTAATAAAATAATACTCATCAAAGTTGGAGTTTCAACATTTTAAATATTCTTAAAGTGATCCTGAAATCACCAAGTTCACTCATTGGGAAATTTTTCTATGATCTTAAAAGTGGGTGAACAGTTCTGGGTCCAAGTTTGCTTTTGAGTTATAACTAGACTAAAAGACTTATTCGGTCATATTTGAGGTTTATACCCTCAAAATTGAAATGTCCCTGGGACAGTATGGAAAAAGTGACAGACACTTTCATCATCCAGATATTTCTCTCTCTGTAATACTGTGTGTACAACCAAATGGAATCTTTTTGATTTTGCAATATTTTAAGAAATGTTGCTTCATTTTATTCAGTATCCTCCATTTCTACTTGCAGAGTTTTAAACAGGTTTATGATCTCATTTTCTAATCTGCCTAGGCTGTGTTCAATGTTCAGAGGGCCTTAAGTAATTCTCTTCTAATTCTCTGTTCATGGCAGGGAAAAAGTCTGCTCTTTATGCAAAAGTTTTTAGGCTACTCAAAGTAATGTTGCTAAAAAAACCCATGAAAGACTAATCAAGTTGCCTGTGCATGTTCTTAATCACCCATATAGTCCATTCTCTATTGACCAGAGATGAGATATTTGAGAAACCAGCCTGTATCCCAAGATTTGGCCTTCAACTTTTCTTAGAGAAAGAGCATTTTTCACTTCAGATCTTGAAAAAGTAGAGAACTACTTAACACCTTATCTACTTGCCTTTATAACTTTGATATAAAAAAAGAAAGGAAGTACCAATATAATACATGTTGATTCCTTGTGGATGTGTAGCCTGTTTCAAAACTATTAATTTTTCAACAAGCTGCTTTTGGGAAGCCGGAGTGTGATGTAAAGTTTTAAGAGCAGCGTAGAAGATTCAAGGATAACTTGCTGTAATATAAGTGTTACAGTCCAGTAGTTATTTCAAAAATCCAGGTTTAGGGGGGGAGGGCAAATTAATTTGGAAGGAGAAAATGAAGAAGAAAGGGGGAAGGGGAGCAAGAGAAAAGAAAAAGAAATTGGAAGCTGAAGAGACTAAAAGGGAAGTATGAAGGAGGGGTAAGAATAAGAAGGAAAGAGAAGGTGTGCTACTCTTTAACTGTGTAATACCCTATCAATTGCTAAGTAAAACTAGCTTAGTTCTATTAGAGGTAAGGAAAAAGGGAAGCTAAAGTATTAGGCGAAAATAGCTTTAAATATAAAACTACTTATGTTGGAAATAGCTCTAAGTAAGTGTTCAGCTTTAGCTGTTGACATTATGTCCTAGCACAGCGGTCAGATTTGGAAAGACTTGGAAGACCTTTCCTTTCTTTTTCCAACCAGCTCTAGAGGCCTTGATCTTAGGAATATTACCTTACACAGCAGAGAAAAGAAAATTGCTCTCTCCCTTTTTTTATGATTATTTGTGTGCACAGCAGGGAATTGTGTGTTGGAATTTATTGCTGATACAGGAAGAAGCACAAATGACCTGTGGTTGTGGGCTGTCCTTTCAGACCTCCAAAGGCACTTGGCATTGAGCTGAAAATACACAAAAGCCTCTATAAGGTGACTCCTGCTGTTTTGCACTGCAATGCAAAGACAGATAATGCAAAAATAAAAAAGGAATATTTATTTGGTGTAAATTGATTTTGGTGGAGCTCTATCAGTTTATACTGATAGGAGATCGGTTCCAAGAGGTCTACAGGGTTGACCTCACCTACTCCTCTAGACAAACATTGCACTGACTTGGCTGAGAACCTGTTTCCAACTGTCTGCAGTTTATTCCAAGTTTGCAGTACTTGGAGGGTGGTAGGTTTGAGGTTTTTTTTCCTGTTTGTTCATAAATTTGAGACCTAGCTCTTCAGGTAAAGTGATCACATTAGTTAGAAAAAAGAACCCAAAATCCATCAGTTTTATTTATTGACTGAAGCATCATAGTACAGATAAATGTTCTTTAATCATAATAAGCAAATCATTTTTAGTCAAATCCCACCAAACACAGGAGTGAAAAATTCCACGTGCTTAAATATATACCAAATTATTAAAGAAAGAAAAAGAAATACAAAGAAAATACTAGAAATTTTTTAAGACAACAACACTTTTTGGAATGTAACTATAGTTTTTAGGAGTTTTATCAAATGATTACCAAAATTGAATGGTAAGAGTGTCAGTTACTTCACAGTATTACAACATCATCTTTCATTTCAGCAGATTTAGAGAAACAATGTGGAAGACACAAGTATAAAACTGTTTAAAGAGGTTTGTTTGTTTGTTTGTTTTTTATCTGAGAAGATGAATTGCAACACAGCCATGCCTCCTCCTTGGTGGCTGGAATTGCGTGTGTGTATTCACAGGCATGTGTGTAAATGCTGGATGCATAATTCCTGTGGGTCACTGTCATCCGCCAGATTGGCTTTTCACCCATTTTGAAGTATCTAAAACTCCTATGAGGTGAGTCTTGATGGCTTCAAGTCATATCTTTCTCTCATACCATGATTTGTTTGAATTCTAAATAAAAAAAAAAAAAACCCAAAACAACAAAACAGCAAAAAAACCCCCACACCAACCAACCAACCAACCAACCAAAAAAAAAAAACCAAAAAAAACATTGATACAAAAAAAACAACAAAAATAAAACAAAGAACAAAAAAAAGCAAACAAAAAACCCACACAAACAAACAAATCAAGAAAAAGAGAGTTCTCCCCCAGCAGAGCTGTTCCATCTTTCATGTGAAAAACAGAGTTCACTGTCCTGGTAAAANGAAACAAACAAAAAAAAAACAAAAAACAAACCCAGAATTAAAAATCCAAACAAACAAAAAAACAAACCCCCACCAAAACAAACAAACAAAAAGCCAAAACCCACAAAAACCCCCTCCCCCACAAAACAAATCATTAAAACAGATAAGGGGTAGCTAACACACATATGCATATAGGGAGAAAAGTGCAGCACATCTCACTCTTTCATGCTCTAACAAAACAAAGGCAGTGCCATATTTACCCAAGCTGTCCAGTTTTTAACTCTCAAAATCCTTACACATCTCACCACGAGAATGGAGTAACAGCTATATTACTTGGATATTTGTGAGCAGCTTGCTAGAATGATTTGAAGAAGGGGACATAGGGGGAAATATGAATTAAAAAAAGGAATATAATCCAATTCTCAACTACCTGAACTAAAAAAACCACATATATTGAAGTTAATTAAATGAAAGCTGGATCAGGTTGGGGGCTTGAATTCATGTTTATTTGGATAGCTAAACTAAGAATCCATTTGCTGATTTCAAGCAGCCAGAAATCTTATTGTGCATGACATTTTGTTTTCCTGCCTATTTTCATGTTCAGACATTTTCCAGTACTTCTTCCCGTGGCATCCATCTCTTACAAGATAGAGTTTTCTCTGTAGTCAGCATGCAGTTTCCCAGTTTCTGGAAACTGCTTCCCTGATGTTGTGTCTCTTGCTCTGGCTTACTATCTGGACCTAAACATATTTGTATCTCAATTTAACTGTGCATAAAGTAGTTGTGTTTATTTCTCTTGGGGCTTGCAGAAGTTATTTCTTATATTTTCACTCTCACTCACTTTTATTGTTCTTTCACTCTTACTTTATGTTTCCCAGCCATTAGAGTGAAATCCATCCTCAACTGAGCCAACAAGCCATCCTTGACTTTGTTATTTTATATATAAAATTATAATGTCTTTTCAAAAGACAGTGTGTTTTCAGCAAGGCACTGATCTATGTCACTCACTTCACCTGCAAGTGAGAAGGCCCTTGGCCAGCCAGCTTACCTTCTGGAGGAAGGTTCATCCTCTCAAAAGAAGGATGTCCAAGTAATGTGGAAAGAATTTCCTTTAAGAGGTACTTATTTTCCTGCATTGTCTACGGAGAGAATCTAGGCAACCATCTTAGATGAGGTGCCTATTTTTCAGAGTGATAAACTTAGTTGGAAAGAATAGGAAGAATTCGTCTCACTTAGGTTAAGACTCCTAAGTTAGACATTTCAGTACGAACTAGTCATTCTGAATTCCTTTTATAAGTAAAGGAGAGATATAAGCCCTTTTGCTTGTTCCTCAGGGTTGCCCATTTCATCCTAAAATGTCTTGTTAAAATAGGTCAGATGGCTTCAGTCTTCCAAAACTGAGAGAGATGAATCTGACCTATTTGCTCAAAAGTACTCAGCACAAAAAGATTCTGATTTTAGCCATCCCATCAATATAATGAAAATTATAAATAATTACTCTGATGTTTGATGGAAGTTTTTAGAGAAGCAGAAGAAATAATAATCTTAGATTATTCTCAATACCTGAATCATATGACAGCCTTTGATTTTCCACTGCTCCTTCATTTTGCTTCCATCTTTAGAGATTGCTTGTTTAGAGATCTTAGTTCCTTTATCAGCTGCCATATTTTCATCCAACAAAACAAGCCTTGAAATGAAGGAATGATGGAAATGGAATGCTTAAGTGTGCTGGTGTCTGGTTTTGTATCCTTCAGTAGGGCAGGGTAAAATGTTGAACTTAGAAAACACTTTCTTTTTGTGTCCCAAAAGATGGAAATTTCGTGTTAATTTCAGATCCCTTTGGCAGCTATAAAGACACTTTGTTCTCAAACTGTTGTCTAACCAGGATGTCTCCATCTCCCCAGATTTTATTACATTTCATGTACAGAGCTGAAGACAGTATCTGAACTAGTTCAGACCAATTCTGTGGCAAATTATGGAAATTAGGACCAAGTCCTTGACTTTAATCTTGAGTTTATTAATTTGGATGCAGAAATTATGGACTGTTTACCATAACATGTTGTTCCTTCAGAACACTCTTTTATTTCCCACCTCGTGGAGTTAATTTAATAAATTTCTTTCATTCATTCATTCATTCATTCATTCATTCATTCATTCATTCATTCATTCATTCATTCATTCATTCATTCATTCTACTTTCTGCAAGCATGATTTTTAAGAATATTTGTCTAGCATCTATCAAGGAACTCAAACCTGGGCCAAAATTTTACTTTCTTAAGGAAAAAGTTTCCTTTCCTGAACTTTTGAAGCCTGGATATTTACTGTTTTCTTCTAAAGAGTCATTTCTTTTGCCAAGTCCTGGAATAATCAAGAGATGTATTCAGTACTGCAAAGTGAGTGCCATGATTGTTATTAGTCTTGATAACTACTACTAAAAGTTCCTTTGGCTTACCATCCAGCACAGCAGCTTGTCATATTTGTTGAAAAAAACCAGGAGACTAGATTCAGTCCAGATGGATGCTTTATATAAAAAGACACCAAAGAAATCTTTTGGGTTCAGTATGATATGATTTATTGCCATTCAGCATTGTACATATACACAATATTGAACATTTACTACGGTTCCTTGAAGGAGCTGCAAGCTTATATGTACAATGTTGCTTTATCTTAAAGATATTGTGTTATCTTGAAGATAAAACAACCGTCTTTTTGCACAGCAATGTAGAATTCCACAATAAAATCCAGCATGTAAATTCAGCTTGATCTCATATCCAGTGTAGATTGTGGATGGAGAGAAGAGGAAGGACTGGACAATCAGCTGCTTTTGCCTTTTTGAAGCATGTCCAGAGCAGGTGAAGGAGATGCATGCTGAATACTTGAGAATTGTAAGTGTCAGATCATGGAAAACTTACTACTTTTTCTCAAGACTCATTTCCCTTCCAGTGTCATTTCTGTTGGTTGGAATACCCAGGCATTACTTCAGCATTACATCTTCTATTTCTAAAAGATAGAAACTGTCACTCCCAATGAGATGGGGTTATGACTGTTTGTACCTGTGCAAATCCTTTCATAAAGCCGCTGTTACGTCACTTTAATGTTCACTTATTTTAGTGGCTGTTCAGATTTCTGAAGGGAAGGTTATGAACTTATCCCAGGTTGCCTGTCTAGAGTCTGTATAATGTTGTCAAAGTCTGATACCCTAAAATATTTTGCGTGAAATTTTAATTTCACAGTTTTTCTGGTTCTGATTTTTTGGTTGTAGGGATTTATATTGTTCCTTTTACGACTCTAAGAAAGGGATAAAAAGAAACAATCTGCTCATTAGGAAAAAAAAAAAACAACAAGATTAAGAATCCACTTTCTTTGTTCTTCAGCTGTTCTACCTAAATTCTCTGCTGAATGATTTTTTCTTAAACAGTATAATGCATGTATCTTTCTCAGCTCTGTCTTTCTGTGAAAAAAGAAAAAAAATAAACCTCCCATCTCCAAATGAAGAATGCTAAGGAATGAATTTATTGTTTGCTCACAATTAATGGCCTTGGCATTAGGGTGAATGGAATTTCTTCTTTTTTTCTTTTATTTTTCTGACTGAATTTGTGCTCTGTGGACCAGTGAATTGATTCAGCTGTGGTATATGTGTGTAGTCTACTTAGCAAATACTTTTTATGTTTAATATTCTGTATTTTTTAGCATCTATGTGTCATCATTGAGAAAGGTAGCACTGAAGCACGAAGATTTTCCAGTCAATTTCTGTTAACTTAGCAATCTACAAGTGAAACTCTGATTGTTACAGAGGATGTGGATCAAAAGAAATTCTGTTGGATCTTTTGGAGCAATACCCCCTTTATAGGAGTGTAATTTAAGTGAAATTGGATACGTCCTTGAAAAAGAAATCAAAACCAACCAAACAACAAAAGCCTATATGCTGGTTTTTTTTTTCCTTATGATTATTCTTTATTTCATGTTCTCTTCATTCATGAGGTAACTTGCTTTAATATCAATATGAAAAAAAAAAAACCCTTGTTGAAAGTGAGGCTGTCTCAAGTGAGAGCTCGCACAGACAGTCACCCCGAGGTCACTTGTTGAAATCCTGCACAGATGAATAGCAATGATGCCTTTTTGGCAGACAAAAAAGCTCTTCAGAGGACTTCAGTCCAGCCCAGAATAGGTAAGTTCCTCTAGAGAACAGCTGAGTAGTCTGAACTTGCCCTTCAATGAAGTAAATTGCTGAAGCAGAGGATGAGAAAGAAACATTTTGTTGATGAATCAAATCATTCACGATCTGAATTGTCAGTGCAACACCTTTTCCCACCACCCATTAATTAAAACAATACCTTATATTTGGTTAGGAATTCTTTGTACATCCCTACCCTATATCAAAACGCTGACTGTGCCCATTTTCTTATGGACACTGTGCTTACAAATGCTGTTTTTTAAAATAAGAGGTGAATAAAATAACACTATACCAGAAGGGAGAGAAACAACTAAAGTTGAATTTAAGCAAATTTTAAATTTTTCATAATTTTTGACTTATTTCCCACCAGTTGCTCAAATTTTCTTTCCTTTAATCTGATCTTTGAGGCTACATGGAAGATAAAGTTGGAATGTAAAAGCCAAGAAAACATTAACCAGACATAAACATATTTCTGTTTGCTCTTTGGTGAGCTGAAAACAAACAAACCAACCAAACAAATAAATTCACCCCAGAGTACTCAAAAATTATTAATTTGAAAGAAAATAAAACAAAAAAACAAAATTAAAAGAAAATCCAAAACTAATAATGAGTGGAAAGTATTGTAAGGAACTATGAAAATACCCTTTACGTGTGTGAAAAAAAAAACAACAACAAACACTACAACTGTTTTAAAGTATAGTTCTTTGCCTAGTCTCAAAATCTCTTCCTTCTCTTTCACCCCTCACATACAGGTTTTATTTTTTTCCTCCCCCATATCAAGAATTTGTGCTAATAAACTACAAGGGCCTATAGAAACATGGTCTTACCCATGTCTTCAACAGCATCACACACATGGACTGTCACATAGCCATAATTTTCAATGTGAAAAATTAATAAAAGGAACTTAACATTTTCTAGGTAGAATTTTTTAAAAACAGAAAAAAAAAAAAAAAACAAAATAAAACAGAAAAAATAACAAAAATAATGCTAGAAAGATGAAAATTCCATATACCTTACCTGTGATAGCTCTCAGGAATATTAATATTACTCCATATTTACTGTGGAAAGAAAAAAAAACATCTCTAGTGTCATGGTTACACCAGTTCTAATAAATTAAATAGTTATGGGAATATTTCTGAATTCCAGAAGTCAGCTGGTTGTGAAGCTGAATTGTAACTTGGTCCCCCACAACCTTTTGAAACATCAGACTTGAGATATCCCAATTTTCAGATATATTTTGTGTTTAGCACAAGCCAGGGACCAGTTTACACACACTTCCACCTTCCTTTGAAGGTGAAAGACATTTAATAATATGGACATAGTCTTTTCTGTGCCAGTTGGCCTCAGTACCAAAAAACAGTGCTGGGCACATTTAAGCTGACAATTTCTCTGTTTATTTTCAGCTCCATCTGCTTGCATATTCATAAACATTTATTTTCTACCATTTCTAACAATCAAAGATTCATGGAGTACTTTAGAGATTGCTGGAAATCTTTTTTTCCTCTCATTCAGAGAAGGGTTAGGTTAAGCTATTCGGGACCCTATTTGCACAAACTTTGAATGTCATTAAAGGAGAGAGATCCCACAAGAGCTTTGCAAACATTTTCCAGTGTTTGACCACCACAGCTTCCGTGAGAGCTGCCTGGACAGCAAAAATGAAAGCGAGGAAGGCGTTCAGTATCTCAGGCTCTGTTCCAAAGGTCCCTGCTCCACTCAGCAGCAGCCCCACCTTTTTCACAGAATTCCTGTTTTTTATTGATCTATTTGAAAAGGAAAAGTACACTTCATGTTTTCCCTGGTATTCAGAGGAGAGAATGGGGCATTTCCAGGGGATTATTCAGAGCTCAGGCAGAGAGCACCAAGCTGATGACCAATCCTGGCACTGCCCTGTTCTTCAAATACTCCTTCTACCTTAGGTGCCAGTTTAACTTTCTGTGTTGACAGCTGTAGGTGTGAAGAATCTGGTGATTTCTGGTGTTAGCAAAATCGTGGGACTGTAGTAATTTTAGTACTTTTGGTAATCTTTTGCCCTGAGCAATTACTTTGCTTATGTTTTGAGTCAGCCTTAAACTTCTTTCTTTAACAAATACGTTTGCTTTTCTTAAGGCTCTTTGAAAGTAAACTATTTGCTGATGCTTCTGAGTATATGTGTACAGAAAACCACTGAATAATGTAATGAGATAAAAGAAAGCAAATAGGGCATTTGTAAGTCTTTGCCAATATAGGGAAAGGAAAATAGAGCGTAGAGAGCATAATCTGCTAAACATGACAGGGGAAAAAAGCAGGCAATTAGAGTGAAGAGTTATATATTCTGTAATGGGTGTGCATCCATATGGAGACAAAATATGTGTGCAAGTATGTGCACATACAGCAGTAAACATATATACAAATGCAAACACATATACAAACACACATGATGAATTTCTAATTAGGATGAGAACAACATTCAAGCCTAGACTCAAAAGTTATCAGAGGCCTTGCAGAGAATCCCCCTGGAGTTTCTGAGAGCTGGGTTTAGTAGCCAGTAATTTTCAATTTCTTAGATAATGCGTAGGACCATGGTGCTGATTAGCTCTTAAATCACACTCTCCCTGGAAAAGCAAAGTCTTTAATTTCTTTAATGGCTAAAAAAGTATCTGCTTTTCTCTTTTTCACCTTCAGAAGCTCTTGGTTAATTGTGATCTGGACCTGGTATTTATTTTTGGGTGCTGAGGTCAAGCGAGGGTAGTCCTGTAGAAGAAAAATGCAAGGGGGTCTCATATTTGGGGAATTGGTTTCTCTAGTGGAGAAATGATACATCATTTTAATTCCTGCATTTTTAAAGTGATGCCTGGGGTTTTTAATCTTGAGTCTCCCTTTGACATTAATGGGAGTCATGTTGCTGAAATGAGCATGTGACGCTTTGATAATTGAAAGGGACCGTGTGTGATAGAACTGTAGGCATTGGAGAGGTAAAATACCTGTTCTAGGAGATTTTTCCAGTTCTCCCTCTAACTTAGGAAATTAAGAGATTTACAGCTTGTTTATTAATGTAGTTAAGCCCATCTATAAATGAGTCAGAATAGCTCCTTTCACTAGAAGA
>VXBQ01006578.1:31197-46224 GCA_013400175.1 Phainopepla nitens
ATACACTCCCTAAATATCCTCCAAATTTATTCACAAAATAAAAAACTCAGGTCAATGTTTTCTTAAAGAGGTAAATGACAAAATTACCCTTTGTAGTTCTCTGTTTAAGATAAGTAGAGTGCACCTTTTACAAAGAGCTAAGTTCAAATAGAGAAAAAGAGAATGATCCACTTGAAGTAACTTTAGGTGCCTGTGCCTTTTATGTTTTGTCCTCAGATAATTTTAACATTGCTTTTGTAATCGATAAAAAAAAAAACAAAAACATAAAGCAAATCCAAAACTGAAAACCCTGTGCACTCGAGGAAAATCAGTCTTGTTAGCTGAAATATTTTAGATTTCTAGTTAAGAATAAGGTGCATTGCACCTTAAAAGTAACTATTTCTCCGCTTTGCTTCAGAGAGCCAAAGGATCACTAGCTCAGGGGTAAGGTCCACGTTTAATTAGATAATACTCTTAGTATTGGCAATAATGATAGCAGTGGGATTAATGTGACTCTTATGGTTGTCACCAGATGGCATAACTTCAAGGCAAGTAGAGTTTTTATGCAATGTTTAGGGAGAGATACATAAGAATGGTGTCTTCAGATGCCAAAATCTGAGTGGTTTACTGAGAACCATGGGTACTCTAAAAAGATTCACTTATCTATTGTAATGCAAATGTCCAGCCATCAGCTGAAGATCTCCTTCCTCTTCCTTAGACTACAAAATATGATTTTTTTTTTCTTAAATTCTGAGCTACAGCAGGTCATAGCATGGTTTATTTGTTTGTTTATTTTTCCTGTAAAGCAGCAACATGGAAAGGAATTGCAAGTGTTTGCACTTTACCTTAAATGTTCAGCAGTTGTAGCACATCCCTTGAAAAAATCTTTCTTTGAATACTCAAAGTGTTTAATTTATGAGACCAGAACTCTCACACCTCAGGAGGGAATCTCCACTGCATGATCAGATATTCTTTAGTGCATTCCTACCTTGGTAAGAAAGAGCAGAAAAAGGAGACAAACACAATGAAAGAGAGGCATATCAATGAACTAAAAAAGGAGGAAGCACTAAATACCAGCTCCCAATGTATGAAATGCTTCATAAATTCTCACTTTTGTTACTGTAAGGTATGCTGATTATCTAATTCTAATCAGCCTTAATAAGGAAGATAACTACCACATATACCTCTGGTGAGAGCACACAGCCATGGGATAGGGGGCCACTTCCAAGGCCAAATAGGTTGCCCCCAAACAGTAATGCAACCACATGGGTAGGATGGAGGCAAAATGCTGGTGGTAATGCAAGGAAGAAGAACTTATTTTCACTCTAGAGTCTAGCTTTTAGACTCTGTTGTCCCCTGGAATCTGATGTGTAAGACTGATCCAAAAAGTGCCCTCTGAAAATGCTGAGCAAAGTGGTCTCTACAGAGACACATAGGACACATTTGTCCAGATTACAGGTAACTAAATAAAAAATCTAGATGGCTACCTTAAGGCATTTAAGAGCTGCCTGGGATAGGCCCATATGATGTAGAAGATATAGAAGGTCTGTTTCTGTCTGGTTTGGTAGCTGGAGGCACCTCAATATGTTTTCTGGTTTCTGGGGTCTTGGCATAGACTGGAATCCTAAGTAAATAGCCTTTGGACTCCCTCATTTTGCATATATCTGCAGGTGAAAATCAAGGTTTCAGTAATTTTGATGTTTATAGTATTACAGAAATTATTACATAGGGATCCTAAGAATCAGAAAGTATGTTGTAACTTCAGTGCTGGAGAAACTTGCTTATTTCTATGAAGGAAGACTTTCAAGGAATTGAAGGAGATCTTCCAAATTTCATTCTAGGGTGTCAAAAGCCACACACTTGTTTTAGATATAATATTTTGAAACAGATAAGTAAAAACAAAATGTTGTTGACTGCATGAACTGAAAGTCTTAAAAGGCTTTCTTTCATTCTGCCAGAGTCACTGTAAAGAGCCTTGGCTCTTTTTGTCTTTCTGGGAAGTAAATCTGAGCTCACCAACCATTGTTTCAAAGCAAAAAAGTTTCAAATCAAAAGGAAGAAGAAGAAGAAGAAGAAGAAGAAGAAAGAATTTTAAAAATCAAGTTCAGCAAACTTTTGTAGTGTAGGAGAAGAGCCACTAAGCATACAGTCATGTATTTTTAGAGTAAATGATACGTGCTTTTTGCTCTGGTGAGCGATCCATATTTTAAATGTCCCCATATACCATTATCATGCATAAAAACCTGTCACTATTATTCATGTCTTTTTCCCAATATCCATATTTTGACATTACTACTGAAAAGATCCAGTGTGCTCAGTGGCTTCTTAAAAATAAATAATTGAAAGCTACTGTAAATTATATTAAGCCTCGACATGGCTGACCCTCTCTTGCTTCAGTCCGTTGCTATCTCTTTAAATGTATTCACTCATAAATTATATTGTAATTTGGAGGTGCTGAAGTCTTAAGTTTTTTGACTCAAATGTAACTTCCTTCCCAATGCATAATTCATTTTCACTTTGTTCTTGGTGCTGCGTGTGCAATCGCATTTTTGGCAGCCAAATGCAGGCTGAAATCAACAACTCTGTAAAGGGTGAGAATGAAATCAGAATGGACGGCTTGGCGGAAGAAATATTAAGCGCGTCACAATGTTTTGCACTCTATCTTGTGAAATGGAGACAAAAACCTCAAACAACTCTTGAGTTTAAAAGGAATGACATTTAAAGTCTGAAAATTATCCACTGCTGATGTCATGCTGTTGTTGCATTTAATTACTTTTCACATCAGATAAGCTGATGGCTTCTGAATGTTTTTTTGTCAGGAGATTTTTTGATGGAGAGCACACTCTCCCATTTTCCATTTTTTTTAAATGGAGTAAGCCAGTCAATCTCTGTGGACACAGATGAGGGAAATCAGGCTTATCTGAAAAAACTGAGTGTCACTAACTTCAGGATACTGACCTTATTTTCTGAAATAAAAGCCTTGAAAGTCCCATTAAACTGGCAGGTTATTGTTTTAAGGAAAAACTGACTTATGTTGACTGACAGTCATACCTTTGTTTATATCTTTTCAACATGAATAAGAAGTACTGGAAATAGACTCATTCAAAAAATAACGTCCTCCAGTATTATGGTTTTCTTAACATGTAGTTAAATCTTCAAGACAGCAAAGCAGAGAGAAGTGCAGCTGCAATGTGATGGATCAATGACAGAAACATGTCATATTGATAAGCATTCATGAAGATTTCACATGATCAAGCATAAAGATGACAAGTTTTTTCTTTTCTTTATGAGATCACACAGTGCCCTCAAGATAGCAAGGTGAAGAGAAAGCTTCAAAAATTCAAAACAACCTTGGAAAGTGAGGAGTGTAGAAGGACCAACTTACAATATAATAGATGACACATGATGACCCAGGAACACTTACATGAAACTGGTGAAAGCTAGATATGGTGGTTAGGGGTAAGCTGTTATAAGGATTAAAGATGGAAAAGGAAATAGGGTTCAAAAAGGCAGTTGAGAAATAGAAACACCTCTCCCCATCAAAGCTGGCTTAAGGACTTGTCGTTTACCTGAATAAAGTCATTATGCTATAAATAAGCACCTCTGTAGTATTAAAAGTGCCTAAATCTAGCTATGTGAGGCTGGCAATCTGTGATGACTACCATAACCTGTGTGTCCAGCCCACGTGGACAACATGACTGCTCTTTTCCTCATTTCTTCTCTCCTGGCTTCCCACTCCCCAGTTGCTTCAGTTCTCTGTTGGATGTTCAACCTTTTGTCTGTACCTCTGAAGCATGGCATAGCTGAGATCCTCGAGCACTGCTTCATTCCTTGAGTGACCAATGTCTTCCTGACACCTCCCTCTGTCCCTGGCTGGCCTTGTTTCATCACAGCTTTAGTCAGGAGGATAAATAAGCCAGCAGAACTCAAGATCACAGTTTCAATGTCCTGAGTGACACACCTTGGCTTTTTGTCTAGCTTTCCCTCAATTTTAGCTCATGATCTGTGCTTTTCCCTCCAGATTTCACACTATCCATCTGTCCCAGCATTGCACCTTGTGCTCATTGTTACAGCAGTGAGAGAAGCGTTGTTTGTATGATAACACCTCCCATCCCAGTCTGCCTCTGTGTTTTTTTCATGTTGTTCTGCAGGACTAGAACAGCTGTCCTGAGGTAATATGCCAAGCCCTTTAACCTTGCATTATTCAAATCTCTCCCTAGGGAAGGAGGAAAGTCTGTGAGCATCATCCACTTACAGGAATCTTTTGTCAATGTATATGGTGTTATCTCAGCCCTACTCCTCTTGCCAGAGAGAAAAAGCCTATTGCATTAAACAGGTTCTTCTCAAAAGACTGAGATGTTCAACCTGGCTCATTAAGAGAGTGAATGTGAAGACAACGGAAATTGTTCAAATGGGACATTTAGCTACTTTGTTTCTAAATCTCTGAAACACACACACAAAAAAAAAAAAAAAATCGAAGTGAATTACAAGGAACAAAAGGAAAATGTCTAAAATAGAATCTACATCCATAGATTTTGACAGCTGCAATATTATAGGCTGAATTAATGTTCCATAAATATACACTGGGTATTTCCATTATAGTAATGTCAGCTCTCATTGTCAGTTAACAGGTGCCTGTATAGTAAACCACATCTGACTTCTGAGCTGTACCTTGACTTGTATTTTATGGTATCAAATGATATTATGATGGCATAAAAACAGATATTAATTGTTGCAGTGAAATGCTACACTAAAAAGAATCCCCTCCTCAAAAAAACAAAACAAAACAAAACAAAACAAAACAAAACAAAACAACAAACAAAACACAAAAAAACTCAACCAATGACCAAAAAAACAAACAAAACACAATAGAAAATTTTGCAATTTCATTATACTCATCACACCACAGATATCCTAAAGTGAGGGGAGTTGATGTGCAATTATCAACTGTATTACTCACATTAACAAATACATAAAAGAGAAACTCATTAGATATTTTAGTTATTTTCAGAGCTATCTGTAAGGAAAACCTTAAATGAAAATCACCAGTTAAAACACCAGTGTTTATTTCAGGTACTGAATTGTTGCTAAGAATGATGGCTATAGAACTAATTAAACACCTCCAACACCTAAAAGGAAAAGATGTAAAAATGAGAGAATTTCTGAATAAAAGTGGCATGGAATCATTGGCTGCATGTGGCTGGATGAAAGTGGGATACCCTTTTTTATCAAAACAATATGGTTTTCTCCCCCCACCAAGAAAAACAGAAAAGATTGAGGTTCTGTTTTACACCACTTTTTTTATTTTTTTTTCCCTTTTCCCTGTCTCTCATTTATTTATTTATTTATCAAATTAGTGACTTGGAGGTTGCCAGGACACGTGGTACAGGAGAACTTTAGCATTAGCCTAGCCCTCAGGAAAGTGTTTGAAAATCTCTGTGCACCCAGCAAGCAATAACACAACAGATGGGTGAGTTGGTCACAGTAGCAAAGACTTTTCTTTGTATTAGCACATCACAGGAAGCTTCTGAGAGAAAGCCTCAACTTCACACACCCTTAACTTCAAGCAAAAGACGAATAGAGTTTTTCGCAGTCCTACATTGCCTAAGAAGCCACTCAGAATGAAATGTCACAGTTCTCCTTAGCACAAAAGTAAATAATTGTTTGTCATCTTTTATTTAAGTTGTGGTTCTATTCGAATTTCAGGCGTGCCTAATTTGACCACAGCCAACTGTCTAAACAAGCAAGCCTCAGTACTTCTACTGCATCAACAACCAGCTTAATAATATCAGCCTATATTTTAGCATGAATTTTTTTTCTGGCTTCCTGAAAGTGCTATTTCCTCTGCTTACTGCCACAGGCTAGTTACATGTAGTGGAGCTTAGTTTCAGATATACTGAATATAATGAGAAAAAAACTAGCATCAGACAGAACAATACTGGCAGCATAAATCTGTGAGAGAGGCTGTCATCACAATTCCTTCCTCAGCCTTTCATTTGTGGTAAACCTGTGTATCTGTATAAATTTAAAAAAAAATTAAAAAAAGGAAACAAAAACAACAGCAACAACAACAAAACCAAAACAACAACAACAACCTCTCAGTTCTGCACTAGACCTTTTAGAAACTGCTATTTTTTGTACACAAATCCTCTGACAAAAATGGTATGACATTCTATGGGTTCCTAGCTTTAAGGATGGGTGTAACCTTTGCTGCTTGGACTAGGTCAGCTGGACTGACTTATGACCGTACAACAAATTTTGTAGTGAAGCAGGGAACAGACACAGAATGTTTGCAGACTGCAGTCATCCAGTTTATCCATAAAAGCAGCTGTATCACTACAACAGCCCAAAGAGTGTGCTATTACCAATACAAGTTACTAAAATACAGTGTTAGTATTTTTTTATGTATATATAAAGCTAAATAAATATCTTCTCAGCCTGGTCTACCATTGTTTTTTTCTGCTTTTAGTCCTTTGTCTTTGCGAGTCTTACCTGCCTCAAAAATCTCTCTGCTTCCAAGGTAATTACACTGTTAGTACTTCTATGGGCACTCGTTGATTGTTCATGTGGTCTTCAGAGTTAAGCAGAATGCATCACTTATTTGATTCCTTTCTAATTAATTGACACTACATTGATGTGTAGGTGCCAATACCAGTTCTGCTGATTCAGTAGAACTTGAAAGTGAAACAGACAACCCTGAGCTGTTGCAAATAATCCTACCTCAGTTCCTCTTTCACTTGCCTGAATGGAAGGATATTCACAACTTCACTGAACTGCAGAAATGAGAAACCTCATGTTCTCCAGGTCTGCCCAAAGTATGGCACAGCATTCACAAAGTGACCTCAGGAAAGCAGGCATGGCCAAGATTTGAATCTATTAGTGTTACATCCAAAGCTTTGGTTGTTAAGCAGTAGCATTGTTGATGGATCACCAAAGCTTTTGTTTCTTACAAGGATGTCTCAGAAGGCTTGAGTGGAAAGTTGCTGAATAGCATTGTTCATCCAAATGTTGTAAACTTTGTTCAGGTCTCTATGCCAAAATATAAACACTATGAAAATGGCCTGTTTTGTGAGACTTTGAGTATTCTCTCTTTCCCTATGGGCTAATATACTTCATAAATGCTCTTTTCCACCATATTTTTCAGAATCATTCTTTTGCTCCCAAGTGTGAAAATAATGTATATGTAAGGATTACACCAAACTCCTGCATGTTAAAAAGGCTTAGCTTATGCTCATTAGTTAGCCCTCCCTAAAGATATGCATTTTTTGCACTATCTATTCTTCTTAAATTCAACTCATCGCTGTGCCACAAATCTTAAAACATATTACATTCCTCCTGGTCCTTCTTAGCCAAGTAAAGGGCTTTACTGCATCAAGCACTGAATTTACTGAGATGAAAAGTTAGTGCAATATTGGTCCTGAAATGCAGGTGGTATTGTTATCTTTTCATAGCTACATATACACCTCTCTTGAGAAGATTTCTTTTAACTTCAGTCTTGGAGACAGTGCTTTTGAGTAAATATTATGCTGTGATAATTCTTTGAAACTTTGTTTCTTTATATTAGCACCACTGGACAATATCCTTCTTTGAGTGAAACACCATCATTTACCAGTAGCTTATATTCATACTAGTCCCTGTAGCACAATTCAGAAACACATTTTCTATTTACATTTGTCTCTCCCAGCTCTCATTTCACTTCCCAGAGCTTTTCTCCCCATGCTGTAATAGGCCTGAATTTTGATGAGGCCAAAACACAAAGCAGCCATCATGAATGACTTATTTGGATGCACAACTTTTAGCATATTGCTGATTCTGTTACTACATCAGTCAAGTTTCCTGACTACTCTTCCTGAGATGTAACAGCTCCAGAAGGATTTGGAGAAACACTACAATAGCCTGAGAGTTGCATTTGTTCTCGCTTTTGCTGTTGCCCACCCCTGATTAGAAGAAATGCTCCCATTAGCTAATTACTTTCTCAGTGCTGACAGATGGCTGAAGGGTGCATATGAGGGGAAACAAAACAGAGAGGAAAAGGGTTAATGTTGGAGATCACCTCGTTCCCCTTTTATTTAGGCTTCTCTTAAGCTGTTGATTTAATGGACTGATCTCCGATTGGGGCTGAAGCACTGACTGGAGAATCAGGCCCACGAGGTTTAGTGACCTCTGGGTGAAGGCACTGCAGGTGTGTGGCTAACAAGGTGCTAATTGGGTACCAGAGTGAGGATGAAGGCAGTTACAAGTAGTTGGTCAAGAGGCAGCACTGTATCCCGAAGAGCTGCAAGAGCCGGGCTTTATGTCTGGGAGGAGAGGAGAGCTCTGCTCCTGGCTGCTTCACTGCTGGGTCCTGGCTGAGAGTGTTTTCATCGGGAGGAGCTGGCAATGCTCTCCTGAGCCTTTCATGAAAACTGCCGAATCTCGGAGAAAAGTCAGACGTTTAGTTAACGGGTGTGGATGTGGCTCAGCAGATTATGTTTTCGTAGGAGCACAGATAAAAAGAGAAAACCTTTCAGCAAGAGGCTACAGCTTCTGCATCTACTTTTCTAGTGAAATCTTGAGAAAGTTGTGATACCTTCATTTCTCTGTCTTCCCCACACCCCTGGATTTTTTTTTGTTGTTGTTTTGTTTTATTTTGTGTAGGTGTTTCTTTTGTTTGTTTGGTTGTTTTTTTGAGTTTTTTAAAACATTGTCAGCTCAATGAAATCTGCTCCCCCTTACTCTTTGCTCTCAGTATACAAGATGCTCACCTGTTAACACAACTTCACCATGATCAGAAGTCCCCTACATCTGAAATCAGGAGAGAAAAGAGAAAAAAAAAGATTGTAAGCATACATGCACAGGCTCAAGGATGAAAACAATGCTGTCATCAATAAGGCAGCACCAAGAACTTTGACCATGTTTTTGTACTCCACCTCCTACAGGCTTTGTTTCCCTGGCCATTTTCTTGGTTTCAAAAAAGTATTCTTTTCCAAGGAAAGGAAAAAGGTACCAGCTTTCAAATGTATTGGTCAGCACTTTCATGGGAAGCCTGTTTTATACAGGATTTTCATTTAGGGCTTGATGAAAGATGTACATGCCTCCTTCAACATGCAAATTTCTCTTCCTTTCCAGGTGGCTGCTCATTGTGTTTATTTTTGCTTTAATGCAATATTGACAGTTTTACCATCTACAAATCTTTACCCTTTAAGTAACTGGGAGTAACGGGGAGGGGAGGGAAATAAACGGCTAATATATTAGTGCCAGTGCTTGTAGAATGTTCCTTTGTGAGTTTTGTTGCTGTGTTTTTTGTGTCTTTTATTTTTAAACAGCCATCAGCTGTAGCTTAAATTGCTGCTGAGATGAATGGAAGCTAATAGGAGGTATTCCTGAAGTTTGTTTTCTAATCAGATGAGACTGGATCTTACTAATAAAAGTGACAACTGTGAGCAGAAGTGTTTGTGACTAAATAATCAGCTTTGTTATTGAGAAGTGATTAAATTGCCTAAGGAAAAATTTATAAATAACACCTAGTTTACTAAGATTTAAATTAAGAACCATTTCCAGCCTCCCCATCAATCTATTCTGAATTGCTTTTCTGTTTAATTTATTTATTTATCTTTATTCTTATTTATTAATTTAATATCAGTCATATTGCCTATTCTACAAGATACTGCTGTGTTGAACTGCAGCTATATTGCAAGGAACACTGACATCAGTCTCCTCTATTTATTTGATGGAGAAACTGTGGTATAAAAAGGGGAGATGTAACTAGGAGTAATTGTAAAGTGTGTAAGTTGACATAAAAGTGAAGTTTAACCTAGGCTGAAGAAAAGAAAATTAGTGGTGTAAGACTATCACCTTGTGCAACTGACCTATTTTCAAATAAAGGGAAAATTTTCTTTCTTTTTTAAACATTATGCTTGCATTTTGACATGAAAACAAAATAAGTGATGATTTTTGAAGAGTTCTGGTACCTTAAAAAAACATCTCAGCTACCTTTATTCATAGTTTTGCTAGGAGGTAGGACATGGGATAATATGCTTAGCACAATTGACTTTAGGGAAACCTGAACTCTTCCCCTCTTTCAGTTCAAAAAGACAATATTCCAAAGAAATAGACCATAAAGTATATCCTTCTTGATTTAGACTCTGTGTTGGCACTTAACTTCAACTGAGTTATTAAATCAATTTGACTCTATCACATGCCTAAGTGCTTTGCTGACTTGAGATCTTAGTGAGGCCACCTGTGATGGCTCCTTCTTGGTCTCTGGTGGAGGTTCTGCCCAAAGCTTTAGAGTGGGCGAATAGGTGGCTCCAAATCCCATTCTCTTTTTCACTGACTTTTTTTCAGCTTTAGCACAACATCCCTCCCTAGTTCAGGCTTGATTGCTTGATTACAGCGCTGAGCATATGATGGCACTTGACCAAGAATGCTTCATAATTAGCAGTACTGATAAGTGAGAGAGACAATATTAAAATAATAGTTAATGGGTACAGTGCAAAAATGTTAATGGGTTAAATTATTTTCCTGCCTTCACAGGGCACCTGAGAAAAAAATGAGTCTTTTTATTTCTCATAGTTCAATTGTTAATTGCTTATGTTAAACACAAGGCACCTTCGAGTAAAAAATAAAACCAAACCAATAAAAACCTCAAACCCAAAAATTTCCTACCTTAATTAAAGATGAAATACTTCCCTCTAATTAACAAAACTTACAGATAAGTCCCCATCTCCAACAGCAACAACTATCAGTTCTAACAGCCTTCATCATTATTCCCGAGGGGACAAATGAGCACTGTGGTGCCTGTGAAAGAGCTGGAATTCATGTCCCACAGGAATGGCTTGAAGATCCCACTGTGAAACTTAGGCATCCTATTTCTGGTTAACCTTGATGTCTGCATATGAGAGGAACCCTCTTGTCCCTAAATATTCACATGTAGAGGAAAGTTGTCTCTAATAGAAGAGTCATAATACACTTAAGATTTGATGGAGTAAAACCTGTAGCTTTTATTTGATTCAGTCACAGACTGATAATGCAGGACCCCAAGACTGTAGGGATTTGATTTCAGAATGAAATTATCCATATTTGAATTTTTAAATGGTCTAAGTTCTCCAAAATATAGTAGCTATTTTCCTGACATGAGCAGGTGGTTAAAAGCATTCTTATAACCACAGAGTAGCTCATTGTTGCAGAAGCAGTTGCAAAGAGTGTGAAGTTCTTCAAGCTCAGAAACTCTTTCCTTCTTATTATTTTTTTTTCTCTCAGCTTTTTATTTTGCAGGTTTAACAAGATGTATTTAATTATAATTTCTTGGAAATATAACATCCCCCACCAGGAAGCCCAGGAATAAAATTCTCAAAGTAAGATTCCAAACAAAACTGTGAAAACAACACCACCACCACCACCACCAAACCACAAAAAACTAAAACCAAACCAAACTAAATCAAACCAACAACAAAACAAAAAATCCACAACCAAACAAAGAGCTTTTAATTAAACAAATAAGCAATAATTTAAGTACATGATTTAATTAAATTACATGATAATTTAATTAAGAATTTTGTTTGGTGATATTAAAAAACTTGAGCTCAAGAAGCTTTTATTCTTGAAAGACAACTGTAGGCAAAATATATGTATAAAATATTTGTATCATATAGTGCCCTTAGATATTTTATTTATATAGACAATCGGTACATAAGCACATATACATAACATCTGAATTTTGCAGGCAGGAGGAAGAGAGAAGGAGAGAAGTGCTTTCCTTTGGCAGTGCTTAGTTCCAGAATGAAGTATTTCAGTATTAGAAATTACATGCAATCACTGGTATTACAGTTCTTTATCTCCCTGTAACATTCAGGACTATAGGTTTTTTTATTAACCTGAGGCACTAAGATGGTAAAAAAAGGGAAGGGAGAGGGAGTACATTTGCCTCTCATGTTTCCAGAAATTGCCTCCTATTCTTCTCCAAATGGAAGCCCAGTAAGTGTGACACTTCATAGGCAGCTGCTCTGAAGAGGATCAGGATATTACTACATCCTCTCGGGCTAGTGGGCACCTAGCAAGCATTTGCAGAGCTCAGTAGGAAAACTGGAGTACTGGGAAATCACATTTGAATATCCTTTCATTTCTCTCCTGAAAATGTGGGTAATGGGTATTGGGTACTTCATGGCATACGTCCATTGAGGTCAGGAAGCGTGTACACCCATAAATACCACCACAGCAGTCCTCAAATTTATTTTTGTGTGAATTATTCTTTATGGCTATGAATCCCAAGAGGTCAGGGACAAGTAATAGACTGTGAACCTTTAGCAGATCTGACTGCTTCTAGTGAATATGAGCCCTGATCTCTGAATATACTCAGTTCTGAGTTTTTATTTCAGATCCTTCTGTACACCCATTGTCCCGCCATTGCAGTGGGACTAAAATGGGATAATGATTCTATCCCAGGGCATTAATGGGCAGAACATGTTTGCAATGTGTTTAGTTGCCATCAATATTAATGCACTCATTTGAGGGGCAATAAATTGATAGAGTGTGGCCTTATAATGCATAAAAATTGCATCAGCTTCAGAGCCGTAATGGAAAATTCCTCCATGAATTGAAGTAATTGGGGAAGGGACATTTCTTAGAGTCACTTTGTTTGGCACTTTGAATGCTTGGACCTTGACAAGATCAGTCTTGATATCTTCCTTTAGAATCTCAGTGGGACAAAAACAAAGGGTTGTTATGATGTAATAAAAACTTAAAAAATAGTAAGTGAATAAACTATCTTTGTTGTTTTGGAGAAAGATTATGAGGAGTAGTTGCTTTCTTGGTAATGACCAAGTTAGAAATGAATAACCTTTATTTACCTCCAGCTTTATCATTTTGAGAAAATGACTTAATAATGCTCTAAAAGAGAGCAAACAGTGTATTAAGAAAGTTATATATCTATTTAAACACCTGTGTCTGCCTCTCACCTACAGCCAAAAGATGTCAGAATACCTTAGCGAGTGACCCTTTAGTCTGTATCTATATCAGTAAATTAAATGTTAAATTTCTGGGCTCTGAATGTGAATATCTATTTTGTTATAAGTTTTTCTGGCCTCAGTTTGGTCTGGACCAACTGGTAAGCTCCCAAATAATCCCTGTTCATCACTGATCATTATCATGCATTATAGGCCCAACAGGCAGCTGGAAAGTGTCCATCCTTTTCATAGGGCTAGATTGATAGCTGGAAGGTGAGTCACTTAATGCAGTTCTTTTTCCTGTCTGACTGAACAGTCCCAGGGATTTATATAATCTGCAGCTGAAAACTTACCCATCAAAAACTTCTCTGACAGTCATTTAAGAACCAGTAAAACTCTACCATATTATTTAATTAAGCCAGAAACCATATATGTGCTATAACAGGATGACAATCCTATTGAAAAAAAAAAAAAAACAAACAAAACCACATCAGACCATGTTTAAATCCATGTGTAAGATAGGCAGAAGGATGGTTCACTTTCATCTATGGTAGCACATGTCACTTGGCACCGATGACATCTATTCCAGGCTCTCGGACAGGGTATACGTTGTGGAAAAATTCATTTTGGTAAGACAAGAAAGGCTTATGTGTGCCACTGAGGACTCACCAGAAGAACGCAGTGCAGGTTGATTCAATCTCTAAATTAAAGCACAGCCAATGTCAGGCATGGACATATGTAAAGAATATATGCTATAAGGCAAGGAGCTGGGAAAACCCACGCAAAACTACAAAAAAGTCAAGTAGTTCCATGGATTCTCTTACAGGCCAATTTGGGAATGATTGACAGGTATGGTCATAACCCAGACTGAAAAATGCAAATAAATATCCTAGATACACACACACACACACACACACACATGCATACACAAAGAAGTAAAAATACAAGGGCTGAGAACTGATCCAGCAAACCAGCCTGATGGAGAGGGGATGTGACACTCTGCTACCTGCTGAAATAGAGATGTAGAGAGCTGGATGACAACAGCATGCTGAAAAACACTGTAGCCCATGGCTCCTCATTATCTTCATATCTGTGACTCTACATCTTGACCTGTGGGGGATGCCTTAGGGTACATATCCTGAAGTAAGAAATATCCAGCAAAGATGAGCAGAAAATGTTGCACAAAGCCAGCATGGAGAGACACTTGGCAAATCTAGGAAAGAGTAGCTTTGCAGTTCTCTTTTCCCCTTGTGTCTCTTCTGAAGTTCATTATCATAAAAATACAGTGTTTCTTTCAATTTGGGACAGGAAACTAGTAAGCCTTGAAAAGCTGCAGGCATGATGAAGATGGTGATGAGGATGATAATGGAATGCTGGACCCTGTGATGTGAGGAAGAGATGAGGAAAATGTGAATTATCTCTAAGCTGTGAAAGAGAAAGGCTGAGAAAAAAAGTTAGCAAGCAGTGTGGAGGCCTGCTGTGCCTGCACAAGAGGTGAGTGCCCATTCTTCATCACTCTCTGGGGGCTGATATCACTGTCACTGGAATTCCCAATCCCTGAACCCATCACACCCACAGTGATTTTAGGTTGCCTTCATTAGTGATGTCTCACTAATACCAAACTTTGTATTGTGTTAATCCTTGGTCACCATGCCCTTGCCTTGGGATCCTGATGCATTTGGCATTTTTAGAGAAAGAGCAGAGCCTGCTCAAAACAGGAATCTGGATTCATGTCTCCCTCTTCACTCTTTTAAAATCCCAGGCCCAGCAGTGATGATCAGCAGAGGTCTCGGCACCATTGTGGTCTCCATGGAACCTGCTGCCTCCCCATTTTCAGTTCTCCAGGGCACCCCATTGTGTTCCCAGTGGGGAAACACTGCTTTCTGCATTCTGGGACATAATCACACTCAGGAAGGAGGGTTGAAAAAGCAATGCAGTCACCATCAAAGGGACTTTTCAAACCCAAGAAGACCATGGATCCTTTTCTCTTTTCATTCTCCAACTCTTTTCTCTTTTACATTTAGACAAGTGACATATAGTAATTAGGTTCTCTGATTTCTCTTCTTTGCTAAAACTTTAAATAGGATCCTTTAAAAATAGCCTTTAGAAAACTTAAAATTTTTTC